>QEPC01013926.1:1687289-1716654 GCA_003113815.1 Sphenodon punctatus | reverse complement strand
TCCAGGAGGACCCCCAGTAGAAGGAAAATTCAGAAGGTAAGTGCCCAATTTTCCTTTCTCCCTGGGGGTCCTCCTGGACGGCCAACCTTAACAGTAGGGACTTCCCCAAGCGGTGTCCCTCCGAATTTCATGCATTCTTACTATCATGGGAAGGGAGCAATGAAGAGTTTCATGACCTAATCTCTATATTCCTTACAGGACAGCCTGTAAGACCCGTCTCCCAAATGCTGCTTCAGCTGACTCATGTAGGGGGAGTTTATAGTGCCTCGTAAAAGAATGTAACGAGGCCCATGTTGCCGCCTTACAGATCTCTCCATAAGGAGCGGCATTCCTGAATGCTTGTGTGGTTGCTGCCCCTCTTAAAGAATGGGCAAATATCCCTTCCGGGGGAGTTTTCCCTTTAGCTCTATATGCTTCCTTGATGCATAGTGTCAGCCAACGAGCAATGACTGACTTCGAGGCCCTCATTCCCTCATTCCCCTATTATGTACCCCGTAAGAGACAAACAGAGCTGTAAACCGTCGAAACGGTGCTGTTAGTTTCAAGTATATTTTGAGAGCCCTGGAAACATCCAGGGTATGCCAGATTTTTTCTTTTTTATGGGAAGGATTTGGGCAGAAGGAGGGAATAATTATTTCCTGTTCCCTGTGAAATAAAGAATTCACCTTGGGGAGGAAGGAAGGGTCAAGTCTGAGAGAAACTGACGATTCTCTAAACACTCATAGTTGTGGTTCTATTGATTGTGCCTCCTGCTCTGAAATTCTCCTAGCTGTTGTAATACCTATCAGGAAGGCTACCTTTAGAGATAGGTAGAACAATGATACCTCTTCAAGAGGCTCAAAAAGGATGTTAGTCAATGCTTTTAGGAGTAGATTTAAGTCCCAGGAGGGGAAACGGTGACTAACCGGAGGAGATATGAGTCTAGTTGCTCTGAGGAAACGTACAATGTGAGGGTGTCTCGAGATTCTTTCCCCCCTCACTATTACACTACCTATAGCAGCAACCTGTCTTTGCAGTGTATTGGGCTTTAAGCCCCTGTCCAGGCCCGTCTGCTGAAACTCCAAAATTACTGTAACAGTGGCCTTGTCTGGTCTCAGACCCCTTTCCTGGCACCATCCCGCAAAGCAAGCCCATGTACTTTGATAAATGCGCTTGGTTGCCGGTCGCCTAGACTGGAGCATGGTGTGTAGGACCTGTTGAGAGTAACCTAGCTTTCTTAAGGCTTCCCTCTCAATCTCCAGGCTGTTAGTTTTAAGCCTACAGGGTCCTTGTGTCTGATAGGCCCCTGAGTTAGAATGTCCTGTCTGGAGGAGAGGCTGAGTGGTGTGTCCATTGTTAGATCTAGAAGATCTGCAAACCACGGACGTCGTGGCCAGTATGGGGTCACTAGAATCAACTCTGCTCGCTCCCTTTTGGCTTTTGCTATTGTTCTGTGGATCAGAGGGAACGGTGGAAAAGCGTATAGGAGTCCTTGCGGCCACATCCGGTTTACAGCGTCGAAGTCCTCTGCCAGAGGATGAGAAAATCTGGTCATAAACCTCCTTGTTTTTGTGTTGGTTGGGGATGCGAATAGGTCCATCACCGGCATCCCAAATTTCCTGACCATTTCTTGGAATGTCGATGGATGTAACGCCCATTCTCCCGGATCCAGAGTCTTCCGGCTCAGCCAGTTGGCTTGGATGTTCTTTATTCCTGGTATATGTATAGCTTTTATGGACTTCAGGTTTGTTTCTGCCCACCGGATCAGTAGTGACGCTTGTTGATGGAGTGCTGTCTATCTCGACCCTCCTTGGTTGTTTATGTATGCTTTTGTTACGTTGTTGTCTGTGTAGACAGTTACGTGCCTTCCCCTGATCAATGGGGCGAGTTCCCTCAGAGCCAGATATGCTGCTCTCAGTTCTAGCCAGTTTATGTGGTGGCTCTTTTCCCACTTCAGCCATTTTCCTTGTGCCGCTCTGTTTTGTGTGTGTGCACCCCATCCTTGGAGGCTCACATCCGTTGTTACCGTTACTCCGTCTGGGTCCATCAAGGGGATCCCCGTGCTGAGCCTCCCCTTGTGGGACCACTATTGGAAGGATGTTTTGACTGCTTTCGGTACCAACACCCAGGTACCTCCCTGCGTGAGGCGGTCCTACCAAGGTCTCAGGAGTTGCTGTAGAGGTCTGGTGTGAAATCTGGCCCATCTCACAATGCCCATACATGAGATCATGCTGCCCAGGAGACTGGCTAGTTCTTTTAGCCATGACTTGCTCCTTGAGACCACGTGCTGAATAAGGTCTAGGAGGTTCTGATGTCTGTGTAGGTTGAGGCATATCTCGTATGATCTGGTATCTATCATCACTCCCAGGTGTTCGAGGACTGGGATGGGCTCAGATGACTCTTTTTGAAGTTTATTACAAATCCATGTTCCTGGAGGTAGGATATCACCCTGGCAATGTCCCTCAGTGCCTGGTCATATGTCGGTGATCGTATTAGTATGTCGTCCAGGTAAGGGTGAATCTTGATCCCCTCCTTTCGCAGATTCGCTATGAGGGGAATCAAGATTTTTGTGAACGTCCTGGGTGCTGTGGCTAGGCCAAAAGGAAGAGCCTTGTATTGCCAGTGTAGGTTTTCGTACCTGAACCTCAACCATTTCCTGTGGTTTGGCAATATTGGTACGTGCAAATAGGCCTCCTTGAGGTCTAGCGATGTTAGCCATTGCTGTCTGTTTATCGCTACCCTGATGGACTGTAGAGTCTCCATCTTGAATTTTTTGGTCCGAATGAATTTGTTCAGTCGTTTTAAATCGAGAACGGCTCTCCACTCGTTCTGTTTCTTCGGAACTAGAAACAGAATTGAATATAGCCCCGACCCCTGTTCGTTCAGGGGGACCTGTTCGATGGCTTCAATCGAGAGAAGTCTCTTGATTTCTGTGGACATTGCCATGTGTTTTCGAGGGTTTTTTGATTTTGGTGAGGCAGAAAAGAAGCTTAGAGGGCAGCGGTTGAATTCTATGGAGTAACCCCTCTGTATCGTTTGTGTGACCCAGGCATCTTGCACAGTATTTTTCCACTTCAGTGCAAAGTCCTGAAGTCTGCCCCCTAGCTTGTGGGGGTCCAGAGAGGCCTGGTAGTCATGCATCTGACTTGCTGCGCCCCTGTCCCTGGTGTTGCTTACTTCTGGGATTTGTTCCTTTCTGCTTGTTCCACCTGCTTCTATATCTGCTTTGATGTCCTCTGTTAGGGAAAAAAGGGCGTCTTGAGTTTCCCTGGTTTTGGCGTGCGTTGTAGGGACGAAAATTCTTCTTCATGATCCCTACGCTTTGTAGTGTCTGTTTCTTTGACTTATCCGCAGCGTCTGTGAGTACCTTGTCTAGGCATACTCCGAAGAGTTTTGATCCCTGGAACAAGCCCCCGACCAGGGTATTCTTTGCTGTGGGGTCTCCTTTCCACGAGCGGAGCCAGAGGCGACGTCGTGCTGCCACATTGGAAGCCATTGCTCTCGCTGTCCAGCGTATCATGTCTGTGGACGAATCGGCGATGAACGCGTATGCCAGCTGAATTCTAGTGGATAGTATTCTAGTCATTTTCATTGAAACTTTTGGGTCTCTGGCCCTCTTGATCCAGGTCATGAGCGCCCTGGAAAAGTAAGATGTTAGAATTGCCATCTTTAATACTGCTGCTGATTCCTCAAAATTTCTTCTGAGGTTACATTCAACCCCTTTATCCGTGGGGTCACGTGGAAAGCATTCTCCCTCCGTCGGGAATACGGAGTTTCTTGCTAGCGAGGCAGCAGCTGCATCTACTTTTGGTATTGCTAAGAGTGCCTCTTTCTTTTTTGATAGGGAGTATAGAGTGTTGAGTTTTATTCAATTTGAACAGTCTGTTGGGTTGTTGCCATTCTTGTTTTATGATTTTTTCATACACTTTGTCCAGCAACATCCCCCTGTCTCTATTCTTGGCCCTAGGGATGTACTCCCTTGCCCCTTCCTCCTCATCTGAGGAATCTGAGGATGCCTGCTTCTTCTTCTTTTGCTGAATATTCAGGGCTCTAATTAGCTGTTCATAGATTAGATCCCTGTATTTAAAAGGGAATTGTCTATCTGGATCTTTTGAGGCTTCAATATCAGGCTCCTCTATTTCCCCTTCTTCGGGGGCAGAGGTAGCTGATTCCTCTCCAGATTCCAGCTCCTCATATTCCCCTTCCCCTCTTTGGTTATCATCAACCTCCTCCCCTTCTGCATGCACGGGGAAGAGACCTCCCTGCTGCGCTTGGAGGGCTGCTTTCTTCGTCTGTGCCCCCCCTCATCCGAGGAGGAGACAGAGCTCACCTCCTCTGAGTTTTCCTCATCCGAGGCTGGGCAGTCCAGGGGTCTCATTGCCCTGCGGGGTTGCTTGGGTCTGGGATTCTTTCCCTTACCAGCTCCTTTAGAGCCCCCTTTATAAATGGGTCTCTCTGACCTCTGGGGAGAGTGTTTTCGCTGCAGCTCCCTGAGAATCTGCTGCAGGACCTGCATGTGAGGGTCCTGTGGAGCTGAAGGGGGAACGGGGGGCTCACAGTTGTCTCTTGCCCCTCCGGGGCTGCCGCTGCTCCCGCTGCTGGCGATGGCACTGCCGCCGCGCTTCTCTTTCTGGCCGACATTCTTTTTTCCCCAGGACTGCACCTTGGATTCGGGCCTAGCTGCGCCAAGAGTCAGGGAGCTAGAGTTTTCTCCCTCTCTTTGGCGGGGAATGAGTGGGCGGAGACTCGTTTTTTGGCACCTATATGAATGCGCCTGCGTGAAAACGCCCCCTCCCCGTGCCGACCGGATCGGCCTTACAAGATGGGGGGGAGGGACTCTTGGCCCCTTGGACGCCACCTAGCGCCCTTCCAGCTGATTTTTTCCCCCCAGGGTGAGAGAAGCAGCGTCTGAGCGGGGAATCCTGCCCCCCCTCTCGCTGACACCGCGCCCGCTGGGACCCGATCTGTCCCTCTTTTCCCGCAGTGGGAATGGGACGGGGAATGATCAGGAGTGCCGTGGTCGGGTATGAAAACCTCCGCCCCGCCTTGCCTTACTCCCTCCGGAACGCACTCCTCACCTGATCTCAGGTCTGGGTGATTGGGCGCTCCGGGTCTAGCCGGACCGGGCTGCTTGCCACGGTAAAGGCTGTCGCAGTCCCAGGTTCCAGCGGGTCAGGTGAACCCGAATCAGTCAGCGCCCCCACTTAGGCCCGGCGCTACCCCCGCTCTTCGAGACCCCCCTGCCTGTAGGAAAGGGTCCCAGAATCCTGCTCTGTACCCCCCCTCGGGGAGGTAAGATGAACAGGGGAGGAATTTCTCCACCCCTGGCACCTAGAGCCATTTATTTCTATTTCGTTGGTTTTCGCTGCCAAGATTTTTCCTCTTTTTTCTATCAGGAGGCAGCTCGCCTGCTTCCTACTAGTCTGAAGGCAGACAAACAACTGGAGTAAGGAAGATCCCTGAGCCTCCAAGGACAAAAATTGTTATGTCTGCCTCCTACTGGATGATGGCGGGATCTACCCTACTGTTAAGGTTGGCCGACCAGGAGGACCCCCAGGGAGAATGGAATGTTAAGGGTTCAGGTCTAGCCAAGGCAAAATATTATTTTATATATGTGCTATCTCTCTTTTTCTCCCCAAATAGGGTTTGTTCAGCCTAGCTTCAGTGTTAGGATACCAGTTATTATCTAGTGTTGGACTAGCAGAGAATATAAACAGAACTGAACTGTCAGGCCTTGGGCTAACAGAGAATCCACACAGCAGCTAAGTCCTACAGGTGCTTGAAGTGAGGAGGAAATGCATTAGCGATTATGCACAGAGAGAAGGAGCAAAATAGTTTGGTAAATACTTCTTACCTATTTTGCATCCATGCAGGGGGCTGGACTAGATGACCCCTGAGTTTATGACTGACCTGCTTTGCTAGTGACAAGGAACATCTTGTTCTAGTAAGACTCCAACCCCAGCTGCCAATGCACCTTGCAGGATCCTGTGCTCTTCTAGTTTTTTAGTCTCCATGCACCCCTGCCAATACACCTATGGCACATCCAGCTGTGTCAATCCTGTCAGCTGTGCCAAACGTGGAGGAAAACCCCACCGCTAGGTGCACTTCTTGCAACTTGCGTTTGGCATTTTAACTCCTAAACCCAAATGAAAAAAGGTAACACACTAGCTTGTGCTGCTTGAAGTGTCACGTTTTTCACCACCACACTTCTTCATTCCACCATATATAGTAGATCTAGGTACCAACTCCATCCCACATGCACTACACTGGCCAACAGAAGGAGAACGTCTATGTACCATTTCCTTCCTGTTCCTGCCCTCCCAGAGGATGGGTTCCTGGAGCCCCGAGCGTTGTCTCTTCCACTCTCTCAGGGCTTCGCTCCATGTTCTCTCCTTCTCGACAGCCTTGTGCTCCAGCCCCTTTTGCTGCTGTGCTGGGCTCATCAGACAGCTGCTGTTGACCTGCTCTTGCCCCTGGGGACCGAGAGGTACTTCCGCTGCTGATAAGAATGAACTTGTTGGGCCCGTTGCTGCCTGATTCTTTCCCCTTAGCAGTGAGAGCTTCAATGATACTCTGAATATCCGCATTGGCAGGAATGACTACCACCTGCGTATTGGGCATGGTAGGGTGATTAATGATTTTTATCCCTGCAGGGAATTTCTGGGTGTCACATTCCACTCTGTCTCTGGCTTCCTCTCCTCTGCCTTGCTCCTGTTTGGCGGCCCCTTTGCCCCGTCCGTCTGGCTCGTCTCTTGCTGGGGAACTGGATTCATTGCCACATGGGAGAGCCAGCTTTCGTCTCTTGAGAATCAGGGGCCTGCGCGGGCTGGTTCTCATCGTTAATCGGTACAGTCACTCTCCATTGAAGGTTGCAAGGGCAGTCCCTGAAAAAGTAAAGGCACAACATTGACAGTACAACGAACATCAGGGGTGGGGGACGCAATCTCTTGCTTCTAACATGAACTAGTTAAGAAGATGGGGAGCTTTCCATGGCAGGCAGCTGTAGTCCTAGTAGCTAGCTGACTGTTTCCTTTCCTATGCTTGCATGAAGGAACTGCATCCCATGACGAAGGCAGAAGACAGATAGAGCTTAGAACAGGGTACTATAAACTGTTGGGAGGCCACCACTCCAGCACCCTGGATTTTAGGGTATGATCCTCCAAGCAGATACCACAAGCAGTGGCACTTAGCACAGTCAGGAGTTCTTGTTGAGGTGACTGCAACTTATTGGTGCTGTCTTCTTGAAGGATTATACTGTTAATCCACAGGAGCCAGGAAAGTGTAAAAAAAAAACCCACCAACCAGACAACTCTCCTATAGTCCTGTCCCCAAAGCACAGTACTAGGGGAGCAGTTGAAGATCTGGGCTGTTAGCTTGGACTATTTGGTCAGGAAAGCCAGAATCTTCAAAGCACTTACTCCAGAAGTGGAATTCACTCAGTTCCCACCCACGTCACAGTAGAAGTGTTCCAGCGTAACTAAAGCCTAAAGGGATGCTCACGTGAAACAGACCTTACCCAGGAGTAGGTTAAGGCTACCCCTGGGTGGTTTAACCAGGGGTAAAACCATTAATTTGGTCATTCCTTTCCAGGGTTAATTAACCCTGGCTCCATGTTATTGGATAGGATAAAAGTAGCCACACAACCATTAGGGCACAAACTTCCACTGTTAGAGTTAATGGGAGCTGAGCCCCTGACTTCATTGGATGGAGGACTGCACCCTTAGTGTGTAGTAACTTATACCTCCTAGTAGTAAAGTACCACTCACCACTTCAAAAGGGCATTTGGTGTATTGTTCAGTAATGTACCAGAGTCAAAGTTATCATAAAGGGTGTGATCCTTTGCCTGAGGAGCACCAGTGGTAGCACTTAATATAGGCATGAGTCTCACTGAAGCGAGGGATGCTAAATGATAAGTGATATCTACTGTACTCAGAGGAGCATGGGGAAAGTGTCCACACAGCTGCTCCTAACTATTATTATTACTATTTATCGAGCACCAGCAATATGCCTGGTGCTGAGTAGTCAGACAGGTTCTTCCCCTGAGGGGCTTAAAGTCTAGGCTAGACAAAGGAGTGGAGACAAGGGAGGGAAAACCTAGGGAGGGACAGGAATACATCCATGAAGTTGAGAAGTTGCAGGTGCAGAGTTTAGGAAGAAAACCCAGAAGGATAAGACAGTAAAAGGAGAAGCAGTAGGAGAAATGTATGGGGGTGAGGAGCAAGGGAAAACTTGGCAGAAGAGGCAGGGTTTTAGGAGGGACGGTACAAAGGTATTTATGTTCAGGGAGGGAGTTCCAGGCATACAGGGCAGCACAGGAGGAGAAGGGGTTTAACAGGGGCTAAAACAAGATGGTTTAATAACAGAGTAGGATTAATTAACTCTCAGGTAGAAGCAGCCACAAAAATGGTCCTTACTTGGGGATAGCCTTCCCCAGAGGATGGTCTCTTTTGTGCGAATGTGCCCCAAGTGATTTTAAAACTTAATCTCTCTGGTCTTTACTCACTCTAAAGAATATTTGGCAGTTTCTCATATGCAAGTGAAGAACTGGATTCTAAGTGGGAACTGTGGCAAACAGAGCTTTGCTTATGTATGAAAGTCCTCGAAGCTATAGGCCCAACATTATGACGATTATGTAATTAAGGATCATGGTTTAAGCCGGGGGAAGGGGGACCCTTTTCTCCTTCTTGAACCACTTTGAAAATTAGTACAAGCTTCACATCCTGCACAGGGGCCGAGTGGCGGGTTCTTAAGGGGTGTGCCCACTTCTCCACTCCCCTTACCTGATCTCACTCAGGGCCTGAGAGAAGGGACTAGATCTACATGCTAGATCCAGGAACTGGAAAGAAGCCAAAGGCCACAGGCCAAGTTTGGTTCACAAGCCACAAATTTCCCACCGCTGGTTTAAGAAAGAATCAAAATGGAAGGCGTTTCACAAATGAAATTAACCCATCACTGACAAGAACTCCTCAGCATGGTTCGTTTGCTGTCCTGTTATAAAAGGGCAAACCATTCAAAACTTACAGAGAGAAGTAAACTTCCTGGGGGACAGGCCCTTCCAGCCCTGGCCTCTCTGGGGCAGTTAAGAAACACTTGCCAGTAAGAACCCCCAACATTCCACGGACGTTATGGCTATGTCCCATTGGGGCAGGGGGCCAGGCAGGGTAATACAGCAGTCTCCCCATCATCTGCTCTCACAGATGGCCTGAAGACGTATGGGGGAAATCCCTTTTCCTTGACATGATAGAACTGCACTGGGTATTAGGAAGAGACATTTTGGAGACTTAGGATGCTAACCAACAAGATAGGAGCCCACACCAGGTTGGTGCCCATCTGCTTATTTTATTGAGTGTTCACCCCGACTGGACACACAGCCACCGCTCACAGCAGGGTCCCAGAGCACGTGGAGCCTGCTGTGCAGGCAAATGCGGGCTAGTGTGTACCCACATGTCTACGTCCCGTCCGCACACTTATCTGAAAGACCTCCAGTCCTACCATGCCCCGCTGTGACCACTGTGGTCAGCCAGGAGCGTCCACCTGTAGGTTCCATCTGCCACTCTGGTCCGTACGATGGGGGCATGCAGGAGGGCATTCTTGGTTGCTGCTACAGTGTTGTCGAACTCCCTCCCACTGGAGGTTTGTCTGAGTCCGAGCCGGAGCATCTTTCGGAGGCGGTTGAAGACCTTTATTTTTATTAAAGCTTTTGGCAAGTGGGAATAGGGAGTGGGTGGGAGGTTGTTGGGGTTGGATTGTTTTTTTTTCTATTTTGTTTTAAGGTCTTTTAATTGAATTTTATGTGTGTTGTAAGCTGCCCTGAGCCTTTGGGGAAGGACGGGGTACAAATGCAAAAAAAATAAAATTAGGTTGCATGCAGCCTCCACACGTACATGTCTGTCAGCATCGTAGAGTTGTGGGTGAAAAGCCTAGAGTGTTCTGAGGAGCGACCTTTCTCCCACTGACATGCACATAACATCCATCTTGAACATGCACCGTGCCATTTTCAAACATGAGTTCTCCTAGCTCTTTCTGGTTGGCAGTACATGGCAGATGCTTGCTCTTTCCAAGCCCTTGCATTCCCTGTAATAACTTGCAGAGGATTACCCTTGCTGGGGTCATGGCTCAAACCGACAGCCAGGCAACAACCAGCACTGCTGTCACTACCGTGCAATCGCAGTTACTCTCCGCCTACTGATCAGCCCACCAACGTTGCATTCCCTGGACCAAGGAAGAGACCAAAGCCTTCAAGGGCCTATATGCCCTAGTGACGTTCTACAGGAACAAGGCAGAGTTCTAAGAGATCTCAAGCCAAATGGCACAGCAGGGCTACACTTGGGACATGAAGCAGTGCCGGCAATGGGCCAAGGATTTGAGGCACAAATACAAAGAGATTTGGGACAACAACTTTGCCTCTGGCTGTGGGAGGCAAAGGTCACCCTATTATGAGCTCCTTAACCAGTTCCTCTGTGTGGATGGAGCCATTGTTGCATCCCACCCATATGGCTGTGTCTTCACCAGTGGCCAGACGTGGGTGGATATTGCTCCCACACTGCCTGCTGCTGTAACCACTCCCACCACAGAAGCTGCAATAGTCAGCCAACATCCCCATGCCCGTCCCCACCCTGGAGCCAGCACAGGTTGATGTGGACATAGACACTGTGACTCACATTGTATCCTCTCAAGCTCAAAAGTCAGCCCTTGTTCAAGGAGCCACTGGAGGTTCTGGTGGAGGGTATGGAGGATCTAGATGCCGCCTTTATGGAGAACTGAAAATTAATTTACGTTCACACAGTTGCATGATCAAGGCTCTGTCTATTGTTATCAAATATGTTTTATCGTTTACTGTGTTAGCAGGTGGCCAGGAGAACGCAGAGAAGCAGCAGGAAAACCACTGGGAAACAGCTCCATAGGACAGGAACAGCAGGTGCGAGAAATGGATGGGAAGGCACCATGGCAGGCCTGCAGGCTGACAGGAGCGGAAGGCACCGTAGTGGCCAGGGAGTGGAGATGGTGCGAATGGCAGTGGTTGATTTCTGTATATTCTTCACTTCTCTACAGTGAACGCAGAAGGACAACTGCATAGTGCTAGGATCCTGCTGCAGCAACTGCCCCAGCAGCACCATAGGCCAGGTACTCATTCCCACTTCCCTTCAGGAGGGCGGAAGACTGAAAACTGAGCAGGCGGAGGCCTGAAACCAGGACAGGAAGGAAGGTGAGGCAGTCTGAACTAATTGCTTTTCTTGTTGCCTTTCTACAGGTCTGCCAGTGCAATGGGCATGGACAGAATCCTCTGCTACAAGCGCCGAGCTGAACCAGGACCTGCAGGTCCGTAACTGGTGGTGCAGAGAGAATTTGGCAGGGGAGCTGCTTGGGGAGACCACACGGCAGGCAGACAAGATTAATAGCATGGCCAAGGAGCATAAGCAGCTGGTGCAGCAGAATACAGCAGAACACAAAGCCCTTACACAAGGCTTGCCAGTGGAAGGACAGGCACTGGGCCTGCCTCTGGCAGCAGTTTGAGTAGTTGGACAACATGATTGAGAAGGCGAGCAAGCAGATGAGCAAGAGGTGGACAGACACAAAGCAGGCTGTCCCAATCCAGTCAGCTCCAGAGCTCCCTGCTTGAGCATGTTTCGTCTCAACCATGGTTGCTCAGGGCCAGGCGTCATTTCCTCGCACTCCACCCCCAGGGACAGCACTTGAGCCCTCTCCACTGTGCTCATGCCAGGTAACAGTTCCTGAGCCAGGCACGCCTCCCCATTCCCACCCCACAGCCAGATCCATGGGAGCAGGATCGGGAAAATGTACCCCACAAGTCAGGACACCCATTCATGCTCTCCGTGCTTCTTCTGGGAAAGGAGGGAAGCTTTGGGGAGGGTGGGGATGTAGAGAATGGCAGTATGGCATAGTGCCAAGCCACTTTGGGGGTTAGAAGAGGAAGGGGGAGTAGTGGGTGCACCTAAAATGGGGTGTGTGGAGGCTACTGGCCATGCACTTGAGGGCATGCGGGGGTATAGCAGCCCAGCAGGAAAAAACCCTTGTGCAAAGGGAACTGCCATGGGAAAGACAACGGCAAAGGTTGGATGCTGGCCAGTTACAGGGTAGACGCCTGCATGCCTGTGCCTCTGCGTTTCCTACTGCCATTCACAGATCCAGCTAGTCTGTAAATGCCAATAGGAAACACAAAAGTTCAGGCCTACAGTTGGCTAATCTGCGAATGCCGCAATAGGGAATGGCTGCCTGGTGTAAAATAGCACAGGGGATAGGGAGGAGGGCCAAATGAAGGAAAGTATGCCATCTCAGTGCTGGGAGAGGAGCTGGATGGACCAGAGGAAAACACAGTGGCACACAGGAAACATTTAAAAAAGATTTATTGATATTACAAAAAGATTTACCAACAGAAGATGTGGGTGTCATGGTTCTTACCTGACCAAATGGCCAGCACATCCACGAGTTGGGCATGGTGGTCCACTATGGTCTGGAGAACCATGGAGAAGAATCTCTTCCAGTTCAAATAGTTGTTCTTGCTATGGAGGGGGTAGATGACAGTGATATGGCTCCCATCAATTTCCCCTGTACAGTTTGGGATCCCCTCTTGCCGAAAGTCCTCTATTACCTTGATGGGGTCAGCCAACTGCACCACTGGTCCAGCAGCATTTCCACAATCACTGTGCAAACATCCATGAATATGGTGCCCACCATAAAGGTTCCAACACCAGATTGCTGGCTGGCAGAGCAGCAGGAGTCTGGAGTGGCAAGGTTCCACATGGCAATGGCGACACACTTCTCCGTGGGGATGGGCATGAGGATCTCTGCTATCTACGAGATGAGGCAACAGGGCATCCTGAAGTTTGAGACCCACTTAGTGACTCTCCACAAGGACAGCATTTTCTCCCACCAAACTGTACTTTTCTCCTTCACCCAGACCAACCTGTGGGTACAGCCCCGCACATGGTGTTGGTGATTGAAGCCGCGTCTCCTGACATGTACCTCTCTGTGTGTATTAGGTGCTCTTGCATAGCCTTGATCCTCCCCAGCATGGTCCATCGTCATTAGAGGTCAGCAAGCGCACAGCGTGGAAGCAGGAGATGCCTCCACGGTGTGGTGCGCCCCGCTATCCCAGTCAGATCAAGCAAGAACCTTTCTGTGCCTTGACATCACATTGTCCCAACGACAGCAAAAGGCTTGCATCTGTTGGAGCTCTCGCAGGTTCTGCTCAGCAGCAGAAAGGATGGCCTGAAGCACAATAATGAGCATAAGGAAGTTCTCAGCATACATTTCCATGGCTCTGGTGCCTGTGAACTCTGCAGACCGTGTGCCAAATGTTTTGAACAGCTTAGAGATGGGTGGCTGCCTACCTAGGATTGGCTGTACGCCACATGTAAAGAGTTATTGGCCATTATTGGTCATGTGTCCTTACAGGAGTGGCTGCATGCTGAGCGTGAGCTGCTATTAGTTACAGGCCAGCTATCAGTTGAAAAGGTTTTTGCAAAGCTTATGTTGCACCAGCATTGCCAAACCGTTTGGCTATTAAACTGCATGTCATGTTGCATATATTAGCACCACAGAAGCATGGCATTTTTTAAATTGGGGTGACAGGTGAACCACTGAATGTTAAGAAATGGGCAGGGGGGGAGGGGAGGGGATCTGTAAGGCAGTGATGGTCACTGTGCTCAGAATGTATGTGGAAGCAGAGCTGCCCATTGGTTAAAAGTAACTCATATTTTCTTATCTTTTGCAAGTAATAGTTTTTGCTTGCAGTGAGCATGAGGAGTTATACTGCCAGAGAAAGCTATTGCTGCATTTGTCTGTGGGTGGTGTAGCTTTCTGGGGTATGGGGTCCAGAGAAGTTGGGAGGTGATGGATACCCTGAGCTTTGGCGACATTTGGTTGAGGCCTGATACACAGAAAGAACTGTCAGACCCATCCTCCAAGCAGCCTATGTGCTCATAGGTTGGCACATGTACACAATGGGGTTCTATGTATGCATGGAGTGCAGACACTGTGCAATGCTTGTGCAGTTCCAAGTGCAGCAGAATAGAAGAGTGGGAGCCCCAGATGAGATGAGAGTGAGATGTGAACAAGATCACGACCTTTCTGGATGTTTGTGCACTGTACGTTCCCTGCAGTTTTTTCACATCACTGTGCTAATGACAGCAAGAGGATACCCGCTGGGCCATTGGGAGTGCCTTGATCGGATGGCAGAGATTAATCTCTTCGGGGAAACGAGTGACTTGGGGTACAGAGATTGTGAACTGACTGAACAAGAGTTTGTTGCCCCATATGAGGTTTGGGCAAGCAGAGAAGTTCAGGGTACCCTCATGAGTGGGATTTTTTCCACCCCAACCATATGGTAATGAAGAAGATGCTAGAGAAGGGGTACAAGAGGCACATGTTTGTCACATGTTTCTGTGACTTGGGAGGGATTTCCAACACCACAGCGGGTGAGACCCCAATAGAACTATGTACTGCTACCTCCCAGTACATTGCTGTGAACCACGGATGCGAGAAACTGGATGGTGACAACACACAAAGACGGACTGCTTTTGATTTCAATTTTTACTTTCGCTTTCGATTTTCACTATAGGCACTCAATAAAGTATGCAATTTGCTCAAACTTTGCATGATTTTTTAACTTACATTTATGCCCCACCCTTCTCCGAAGGCTCAGGGCGGCTTACAAAACATGTGCATAACAAAAGGTTATTTCCAGCCACCAAGTGCTCCCAGCCATGGACTTCCATGGATGGAGACAGCAGGTGCTGGACCACCTCCTAGGACCATACCCCAGAAGAAACAGCTGGTTTGGCTGCTTCTTCCCATGGTTTGCATAGGGTGCAAGTCATCATAGGGGGCAGGATACTGGGATGGGGGGGGGGGGGGGAAGAGCGCAGTGGGGAAGAATGCTTGCCCGTGTATTTGGCTTATCATGTTAAACCTGTGAGTGAGGTCTGCCCAAATGCACAGGAACTACATGCAGGGGGCTGCCCCTTTATTAGGCTCTACATGCTAAGCAGGCGAGTCAGACCTAGCAGGGGGCTATTGCCTTGTTTGTTGACACCCATAGTACCTCCTAGCTACCTCTGGCAAAGGGGGCACCTACCAGCCGTGCATGCTGAAGAGAGAGGATGGGACAGGGAGGACCATAAAGGGGATTCACTTTCTCTTCTTCCCAGACCTAGTCCCCTCAGCCCCCCTCCCACACTCCCTCTTCTGTCTGTTCCAGGGTTCCCTATGGCCGCGGCCACTGTAGCACCAAGAGCTCATAGCTACAGCCCTTCAATTTTTCTCACCAGCTCCCTTATAGCACTATCCCCCTGCACGCTGGTGGCCTCCAAAGGGGGCACCCCACTCACCCTGGCGTCTGTCGCTTCCTAATTCTAGGATCCTTCTAGACTCCTGCCCCGCCACCCATTGTTCTGTCCTGGCCCTTTCTAGGTCCTTAGGCGACACTCCTCTCCCCAGTGCTCTGTTTCCCCGGCCCCTCTCACCTCAGCTTCCCGTGGCTCCTGGGATCGGTGGAGCTCGGGTCTCAGCCTCTCTCTCTCTCTCCCCCCCACACGCGCGCGCTCTCTCCCCCAAGCGCGGCGGGGACCGGGAAGACCAAGGCAACCGCTTCCGGGCTCGGATTTCTCTTAGGGAAGCGATTCTAATCGGTTCCCCGGTTTGAATTTGGCGCCCGGCGGCTCGTTGGGGGTCACGTGGCGGCACCAGAGCCAATCGGGGTCTGGCCGGCGCCGAGCGTTCCGGCTGAGGAGCGGAACTGGCCAATGAGAGGCCGCGGCTCTGGGGTTACCCGGACGCAGGGGAGCAGCCTCTGGGGAGCTGGGATCTCCTGTGGCCTCGCGGTCCTCCCCTGCCCGCCGGTGTGGGCGCTGCTTTCTGAGGTGATGGGGGGGCGGGGCATCTCCTTCCCGGGCACCCCCCCGTTCAAGTTGGCGGGGGGCACAGTTGCTGTTTCCCTTCCCAGCCCCCCCTCTACTCTGTTGCTTAGGAGACCAGCCTGAGACCCCACCCCCCTCTCTCCCCCCTTTCTCTGGCTGCCCTTTCTAAGGGCCTTTATGCTTCGGGTGCCTTACAGATCTTCCCCTTCCATGTCTGGAGACTCTTCTGTGGTGCCTATAAGAAACTGGTCACCTAGGGCCGCTGGGACTGGCCTCTAGGTGCAAAGGATGCGTAGGCCTGGTCCTTATTTTTATGGATTTTTTTTATTATTTTTTTAAATCCTTTCCCTTTCTTTAGGGTAGCGGTGGTTGTGTCTTCAGTTAGTAGGGTGCCCAGCCCAAAGGGAACAGGCAACTGCAGGTGTATAACGAACAAAAGGTAGTTACTTTTCACACAAGACACAATTAACATGTGGAACTCATTGCCATAGAATATTGAAAAGACAGATATTTATTTTTCTATAATGCTTTCAGGGTTCAACGTGTAAGGCAGGTCATAATTATTCCCATTTTTCAGATAGGGAACTGAGGCTGAGAGATGGGGACGTGCCCAAGCTCACCCAGTGAGCTCATTGCTAACGGGGGGTTGAAACCTGGTCTCCTAAGTCCAGGTTCAACACCTTATCCTCTAGGCTATCTTGACTTATAGTAACATAACTGGGTTTTTAAAAATGGGATCCATTCATGGAGGATAATTCTTTTAGTGGCTATTAACCGAGTAGTCGGGGGATACAACCTCATGCATAAGATATTCCTAAATCCCTGACTGCTGGAAGTGACCATCATTTAATGGATCACTCTATACATGCTCTGTTTGTGTAAGCTTTCTGTGATGCATTCAGTACTAGCCACTGAGAGGCTAGATTGGTCTTAAATCATTGTGGTGACTTTTATCAAAATCCTGACTATGAACTTCTGTTTCTCCTATGAGCCCCAAATGCTTGCTGTCCCAGCAGGAAATACTAGGACTTTGCAAAACTAATTTCTAACAATAGGTGCAAAAGTTTTTTTGATGATAGGGGAAGGAGGAGTTGCAATTTATCAAATTAACTTCAAACAAATGTGTACCCTTGTTTTATAAATACAACTGGTTACAGTTAAAAGAATCATTCTATAAATATCAACAAAATGTAAGTTTAAATGGATGAAGTGTTATTTTCCAGAAGCTGCAAGCACAGCTACAAACACAGCTGCTGCTTGGAGTTTTCCCACCATGTCAACAACAAAACTGGCAAGAATCTATAGATTATGCACCTCACTGATGAGCGTGCGTATAAAATATGCCTTCTCGATCTATTGGACTGGATTTTCTTCAAAAAGAACTGTATTGCTTTTTGGAAAAAGAGATTTGTTTCATGGCTTGGTTTTCTATTTATTTTCTATCTGCAAATTTAGGATCAGCTTGGCATCTCTTTGGGGTGTCTTCCTCTTTCCCTAGCTAGCTCCAGAAAGCATCATGAAGTTTCTAAGTGGCTTTCTCACACCTGTTGATGCCTCCAAAGAAGAAAAGCACCCACAAGACTCGGAAGGCAAAGCTACCATTCCTTGAGACCCCAAGAGAGGGACCCATGCATCAGTATGGATCTCCGCTGCGTCTAGCTGAGAACCCAAGGGATGTTCCCACCAAACCCCTAGACCAAAATGCTGCTGCTTCCTGGGTAGGTACAAGTTTTCCTTCCTTTACTCTTACAGCAGTTGTTCTGTCAGCTTATGAGGAGCTCTCTGTGCATGGTCCCGAAGCATCAGCCCCATACATCACTGTTTCTGTTCTAACAACCAGTACGCTCTAGACCAGACCAGACCAGCTTCACAGCTGACAAGCAGTCCAACGATGTTTGTGGCAATTAGAATGTGTGCACAAACGAAGTTTAGAGCAAAACAAGGAGAGATGCTCGTTATGTTAGCCAGCTAATAATTACTCCATGTAGGAAGTGCGTTCTGTATATATTTCCCCAGTGAGTTTGTTTGAAGAGCTGCCCTGAAGAGAAAATGGGGAAAGCCTTTTCATTGAAGGCTTTAGCAGTAGACTACAAATGAAGGCCTCAGTAATCAAAAGATCTGACATTTAACTTTAACTTTTAGCTTGCATATTCTCGCCACCAGACGTTAGTCCAATAAAAGATATCATCTGAACTACTTTGTCTCCATTTCTAAGAAAAGAAGCAGGTGATCTGAAAAATTTTGATTCTTGAGAGACCAGCAAAAGCCATTCTAGTTCTTGGGGCTGTTTCATTCTGTGGCCACATCAGAGCACGAAGCGGGCTAGATTACACAGAAATCTCTCTTTGTTCAGCCAGTGTACATTATTTTTATTTATTTTATTTAGTTATATTTCTTAGCCGCCCCCTCATGGCCATGGCATCTCGGGGCGGCTTACAACATAAAAAATAACAATAGTTAACATAACAATAGAACACAACAATTAAAACATCTAAAAAACAACCCCCACCCCAAACTTTTATCCCAACCCTCCCTCCCCTCCTCCGAAGGCCTGGGAGAACAGCCATGTTTTGCAGGCCCGGCGGAAGGTCATCAGACTTGGGGCTAGATGGACTTCCTCCGGGAGGGAGTTCCATAGTCACGGCCTGGCCACCTCTCCATTGTGGCCCCCCGCTTTACACAGGGGACCTGCTCTTTATAGTGCAGGGGGTAGTCAAACCCTGTTCAAATTTATCAACATAAACTTTGCCAATTAAACATGCAGAGTTCAGAACTATTGTGTTTTAATTCTATACATTTATCTTTTATTTACAAATTACTGATATTTAGTAGAACTGGATTTTATGGCTGCAGACAGATTCAGCCCATGGGCTGCCAGCTGGACAGCTGGACTACAATGTTACATGATAGGAACCCTTTAAAGGAACGCTGTCAAGAAAGAAATCCTGCCCTGGTACTAAATCAAGCTGTTTAAAAAAACTGTTCACAAGTGCACGGTAACAGGCTAGAGCTATTTGCAAGTCATGAAAGTAAACTACTTGAATTTCACAGTTGACTGGGCAGTTGGATTCACTGTTTTCCCTGTACTTAATCGAGTGCTTTTGTTTAGGTTGGTAACCATTCCATTGAAAGGTTGGTTGGTTGGCTGGCTTTTTTAAAAAAAGTTGGTGAAAATAAAGCATTTCTCTAAAGTTTTGTTTGATTTTTGGATTTAATAACAACTAACCACTTGGTGTTGGTTACACTGCCAAATTTTGCCTGCTTAAAAGCAAGGCAGATAATCCCCAAGAACTTGGCTATTAAGATAAAGTGTGTGGTGTAAATACTAAGTTGCAGTGCTGCACCAGAAGTATGCTAGGAAACTATAATCCTTCTTGTCTTTTAGTCTGCGTGTGCTGAATCCAGTTCTTCTCTCCATATTTTTCATCCACTGGACTTTAGTCTGATCCTGAAATAGTCCCTTCTCCTGACAGAGAGGGCCAGTCTCATGCCACTTGCACACAAGACAGTGCGGCAGGCAGTGGGGAAATGCTCTGATCTGAAATCATGGCAGGGGGAATCACGTGAACTCCTGCTTGTGTGCGTGGGTTTTTTGATGTGATTAGCCCACTTCTACCATGATTTCAGTGATGGGAAACTGACTGGATTTTCAGCCCCATCTCCCATCACTTAAATCACAGCAGAAATGGGATAATCATGTCAAAATTCTCGTACACGTAAGCGGGACTTTACGTGATACCCCCGCTGTGATTTCAGCTTATGACAGTACCCCTTCCACCTCCATCCCCCATCTCATGTACGAGTGGCCTCTGTCCAGAGATTTCTCTCCTTTTCTGTATTATCTGATTCAACACAAATGGTTGTTCAATGGGAGTTTCCTGTGTTCAAAAAAGCCACTGCCCCAGGCAGCTATGCTAAAGAACAACAACTTGGGTTACAAAGCTCTTTAATAAATAACCCCAGGGAGTAAGACTTTCAGATATGCATGAAATGCCCTACCAGCCCTGGGATCTAGAGGTCCTTTCCCTAGATTTATAAAGTTTAGTTTTTTCAAAGCACAGCATCCTAAGGATATTTAAAGCGGTAAGTAAAGCAGTTGCCTTAGAAGAGGTATCTGAACAGTGGAAAGTAGCTGAAGAAGTACTTTATATATCTGGAAGTGTTCATGTATGTATTCTGCTAGCCCAGGTTTGGGGTGCCTTTATACAGGAGAGAATAGTGAGGAAACAAAGTTCTAATAATGGGAACATTTTGCAACTGATTTGAGAGTAAATTTTATATACAAAAATAATTAAAATGGAACAGGGAGTTGCTCTCAGCTGATAACACAGCATGATCCTAAAAGCACTCTGCCAGTGCACCCCTCACTATTAATTGAATTGAGTTTGCACAGAGGTAGTGTGTTGCTAAATGAATCTGTAGTTTAAGAAATGGTGCATAGGATCTGAATGCAAGAAAACAGCTAGAGACAGAATGCTAAGCTTTGCAATCTTAGAACTTGGTGACCATATAAAGCTTAAAAATAAGCCCAAACTGTCTTAATTAAGTAGACTTTACTTTGGAGTGCAGTCTTAGTTTGAAAATTGACTGTAAGAATGGCTTTGTGTGTTCCATACCTGTAACTTCAGCATAAATACTCATTTTATAATAGGTCCTTGCTAAAAGACAGTCCTGCAATCTTAGCCTGGAATCTGAGACTTAATGTCAATTGCTTGTAACAGAAGATCTGATAGCTGGTTTCTGCCCTCTATGACATCATTGCAGCCCTATTGTCTTCACTGAGAGGTCATCCTAAATACACTTGTCCCAGCAAACCCCCCACTTGACTTCCATGGGGCTTCTGCCAGCAAAGGTACATTTAGGACACAAAAGTAAAGGATAGGAAACTTGTAATGCTTTACTGATGTATAGGAATAAACACAATCCAATTTAAGCAGTGTTGATTCTGCGGGGATAAGAGTATTAGCATTACAAATGTTAGTCACTAAAATAAGCAGATGATTTTGAATACATATAAAGCAGACAGTGCCATTTATACACAATAGTTCAGAGCAGAACGGCAAGCCTAAACATTTGAGAACCTCCAGGATTTTTATAAATTCATATGGTGAACACCATTTCCTTTGCTGCAGACTGGATTTTGTGTTGGCTGAATCAATAAAATGGCAGCTCAAAGACATGTGGATACATGGACTGAGGAGGAGTGTAAGCTGGTTAGTGGTCACTATCTCCTAGGTAATGGGAGAGGACTGCAAGAGTGAGTGATGGTTCTCCCTGCCATATAAAAAGTAGCACTTCACTTTTCTTTTCTTTTTTTCTCATCAGGTAATCCCACAATTTGAGAGTGTGGCGTCAGCGGGCTTCAGGGGATGTCAGAGGCAGCGCCATGAATCCCGAAATCTTCAGAGCCGAGATATTGGTCATGGCTTCCTCCACGTGACAGGAGCTTGTCGGAAAACCGCAGTCAGCAAGTTTCCTCCTTTAACCTTTCAGAACAAAAAGGCACATCTCCGTGTTGGAGCCTCAGACCACCCTACAGACTTCGATGGTCACTCGGACAACTGTGCTAAAAAATGTCATACACTGCCCAGGAAGGCTGCTACCGCACTACATCAGTCCAGTGACCCAATGGATGGTCCTACAAACTGCAGGGAAAGAATCCCTCCCCCTCCTGTGCCCTGTTTTGAGATGGATGTCTTTACTCCTCCAGATATATGCACTCCAGAGCTGCCCTCTCTTACAAGCCATGGATGCAGTGATGGTGATGCTCTGCCACAGATGGACAGCTTAACTCCACTTACACACCATAATTTTGTTGTCTCCAATACCCCTGAGAGCCTGGGTCATGCATCCTTACTGGTAAAAGACACCCCAGAACATGAGTATGGAGTGAAGGTAACCTGGAGGAGGCGGTCTCGCCTAATGAAATACCTTAGAGAGAAGGGGAAGCTCAGCACCAGTGATATCCTAGTGAAAATGTGAACAGGCTGCCTCTGACTTGTAAGCAAGGTCTTTCTCTCCCCATCTCTGCTGATGGCAAAACCATTTCCTAACTTATTGGGTGACAAGAAAGAGAAACTGCTGAAGCCTGTCCATGAGGCAAAGGCTGCATGGCTTTGAACCTTGGCAGATTAGTGGGGAGGCTCTGGGAGTTTATACCTCCATTAGGGACATGGGGGTTGGAAATCCCAAGCAGAGGGAGCTCCTACTGGAGGCTGGGCAGGCAGTTTATGGGACATTTTGGAGCAGGGAGGTGGTGCCCCATGTAGCATTTTCGTGAGGCAGGATCTCCTCTGCCTATCAGTCTGTATAGCACTCTGGCCCTTGCTGATCTCTTGCTCCACAACAATGTGGGGGTGGGGCAGAGTATAGAGTCCTGTACTGGCCCTGGGGTTTTCTCCCCAAGGTCCTGGGAAAGCTGTGCTGGCCCCAGCAGGGACAGGGGAAGCCTTGCGCTTAATACCTTCCACCCACCCCACTACATCATTCCTGGATGGCTCCATCCATGTTGAGCTGTGGCTTCCGCACAGTCCAGCTCAATCTCTGGAAGGCAAACGGATAGGGATGCAGTCTCGGCGGTGAGAGGCTGCTGTTCTCATCTCAGGTTTGGATGTCAAGCTCTGTCTCTCTGAGCGTTCGCTACCCTGGTGTCGGTCCCTGTGCCTACTTGCAGAAGAGGACCAAGACAGTGTCCGAGGCTGCATAATTTTGTAAGTGGCCCTTGGAGGCTGCAGGGTTGCATGTGCAAAGCTCAGGACAAGGACCTGCACCCCTTACGGACTAGGTATGGGCTGGCACCAGCCACACTGGTAAAGATGCATTTCCCATCCCCCATGGCGGGTGCTGGAAGCCAGGTCCCCCCCTTGCACACGTGGGGTGGTAACTATGGAGGGGAGGGAGGAAGTCATGTGCTTGCTACCCGACCTGAATGAATTAAACGATTCAGTAGACTCACCCAGCCGCTGTCTCGTTCTTCTTGGAGTGACTCCTTCCATTCTCATAAATGGGTTTGCGACTGCGCGCCCTTCTCTTGCTGGCAGATACCAAGCTTACTAGATTTGAAAAGACCACATGACGGTCTCGAGCCCCCACAACATATAAGATACATTCCCGCCCAAACCCAACATTTCCTTCCAACCGCTTTCGTAGCTTACTGGCTGATCTTTGCTTGCTAGTTTGTTATATAACTGAAGTGTCTAATGTTAAACATAGTTTGTCAGTAAGTAAATGATTTTATTGCTTTAGCTCATAGCCATAACAATAATACAAATTGTAATAAGGCAAGACCGTAACAATAATACAAATTATTATAAGAATAGGACCACATAACTAGTCATAAAATCCACAAAATAAAACCAAACATTTGTCCAGCATCACTTATTAAACAATTTCTTTCCCAGCTAGCTTTGCTACCTGCTTCCGTAATTTAATGGGAGCCCTTGCAAACTGGGCTACCGTCTTTGTTGAGTCTTCCCTTTTATCTCCCAAAAGGGAGATCAGTAGTCTGTAGTTTGACCAAACTGGATTTAACTTTAGGGTGTAAAAGACTTTAGCTCTCAAAAGGGCATACATTGGGCAGAATAGGACGCAATGAATCAAGTCCTCTATGTGAAGATCCACAGAGGCACCTCTCTACAAAAAGGGTGCCCCTATACCTACCCACAGGGACCTCGGATGGCATGGTTTGGAGCCCAAGCGCAGTAAATGCTAACCTTGCCGAGGAATCGTGAAGGGTCAATAGATAAGTGGCACCCTTCACACCCAGCACCCATAATTTATAAAAGGGGGATATCTTTGAGCTAATCACCTGTGCCCAATCTTTTTGAAGCTCAGTGGCACTAATCCGTCTCTTAACTAGTTTAATCGCCTCATTAACTGGTAAAACAGCTAGGGAATGAGGTGAAAATCCTAGCATAGTAAGTGTGAGCTTTATGCCTTTCCATCAGGGGTCTCTTGTGTCCCAAAAAGAAGACGCTTTTTCAGCTAGGCACTCCCTCGTCAATACATTCTGTCCCGCACACATCGATTTCAACCAGAAGGATATGCGGAGGCTTGATTCTCTAGCCGTCGCTGATTTACTACCAGTCTCTAATCTCAAACTCTCAGAGGCTGCTGGTCTGGGGACCCCAAGGATGGTTCTCAAAATTGGTTCTGTATTGGTTCTAACAGGTCTCTCACTGGGAGAGCATGACCCCACGCTGAGGTACCATACAGAATTTGAGCCACAATTTTTGTCTCCTATATCTTCATGATAGGTTTTATCAATTTCCCACCCTCAACATTAAAAAACCTCACCTGGGCTTTAATAGATATGGAGGCAGAATGCTTAAGAGCCCTTAGATGGGGGTACCAGGAGCCATTATATGAGAAAATAATACCCAGATATTTAAAGTATTTAATCTGCTCAATTTTCTGTCCATTTATAAACCATGGCTCACTCTTATACTCTGAAGAAAATACCACAATTTTGGATTTTTCACTGTTAATCACTAGATCTTGTTTTTTACACTCTTGTCCAAAATTGTTCATTAGCCGATTCAGTCCCACTTTAGAAAGAGAGAGGAGCACCGTATCATCAGCGTACATGAGGATTGAAGGCTTCCTGGAGCCAAGTTTGGATGTCCTATATAGACCGGTATACTGATGTTGCAGAATTAGCTGATTGACATATAGATTAAATAGTATAGGTTCTAGGAGACATCCCTGCTTCACCCCTTGTGAGGTGGATATACTGACAGACAGCAGCCTCTGGTTGTCTAGGCGTACCTGGAGGGATGTTTCCATATAAAGGGATATGATTAGCATCAATAATCTGTCTAAATCCAAGCCCTTGAGTATTCCCCATAGTTTTATTTTGTTGATTCGATCAAAAGCTGCAGAGAAGTCGATAAAAGCAGCAAATAATTTGGCTTTTTTAATTCTATATTTATTGACTTAAGTGCAATAGAAGACTACAATGTCCAAGTGTGCTCTTATTTGGATAAAATCGAGCCTGCTTCTCTAGAATAGTCTGTCTATCCAGGTCAGTACTTTGTTCAACAAAAGTCTAATATACATTTTTTAAAATGATACATAACAAGCTTATAGGGTGGTAGTTTGCTGCAGCCATCCTATCCCCTTTCTTCCATATTGGTACAACCACACTGATTCGCCATAGAGCCGGAACACTCCCTGAATAGTTAATCTGAGTGAACAGCTTAGCAGAGCTGGGAGCCACCAATCCGGGAAGCACTTCTACACCTTGGTGGGTATATAGTTTCTACCCAGCGCTTTTCCTGTCTGAAGCATAGTAATTGCTTCGAGGATCTGTCCCTCCTCAACTGGCAGCCAAGTGGGCAAGTCCCTCTGGTCAATTCGTTCCAGACTAGGTTGTTCTGTATCTACTGTGTTAAACAGTTCAGTGAAGTGACTAACCCACATCCCCTGACTTACATTTGAGTATATAAATTCTTTGCATGCCAGGTGCCATTGATCATCTTTCAAAAAACGGAAGCATCTTTAGAGGTGGCTGCAACCTGACTTGCCACTGACTTTGATAGAAATCCTTTTTCTTCTGATGTAGGAGTGCCTTATAGCTTTTCTTGAGGGCCTGATAGGTAGCATCCCTCCCTGTCCCCATATTATTCTTAAGATGATGTGCTGCTTTTCTTAAAGTACGCCTTGCTTGGTGGCAATACTGCATCCCACCATCCCTTTTCTCTTGTACTCATTTGCCTATTTAGGCTAGTCTGTATTGTGAGGCG
Organism: Sphenodon punctatus; assembly: GCA_003113815.1. NCBI lineage: Eukaryota > Metazoa > Chordata > Lepidosauria > Sphenodontia > Sphenodontidae > Sphenodon > Sphenodon punctatus. Next base: position 1,691,054 of record QEPC01013926.1, on the reverse strand, counting down.
AGGTAGAAACATCTCAGTGAGTCTTTCCTTAATCTCCATAGCCACTGAGGCCTCCGAAGATGAAATGCACCCCTACATGGGGTGCTGCATTAGAGGACCAACATCGGTAACCTTCAATGTCACACTCCTCTACCCCCTCCAACCAGGTTTCCTGCAGGCATATAACATAAGTGTCTAATATCATTTTAAAAATCCTTATATTGCTTTGATTTCCATCCCACACTATTCCATGAAACAATGCTTAATGGTGGCCGTCTAGGGTCCAATGTTGGTTGTAAGCGGTCACGTCAATCTTTTATACTATTTATTTTATTTATTATAAAATTTGTATGCCGCCCCCTCCTGCTAAAAGCATTTCAGGACGGCTAACAACATGTTAAAAACAGATTAAAACAAATATAAAATATAATTAAAATCAAATAAAAAACAATCCAACCCCTCCCTAACCCAGCCTACCCACCGCATCTCCCTCAGGAAAGGCACGGTGGAACAGCCAGGTCTTACATTGTCTACAGAAAGAGGGGAGGTCGGTGGTCAAACGGACCTCTGGCGGGAGGGAGTTCCACCGGCGAGGCACGGCCACAGGGAATGCCCTCCTCAAGGTCCACACCCGAGAAACCCAGGGGACTTCACAGTGGGCGCCTTTGGCTGACCACAGCGACCGATCCAGGACCCAGAGGGTGAAGCAGTCCTGCAGGTAGGTGGGGCCCAAGCTGTTTAGGGCTTTAAAAGTCAACACCAACACCTTGAATTATTATTATTTATTATAAGCATTTGTGTAGCGCCAGCTGTGTACCTGGTGCTTTACAGAACAATAAGAATGACGCGGTCCCTGCCTACGGCTTACAATCTAATAGACACGGAGGGGGAGACGAGAGGGGGCATAGGGAGAGACAAGGGATAAATAACATTCAAGTGGATGTGAGGTCTCAGGTGCACGTGCTTGACTTGGTTGCAGTTAGGCAGGAGTCTGCGGGGAGGGCAGACAGTAAAAATTGAAAAAGTTCTAACAGGCGTCAGGAAAGGCAGCGAGCAAAAGGTGGGTTTTGAGGAGGAATTTGCCCGATGATAGCTAATTTTGGGCTTGAACTAGTACCCTTCCCGAATATGCATGTGCTGGAGAGGGTACAAGACAAGTTCCTGCGCCACCTACTTAGGGTAGGCCCAAGTATACCAGGCGCGATTTTACGAGCAGAAATGGGAATAACTTTGTTGAGTTCCTTGGCAAAAATCTCAGTTATTAGATATTGGCTGTGGTTGTTATTAAATGAAGGGGACTTGCCATTGTTATGCCTCAAGGAAGAGTTTGTTCAAGTTCAAGAGTGTATCCTTGGTTGCTTTATTATTACCAACTTTTGGTAAATTGTGGTTTTTCACTTAACTACTTCATGGGCAAAAACTTGAACATTATAAAGGTAGAATTGCAGAGAAGGAGTCGAGATATAGCTCACCAAAAAGATCTAGCAGCAGTTTCTCAATGGAGAGTAGTGCCTTATTTGGGCCAGTTTAAGCTAGAGGCCCATTTTGAAGCATATTTGGATAGCTTGACAAACTCATGTTTCCGTAGGTTGTTCACGCAACTGCGCTTTCAGACTTTTCGCACAGCGGTTACGGAAGGTAGGCATAACAAGGTTCTGTATAATAAGAGTGTCCGTGTTCACTAGAGGAGATTGAATCAACGGACCATGTCCTATGATGTGTAACAGGGGCACCTTAATTACTGATAGTCTGGCTGTTACCAATAGTCAAAAAGGAACGCACTCTTAGTGATATGGGGACTTACTATTTTCTCCTTACAAGTCTCGAGAGAGAGATGAGCTGGTGGCCATAGCTACCTTCTTGACTCTGGTTGAACGAAAGAGAGTCCAAATTAGGCAAAAACTGCAGGAATTACAGTTGGGGCTGAGCCAAGGAGAGTGATAATTTTATGTCCCAGCATATTTCAATGAGGCTAATTTTTGTATAGTTTATTCATCATGGTGAGTCCTTTCTCCATGTTGAGCAGAGGAATAATGAGTTGTATATGCAAGAATAATCAGAGGATATTGAACTATATTAACTATATTAATTTTATTTGTTGATGGGTCATGTCCCTTTAGTTCTAATTTAACATAAGCTTTCTGTAAGGAATGTATGGTATTTTATTGTATATTTATAATATGTACATTATTGTACATTATGTTTTAACTTGGTGTTTTATGTCTTGTTTGCTTGTTTGGGGCTATAGCGAAAGCTCATGCCAATAAACTAAACTGGAAACTGGAGGAGGGATTTGAAGGTGTGGAGGGAGGGGGCAAGGCGGATGTGGGCAAGGAGGGAGTTCCAGGCATGGGGGGCAGCAAGGGAGAAAGGGCGAAGGCGGTTAGGGGAGCAGGGGAGACGAAGGAGAGCGAGGGAGGGGACAGAGGAGGAGTGGAGATTGCGTGCAGCAGTGTGTCAGGAGACTAGGGCTGAGAGGTAAGGGGGAGCCAGGTTGTGAAGGTATTTATAAGTGAATACCAGGAGTTTGTGAAGGATACGTTTGGGAAGGGAAGGGGGAGCCAGCGAGGAGAGGCTGCACGTGGTTGAAGCGATAGACTGAGTGGATGACCTGAGCAGCGGAGTTTGGGATGGAGATAAGGGGGGACAGGTGAGAGCAGGGGAGGCCAGTAAGGAGGAGGTTGCAGTAGTCAAGGCGAGAGATGACCATGGCAGAAACAAGGGTTTTGGCTGAGGAGACAAAGAGAAAGGGGCGAATCCGAGCAATGTTGTGGAGGACGAAGCGACAGGACTTGGCAACAGAGGTGATGTAAGGTTTAAAGGAAAGGTGAGTATCGAAGACGAATCCCAAGCTATGGGCTTGGGGAACGGGGCAGATGGTGACCCTGTCAGTAAGGATGGACAGGGAAGAGGGAGAGGAAGGGCCTGGAAGACTATCGTCAGCCAGTGCAGAGAACGAAGCACTGGTGTAATGTGCTCGTGTCGGCCTGTCCCTGTTAGGAGATGAGCTGCCACGTTCTGCACCAGCTGCAGTCTCCAAACCAGCAGCAAGGGTAGCCCCACGTAAAGTGTGTTGCAGTAATCTAGTCTTGAGGTAATAAAAGCATGGACGATCATGACCAGATCAGAGTCCGAGACATACAACCTAAGCTGACGTACAAGATGTAACTGGCAGAATGCTCCCTTCACCACAGCCGCCACCTGGACATCCAGGCGGAGCTGCGGATCCAGGAGCACCCCCAGACTCCGAACCTGAGATACCAGGGGAGGGTGGACCCCATCAATGATGGGGGGCCACCACTCACCTGGCCTTCCCCACAACCACAGCTCCTCCGTATACCATGGGGATCTGCGTTGTCGGCAGTTCAGGAGCAGATGCCTGGGAGCTACACGGTTGATGGCCTCCAGCAACACGGAATTCCACATGGTCACGAGGTCATAATAATAATAATAAATAATAATAATAAGCTTTTATATAGCACCAGCGATGTACCTGGCACTTTATAGATAATAAGGTAGACACGGTCCCTGCCCGAGAGCTTACAATCTAAAGATGGGGAGTGGAGACAGGAAAGGAGGAACAGAGGAAGGGACAAGGGATGCAACGTTCATGAGGATGCGAGAACTCAGGTACACGTTCTTGGCTTGGTTACAGTAAATTGGGAGTTTGCAGATAACAGGTGGGGGATAATCCTGGGTGGGGATGGTTAGCAGGAGTTAGGAAGGGCGGAGCGGAAGAGGTGGGTTTTGAGGAGGGACTTGAAGGCGTGGAGGGTGGGGGCAAGG
>QEPC01013926.1:1646547-1675671 GCA_003113815.1 Sphenodon punctatus | reverse complement strand
CATGCTTTTGTTACCTCGAGACTAGACTACTGCAACACGCTCTACGTGGGGCTACCCTTGGTGACAGTCTGGAGGCTGCAGCTGGTGCTGGTTTTAACCTTTAAAGCCCTTCACGGCCTGGGCCCTGCTTATCTGAGGGACCGCCTCACTCCCCATGTGCCTGTGTGACCCTTGACATCGTCCGTGGAAGCCTTTTTGGAGGTTCCCCAGGCGAGGTGGGTGGCCACTGATGTTAGATCTTTTTTGGTGGCTGCCCGTGCTGTGCAATTCGCTCCTGGAGGAGGCTCGGCTGGCTCCCACTCTCCTGCTGTTTCGGCATATATGTAAGACCTGGCTGGTCCGTCAGGTTTTTGGCGAGGGATAGGGGTGGGGATTTTCCCCACATATTGTATTTTTAAATTGTTTTAAAATTTTATACTGTTTTAATTAATGTTGTTCGCAGCCCCGCGCTGCCCTGTGGGCAGGAGGGACGGGATATAAATTTTAAATAAATAAAATAAAAAATCAAATAATGGTGGCATCACACCGCACCTTGTTCTGCTGGGATGCTGTCGAGGACGGCCATGGAGGACCTGGAGCTGCCGCCGCTGAGCAGGACTCACAGAGACAAATTAAGCTTGGTGCTAGATAGTGATTTAAAACAATCTACTAAAAGATCACATGATTCCAAGTGGAAGAGGATTCTCCTATTGGTTATCTGAGAAATCCATCTCAGTAGATCAGATGAGCGTGCTTCTAGCCCTTCAGTGTTTGTTGGAACTTGCAGAGAAAGGCCTTGTGTACTCCTCTATAAGAGTGTATCTCTCAGCGATTGCCCGGCAGGTTGCCATCCCTGACTCCCAATCTCTTTTTGGTCACCCTCTGGTAAAGAAATTTCTTAAGACCATAAGATGTGCCATACTGAGTCAGACCAATGGTCCATCTAGCCCAACATCCTGTCTCCAACAGTGGCCAATCACGGTGGCTTGGGAGAAGCACCCAACAGGTCACAATGGGGGGGCGGAATCCATTCCCTGTTGTTTCCCCCCAGCTCCCGTCATGTTCCCTGGCTAATAGCTATGAATGGACCAATCTTCCAGAAACTTGTCCAAACCTCTTTTAAACTCAGCTATACTACTGGCCCTTACCACAGCCTCTGGCAGTAGATTCTGTTACAGAGTAATAATTGATTTGTAATCAGTAAGGACAAATGCAGCTGAAGGTTTAAAAACAGAACTTTACTTAAGCTTTCTCTGGCACAGATCCTTAGTTACATCTAGATAGTAAGAAGACAAAATTGAGACTGAGACAAAGAGAGAGAAGGGAAGAAGGAGTGGTTACACAAAGGAATTCAACTGTAAAACCCCATCTCCCTTCCATGTACACATAAACTTAGCAGCACCATCTGGTGGCTCTATAGTCAATTACTGTTCTTAATACAGCAGGCATTAACTTATGGATGTTGCATATACCAACAGATTCTACAACCCAATTATACACTGAGTGAAACAAATATTTTATTTTATTTGTTTTAAATTTGCCACCCATGAGTTTAATGGAGTGTCCCCTAGTTCTAGTACTAGTTGAGAGGGTAAATAACTGCTCCTTGTTTATTAGTTCCACACCACTCATGATTTTATAGACCTCTATTATAGCTCCTCTCAGTTGTTTCTTCTCCAAACTGAAGAGCCCCAACTTACCAAGCCTCTCCTCATATGGGAGTCCTTCCATGCCCTTGATCATTTTTGTTGCCCTTCTCTATACCTTTTCTAGTTCAGTTATGTTTTTTTTTTTAGATGGGGCGACCAGAACGGCACACAATATTCGAGGTGCGGTCACACCATTGATTTGTAAAGAGGCATTATGACATCCTCAGTTTTATTCTCTATCCCCTTCCAAATAATTCCTAACATTCTGTTTCCTTTGACTGCCGCTGTGCACTGCGCTGTGGATTTCATTGTATTGTCCACAACCACCCCCAGATCCTTTTCCTGAGTGGTAATTCCTAGCTTAGTACCCAGCATTGTGTATGCATAGTTTGGATTATTTTTCCCTATGTGCATCACTTTGCACTTGTCCACATTAGATCTCATTTGCCATTTAGATGCCCAGACACCCAGTGTCGTAAGATCCCATTTCAGTTCCTCACAGTCTGCTTGTGTTTTAACTACCTTGAATAACTTGGTGTCGTCTGCAGATTTGATCACCTCACTCTTAACACCCTTTTCCAAATCATTAACGAATACATTAAACAGCACCGGTCCCAATACAGATCCCTGAGGAGCACCACTTTTTACATCTCTCAGTTGTGAAAACTGACCATTTAGTCCTACCCTTTGCTTTCTATCTTTAACCAGTTTCTGATTCATAGTAAGACACTACCTCCTATCTCATGCCTTTTTAATTTTCTTAAGAGTCTCTCATGAGAGACCTTATCAAATGCTTTCTGGAAATCCAGGTACGCTATATCTACTGGGACTCCCTTGTCCACATGCTTATTTACACCCTCAAAGAATTCCAACAGGTTAGTGAGGCATGACTTACCTTTGCTAAATCCGTGTTGACTCTTCCCCATTAAGCCATGTTTGTCAACATGCCCTGTAATTCTGTCTTTAATGATGGTTTCCACCATTTTGCCCAGCACAGACGTCAAGCTTACTGGTCCGTGGTTTCCAGGTTTGCCTCTGGATCCCTTTTTAAATATTGAAGTTACATTTGCCACCCTCCAGTCCTCGGGTACAGTGGCAGATTTTAGTGACCAGTTACAAATTACTAACGGTAGGTCTGTAATTTCATATTTGAGTTCCTTCAGAACTCGGGTGAATGCCATCTGGCCCTGGTGACTTGTTAGTATTCATTTAGTTTGTCAATTTGCCCTAGAACATTCTCCAATGTCACATTGATTTGTAACATCTCTTCCAATTCCTCGCACACAAAGCAACGATCTGGCGTGGGTACCTCCCCAAAATCCTCTGCCGTGAAGACTGACGCAAAGAACACATTCAGCTTCTCTGCAATGTTCTTATCCTCCCTGAGCGCCCATTTTACTCCCTTGTCATCTAATGGCCCAACTGACACCCTAGCAGGCTTCTTGCTTCTAATGTATTTGAAAAAGTTTTTGTTGCTTGTTTTTGCCTCTTTAGCAAGCCTCCCTTCAAAATCTTTCTTGACCTGCCTTCTTAAGGGACTTATTAATTTGTTTCCCCTGCACAGGCACCCCATTTCTCAGTGGGGTCTGAACCTTGTTCTAGATCAGTTGACAAAGCACCCTTTTGAATCTGCTGAACAATCTGACCTGTTCCACGGGTCTTTAAAGACTGCCTTTTTAGTTGCCATCACATTCCTTAGGCGAGTGAGTGAACATGCTGCTATCTCAATTAAAGAACCTTATTTCTGGGTCTTCCCAGACAGGATTGAGATTTCTTTTATCCCCAAAACGGTGTCCAAATTTCATTTGGCAAAGAAAATTGTCCTCCCAGTGTTCCTCCCTCCACCATATGAGTTGGAAATCTTAGCTAGATTTCACACATTGGATGTTAAGAGGGTGGTATTTCCTTATTTAGACAAGATCCAGCACTGCAGAAAAACTGACAATTTATTTCTCTCCCCTTCACTTGCCAGATTAGGACAAAAAGTTTCATCCCAAACTATCTCTAAATGGTTACTGCATCTGATTTCCTTTGCTTATGAACAGGTAGGAAGTCCACCCCCACCTTATTTAAAGGCTCATTCACTAAGAGGTATGGGGGCTTCTACAGCAGCATTCTGCAATATCTCTCCCTCTCGAGATCGGTAGGGCTGTGACCTGGAGTTCCCCGCATACATTTATTCACTAAGCATTATGCTTTACATCTGAATTCCGAGACTGGCACCTCTCTGGGAATAGCTATATTAAATTTTGTGGTTAAGAATTAACAGTCTCTTCTAGATACAACTTTTTTTCCTTTTAAAAAAAGAGTGGAATCTAGTGTAAAGACAAACTTAGTAAACTTTGACATTCTTTCGTGCATACGTATATTGTTTTATTCTGTAAGAAATTCCCCCACCGCCTTAATCTAGGCTTGGTACTGTCCCATTTGTGAGAATGAGGGAGGAGCCACTTGAAGAACAGAAGATTGCTACTTTGTAAACAAAGTTCTTCAAGATGGCTTGGAACATTCTCACTTCTGATCCCGCAACGAATTTTCTTCCTGCAAGTTTAGGATTGGAAGGAACTGTTGGGTTTGGGAGGGAATGCCCCTTATATACTGTGGGGGCTCAAGCCCATGTGGTATTTTCAAACCTAGTGGGCTTGGTATCTGCTGGCAAGAGAAGGGCGTGCAAGCGCAAACTCGTGTGAGAATGTTGTTTACAAGGTAGCAACCTTCTGTTCTGTCTCCCGCCTGCGGTTGTGGAGGGAGGATCTGGAACACAGCGAATCTGGAATCTGGCGCGAGCCGGAGGGCAGGGGACAGCGCGCTCAGCCTGGATTCCACCCTCCCCTCCCCCCCAGCCAATGGGTTCGCCGGGTGCTCGCGCGTTACGGCCAATGATGCAAGGCCTCAGTACTAAGTGCGGTTGCTAGGAGCTGGAGCTGCCAAAGCAGGGAGCGAGCGGCTCGGGATTCCATAGCAACGGCGGGGGCGGATGAGGATGGAGAGCGCGAGGAGCTCCGCGGGCCCCCGCGGGGACAGGTGAGCGGACGGGGAGGGCGATGTCTGCCCTGCCGCCTGGCACAGCGCCCCCCTATTGGAATAGGAGCACAGGGATGCGTTGTTCTGTTTACCGGCCTAGGCAGCCCCTTGGGTCTGTTAGGGCGGCGCTGCTGGAGACAGGTCAGAAACCATTGAAGAGAGCCCGGTGCGTTACCTTCACCTGTATCCTACATCCTGCCTGGGGCCGTTGAGTGACGGGGGCAAAAGCCACACATGGATCCTAGCGATTTCCCCCCCCCCCCCCCATCCTATTACCCGAATTTAATCATTTTAACTACACAGCACCAAAGCATGGATCCTAGTTTGGGGGATTCTTTTTTTACCCAATCACATAGATTCCACTGTCTTAATGACAGGTCACATCTTCTTGCACTGAATGCACCCCAAAATTATGCAATCTGATGCATCCTAGCACCAGAGCAGCAAACATATTCCATTACTGCAGTATGGAAAGAAGTCAGATCCAAGCCATGGAATCCAGTCAAGTCCATTGATGATGGTGGGGAGGAGTATGTAGCAGCAGACTGCACTGGCACCCTCAAAGTTGTTGCAATAATAGGAGACCTTTAAGAAGTTTCATGTAGGGTTGGCCTTTCGCTCTGCAGCTGTCTGTTCCCCTGAGTCCTGTGTGTATGGGAAAGTACAACACATGAACTGTGGTTGATGAGCAGTCTTAGCCAACTTCAGTTACATGTGGTTCCCTCCTTGAAATATTTCAGAAGAACCTCTCTTTCTTTGCAGCTGCCACTGGTAGTGGACTCATTGATGTTGTGGAGAGTACATGTCTCATATTACAGAGAAACAAATCTGTAATGGAAAAAGTGAAATAATAAAAGGCTACTCTTGGTAAAGAAGCAGGAAGTCTGTAGGAAGGATGTTTAGTACAGAGCACAAACTTGTAGTCTTTGGACCATGAGCAGCCTATGGATGCTAAGTACCAAGAAGATAAATTTGTATATGTTCTGTGCCTGTGACATTTTGCTGATAAGATTGTGGGAGGCCACAAGGAAGTGAGAGAGATATGTTTCTATCCTCCGTAGTTCATGATTATGCAAAGCATGATTTAAAAGCTATCTACTGTAATGAATTCATACATTTTAACAAGCTGGTCAAAGTGTAATACCAGAATTGGATATAAGTTTAGAGCCTTTCATATTAAAGGTAACTTAGAAGTGAGCTGCTTACAGATCAGTAGGGGTGCATTCATGTGAGACACTGAAGTCTCTGGGAATCCTTTTACCCCAGGTTTCTCTATCTGAAAAGATTACATCACAGAATTCCATGGGTGTAATCCACATTTAATCAAAGACTTTTAACTCAGAAGCCAAGTGTTAACAATAGTGCTTATACTTTCATGCACATTTTTCATAACACGGGAAAGGACTGTCTGCCACATATGTAACAAGTGCTCCATAATGCATAAGACAAAAACCAGCCATGCAGCTTTATGGGATTGCTAACAGAGACTGTGGCAATACATAGGGCAAAATTTACAGTGGGAAAGCAACGTGAAAAAAATTGAGCAAAGTCGTTATCTTCCATGTGAAATTAAAGATGGGAGATTCGTGTGAATAAAACCTGGACTTATCAGATCTGAAGGACTGAAAGGAGGCGTTTTTGTCGCATCAGTTTGAAAAACGTTACCAGATAGATGGTTTGATGCTAGTATGTTTCCTAAATTGGTGTGTCTGGGAGAACCATTCCACAGTGAAGGAAACCATTTTTCCTTAGGTGGCAGAGGTACCACTAGACCTTTTCAGCAAACCCTTGAGTTACAAAACTCTTATAGAAGGGATTTGCTCTCATATAATTAAGGTTTCTGTTAAAAAGCTGAATCAATGAGCTTTATAATCACACACTGATTTCAGTTGACCTGAAAATTGCAGCACCTCATTAATTCTAACCCAAACACCATGCCTAGAAGGGCTGGTACTCTTTTTTTTTAATAGACGTTGGGGTGTGGGGAGGGAAGCGAGAAAGCAGGTACTGTGGGTGCACTCTCCACCATTAAAGTCAGTGGGAGCTGAGCTATTAACTGTAATGGCTGGAGGAGTATGCTCCGTGTTTCAGTTTCACAACAAAAATACTGACGAGTAAAAGTAGTCTGAGGTAAGAAAAGGTAAACTAAATTATGGTTCTGATTCTCTAAAGTGCAGTGTTTGGAGTCTTAGATTTATTTTCCTTGCCTTCTAGTCTAATGCCTTATGAATTTTGTTTCTAACATGTTTCATGAAATATAATTTTTCTAAGATGTTTGCAGAAGAAATGCAAACTACTATAAGATTACTTGTAAATGACTAAATAAATTACTAAATTTACAAGAACAGCCTGCCTTCTGTAGCAATATATTTCCATTTTCTTGCATGAACTTAAAGGAGAGAAGTCAAGAGCTTTTAAGAACAAACTGTGATAGTGCCTCTAATAGTCTCTTCTGGATGGGATTTTCTGATGTACTAATTAGAAATAAATTGTCCAGTTTGAACTTTTTTTTTTTTTTTTAAAAATGACTAACTGGTGATTTCTGCTTTTTTATCTCATCCCTGTTTCCTTTCCATGATTCACCAGACTATTATATCTAATTTAACTTTATTGTGCTAGTGCCCCCTTTATGAAGGCATGAAGTAGTGGTGGGGATGGGAAGAGAGAGATTATCCAGTCCATTAATTGCCTTGTTAGAAAACTTATTGATGGATAGAAGAACTTCTGTTTCTTCTACCCATCAGTAGATTTAGTTCAGCTCAGAACTCAGGCTGTTTTTACACAAGGCTTTGTTTCTCACGTATTTCTAAATTCCTGGAGAAACCAACTCGTGCTGGTGGATTTAGATGTTCCTCTCCACTACTGGAAGTGAGCCGCTTGCCCTTGAAAACAGCAGGTGCCACGAACTAGCGTAGGGATGAAGATGCGGAGTTGTAAAAGCCTCCATATGGGGTTTTTACAGCTCTGCATGTCCAAGCCTGCGCTAGTTTATGGTGCCCGCTGTTTGCAATGGTGCCCAGCTCACTTCTGGTAGCAGAGAGGAACATCTAAACCCACCAGCATGAGTTTGTTTCTCCAAGAATTTAGGAATATGTGAGAAACAAGCCTCACGTAAAAACAGCCTAAGGCCTTTTTCACACGAGACGCCCCCCCGCCCCCCCTTGCCCACGTGGGTGACTGGGTGGGCAAGGGGGGTGTCTGTGTGACCACTGGTGCAAGTGGGTGGGTGGGGTGTACACGCTCCTGCACTCTACCCACCTCCACTGTTGCTCCATGCATGAAGGCATTGGAGAAAATGGAGGTGCCACCGTGCACGGAGGTGGGTGGGCGTTCGTGTAACGGGCTGCACACCCACTGCGGCCTCCACCCATCCCCCTTGTACTGCTGGCCCATTTGAAAAGGGCCTAAGAGTCCACAATTTCTGCAACTTAATGCAGAAGTGAAATGTCAGGGTTGTTAAAATCATAACTGCTATCCAAGTTTGTCCCATATGCTCCCACAACTTTTGAGGACTAGAAAAACACAAATGTCCCAAGACCCAACAGACACAGAACATGCCAAGAAGTATGACCTAAAGAAGGATTATGGAAACATTGGCACTGATGTCCAAAACAGCTCCAACCACCTTTAACGGTTTTTGCCCAATCATACCATAGGCATCCCTATTTAATCTAGCTCTTTAAAAACCCTTGAGAGGGGAAAGCTTTTTTAGCAAACTTGCCTAAGGTTCACTTGGACCTTTCCAGAATGTTGATTATGAGTTATCCGCGCAACCTTAACTCTGCTCTTTGAGAGAATGCCCCAGTTGCCTTTGAACGAACAAACTCCTCTCCCTGACAAAATAGAAGCATGCAAATTTTGTAATTGTTCTTTTCTAGACTTGTGCAAATTCATCGTAGGTTAAAGTGTATTTTTAAAAGTGCTATTTGTGAACCTTGGAACCTAACTGACTTCACTTACCTGCAGAAGAGGTACAGAATGAGTATCGCTATTCAAAGCTTCCACAGCTTTAGTGTCTGCTAAATGTGTTTCAGTTTTGATGCAGAGGAACCACTGCTGGGGGATGAGAGTCTCTGTGGTCACACAACTCTTCGGCTTCACTGGTGCCTGGATTGAGACCACTTAGACCACTTTCAGACATCCCTACCCCCCCAACGCATATTCTGGCTGCTGGGGGGAATGGGCAGCCAGGATATACGCGGGGATCGGATGGTCTGAAAGTCCCCGCTCCTCTGTCTGGCTTTGCCGGCAGACACGCACAGGGATGCAGAGCAGGAAATTGAGCTCTGCATCCCTCCACATGTCTGCCAGCAAAGCTGCGCCAGGGGTGTGGCTTTCAGACCGGCTGATCCCCGCACATATCCTGGCTGCACATTCCCTCCCGCAGCCAGAATATGCAGAGGGGGGGAGAAGATCTGAAAGCGGCCTTAGTCGTATCACATCAAGCCAATCCCTCTTCCTTAAATAAACAAAACATCTGAGAACTTCCAAGATGGGTTAGATGAAAAACAGTAGCCAAAAGGTTCTGTCTGCTTAGAGTGCGATTTTGCTTAAAAATAAAATTGGGTTTTCTATCTATATATTTTGTCTGTGACTCCATATTATCTCCTTCTCCTGTGGTATCACACCTTATACCCTGTTATTGCCTTTGCTCAATTTGCAAATAAAAAGAGTCTTCTAGATTCCAGGGTGAGTTTGAAAGGCTGGGAACTGACAGTCAATCCAGACTTAGGAACTCTGTTCTGCTGAGTTGTTCTATAGAGGTTTTAAAGCACAACTGATGTGCATGCCTAGTTACATTGCAAGGGAACAAGTCTACAGTTGGAAAATAGTTAATGTTGCTGCATGTGTTTGAACTGGAGAAATCTAATAAAGATAAGCAGATATGACTTGGGATGCATTTGAAGGAAAGTGCCCTTTGCCCAGTACCTTTTCTTGTAGTTCCTTTCTTCGTTTAGAATATTGGCAGTTCACATTAAAGTAGACAAGGCTGAATTTTTTCTTCCCTAATTTCTTTAAAAACAAAGCAAAATAAAGCTCCATTAAGGTTCCATTTGTACTGTGATGATAAAAATGACAGGACAACTCCACCATTCAAGTCAATGGGAGTTTCACCATTAATTTTAATGGCAGAGGACTGTGGCCTGAGGCAAGGTAATTGTTGGCAATAGAAACAAAGTAGTACAGTGATATCTTTTATTCGGCCAGCTACGGTTGGAGATAGGCAAGGTTTTGGAGCTCATCAGGCATGTCGGGAATTACAACTGGAGACTGAGCAAAGCAGTGAGAGAGAGACAGATACAGTGACTGGAAACAATGGCAAAGAGAGGTGAGGGGAGGAGGAGATGAGAATGAGCCCCAGGTAGAAGGTCCACATTTCAAAAGGGTGGAGTACAACAAGGTGGGAATAGCAAGAGCTGCTGATAGTAAGTAAACGTAAAGCTTCCCATAGCTGTAGACAGACATTAGGCGTACACATTTCTGTAATGGCTTGTGAACTTGGCTTACTTGTTGACAGTTATGTGTAGCATGCATATAACCAGGGTACAACTTTGGATTGCCCAAGATCTGGCCAAAAAAGAAACCTGAATGGCCATATCAGGTGGCCTATCAACAAAACACTTGTTCTGTGCTGTAGCTAAAATATAAAGTTGTAATGTGGCCTTTGAATATAGAGAAAACTAATGTACTTCCCCAAAGTGGATAACACTGCTATTAAATTCCCAATTCCTAAATTAGGCCATGTGATGACAACCAGCCAACCCACAGTGTTAGATCTGTTGTGACAAGACCGGGTAGATAGGAAAATGAATACGAATTCAGCTCTCCTGTCTATGAGTCTAACAAGTCTGGCTATTTTACTTGGTTTTGTTGGGCTACGTAGCTCAGGAAGTGGGGATTTAAATGTTTGTACTCTTCTGTTTGGTTTGGTTTTCCTTTTAATATTATTGTCCTCCACTTTTAATATTTGTGAGGGCAGGGCATTACAGAAATGAATCATTTGACATATGAATAGAACTTCAGGCCTATCAACTTTAGGTATTGCAGAGAGCCAGTTGAGTTACTTTTTGTGTTTATATAGTACCAGCAAAGTGCCTGGTGCTGAACACTAGTCCCAAAGGCTTACAGTTGAGAATGGACAAGGGAGAGGAGCAGAGGGAAAGGAAGAATATATTAAAGAAGAGAAGTCTGTGGGTTGACTAGTGTGTAGGTTTTAACTGAAAGGTTGGATGGTGAATAGTTAAGGTGACTTTAGTCTCAAGTGAGAGATCTAGAAAAGAGGGGTAGGGGACAGCAGTTTGATTCTGTTTTTGGAGAAACAATAACTTCTGCTTCAATAACTATGCAAAAAGTATCCTTAATTTCATTAAAAGTTTGTGCACCCAACCCCTCCACCTCCATGTGCTTTTGAATATGTTTCAAGCCAGGCATGAGAGGGGGAATGGGATCCATGTGTGTTCAGTCTAGTTCAGGTGTAGTGCAGGCAGTTTAATTGCTGACTCAAATGTTGCTAGGAGAGAGAAGCATTTCTTTTACATTTCACTGGCTCAGGGGTATAAATGGGAAACAGAGTCAACAAAGATGAAGCTTAATAATTTACAAAGCAAAGCTATGTGGATGAGGAACATAGGTTTCCTGGGATCTATCTCTAAAGGTTTTCTTCTTGCTTTGAATTACATTTGTTTCTCCTGAGACAGAGGAACCTTACATGGAAACCTGAGGACTTGCTTACTTGGGAGTCTAGCTGGTAGAGTAGAGGTTCCCTTATTTGGACGAAGCCTAAGGAGGTCTTCAGAATAAGCTGCTCCTCAAATTAATCTCCTCTTGGAAGCACAGCACAGTTTTTTCTTCCTTTTTGAGTCACAGTGACTTGGCCATAGTATATTTATTTATTTATTAGATTTTTATGCCACCCCCTCCTGCTGACGCAGCTCGGGGTGGCTTACGCATACCAAAAACAAATACAAAATAAATAAATAACCCTAAAACCAATAACATTATGATAAAATACAAGGGGTATTTCACAGACCCCCCCCCCCCAACCACCCCCACTCCTCACCTGTCTCCCTTACCAAAAGCCCAGCAGAACAGCCAGGTCTTTTGTTGCTTACAAAAAAAGGGGAGGGGAGGGGCTAGGCAGACCTCCGTCGGAGGGGAGTTCCATAGCCTCGGTGTGGCCACGGAGAACGCCCTCATCATCATCGCCTCCCAGGGGACTCTGAGGAGGGCACCTCTGGCTGACCGCAGGGGCTGCTTCAGGACCCAGGGAGTGAGGCGGTCCCACAGAGAGGCGGGGCTCAAACTGTACAGGGCTTTATAGGTCAAAACCAACACCTTGAATTGGGCCTGGAAAATGATAGGCAGCCCGTGCAAAGAATGGCGCACTGGTGTAATGTGCTTGTGGCAGCCCATCCCCATAAGAAGATGGGGCTCTGCATTAGCTGCAGTTTCTGGGCTGTCACCAAGGGTAGCCCCACATAGAGTCGTTGCAGTAGTCCAGTCTTGAGGTAATGAAAGCATGGATGATGGTGGCGACAGCCGAAGTCATCTTACCAGATGTAATTGGTGAAATGCTCCCTTCACCACAAACATGTGCCAGGAGCCCGGCCTGAAGGAGGTATCTGTCCATGACAAGGGCACTGATGACACCTCCCTCACCAACGGATCGCCTGTCTCAAGGCCTGTGCAGAGTATTAGGACAAGGGTATGTCCCTACTCATGTGTCGGGCCCACTACTATCTGAGACAGTCCCATGGTTGCCATGGCGGCTATGAATTCACTCTCTGCCTCCACCAAGGCTGGCGTTGGCGTGGATGTTGAAGTCCCCCAGGACCACAGTCCTCAGGAACTGAAAAACCACCTCCGACACCAGCTCAGCTAGAGCGTGTAGGGATGCTGCTGTACAGGTCAGTGCATGGTATACTAGCAGCAATCCCAATCTGTCTCCAGCCAAATCAGTCACAAGATGGAGTCCCTCTATGCCTGCCATAGTCTGCACAGGATACCTCCCCCCAGTTCCTAGTATCCTTAAAAGTAACAGCTACACTGCCCAGACCGCCCCCCCCCCCCCTTGCTCTGGTCAGGGCTGGTGCTGTATGGAATACCCAGCCGGAACAAGGTCTACCAAAATAGCCCAGACTCAGTGTCCAGCCAGGTCTCTGTGATACACACGAGATCGGTTGCTTTGTCCAGGATTAATTCCCGGACCGTTGTTAACTTGTTTGCAACCCATCTCGTGTTCAACAACACCAAGCCCAGATCAGGGGCCCTCTGATCAACCACCTCACCACCTGCCTGGGAGCCAGTGAGAGGGACAGACACCAAGCACCTGTCCTGCCTCACAGATCTAATCCGCCTCCTGGAGGGACCATAATTTCCCCCAGCCCAATACGACCCCTATGGCTACGGACTTCCCCCCCCCCCCCCCCCGAATGGCTGTTCCGTCCGCCTGGCAAGGGAGACCACCCAACCCCCCTGCTCCCTCCTCTCACAGAGGAGCAGCCAAAACCTTTCCCATACATGTCTAATCCCCCCTCTCACTGAGGGGAAGGACCTCCCCTTCCCTAACCCAGTTCCTCCTGCCCCCACTCTCACTGTGTTGACATACACCCCAGTTCTCTACCCACTACCCCCCAAACAAAATAAAAAAAACCCAACTAACCCCCCCCCCCCTATTAAATCTGCATCTGTCCACCCTCCTCCGGCCCCCATCCACTACACAAATACCCACCCCAGTCCGCGCCAAAGGGCCTCACCAAAGGACCCTTTTGCAGCGGCCTTTCAGCATGCAGCGTGCGCCTGCGGTGCTGCTGGGAGGCACGCCGCCTTAAAATCTTTCCCGCTGGGCTAGAAGTACGGGGAGGGGATCCCTGGCCCCGCCCCCTCTCCCACAGGGAGGGGGTGATATTAAGTAGTGGTGTAAAGTTAAAAGAAAACAGGCTGTGGTTAGCATGGATAAAAATCAGCAGTTAACGTTTAAAATCTTAATTTTGTTAAACAATTTAAAAAACATTTTAAAATCAGAACTGTAATGTCTGTTAAAGTAAACCTGTTTAAAAGTAAATTGGTATTTGCCCATCTATATCAGGATACGGAACCCATTCCCTCCATGCGGCCACTTGGAAAATTAGTACAAGCTCCATATGGAAGTTGGGAGTGGGGGTACTTAAGGGATGGGCTCCGGAAAAGGCAGGTCCAGATCAAAAATCTGTGCTCTGTGCCATGAATCTGTCCTCTATCCTTGTATGCATGCCCTCATCTCTGCTCCCTTAGCTTGTGCTCAGTCTTTCAGTGCTTGAGTTGGGAGTAGCAACTGGGTCTAAGGGCCAGATATAAGCATTGGAAAAGGGCCACATAAAAAGCCGCAGGACACATTTGGCCCCTGGGCCTGAGGCTCTCCACCTCTGATCTGTGTTTTAGACCTAAACTTCATATTCTTTCTTAATCATTTAAATAAACTTAAAAATATGCTTCAGGACCTGGATTCCAGAGATTCTGCCTTAATTCTTTGCGGCCAAAATTATCGACTTTGTCCATCGCTTTAACCATGTTCAGCCCCTCCTCTTTTCCCTACACTGGCTCCCTCTACGTGAACGCATTCAGCACAAAGCTCCTGGTCTTCGCCTACAAAGCTCTTCATGGCCTTGCTTCCCCATATCTCTCTGCTCTTATATCCCGCCACACTCCTGCCCAGGAGCTTCACTTCTCCTCTGCCCACACCCTCGCTTGCTCGCGAACCCCTTCTCTAAATGTCTTCGCTCCTTCTCTTGCTGCCCCTTATGCCTGGAACTCCCTCCCTGGATACATTCGCTCCGCTCCCTCCACCCCTCCCAACTTCTACCCTGGGCTTCCTTCCCCCTGTCCCTGTGCTGTGTGATCCTCCCTCCTCCCTCCTCCCCCCTCGACCCTGGGAGCTTACCTCCTACCCCCCACAAGGCCACACCTGACTGCCCTAATCTCCCATTCCCGTGTGTGTGAGGGTGTCTGGAGTCTGGATCGAGAGCAGGGAGGCGCAGACCTGCTCTGGTGCTCAGCGCTCTATGATGATAGGGGCCTTGTCTCTTTGAGACTTATATGGCCCAAATCCTATCCTGATGGGCACTGTGTCCTTTCCCAGCCCTGCCAGCACCAGTGAGTGAACGTAGCATGTGTGTGGGTGCAGGTGTGCTTCGCCCCCCCTTTACCTCCCTCCCACTGACAAATTCATCCCTTCACCTTTAGAACTCTCAGTCCACTTTTTGGGTGGGTCAATCTTGCTATAAGTTGGGAATTAGGACAGCAGTAATGCTCTCCAGAAGTAGGATTGGGAGGGAAATTGAGCAAGGAAGAACAGAGGAAATGCGTAAAGACATAGGAGTTGGGGAGGAAGAGAAACAACAGAAAAGTGAATGAGAGATCTGTAGACTGAGGGCAGTAAGAAGTTCTGAATGTATATCCTAGCTCACAAATCATCATTAAACATGGAATCCATCCCTCTCCTGGAATGGGTTTGACACCTGTGGTGTACTGTAGATGCTATCTAGAAGACAATGGAGAGCCTGGAACGGAAGTATAGTATTTATTTGTACTATAAACAACATTTAAAATAAAATCTCTAAGACAAACTTTGTTATACTATTTTTCCAAGTTCCGTAAAAAGACTTAAGCATACATTAGTGTGGGTTTGTTGGGGTTGCCAAAAGGACTGGGGGCAGGGTGGCAGTGTAGCCATTTTTGGGGATGACTTTGCAGCTGGGATACTTTGAGAGGAGGCTTGAGGTGCAGTGGGTTAAAACTCTGGTGGGCTCAGAGAATGGATTCGGGGTTCTGTAGGAGGGAGATGGTTATGGTGGCATGCACATGTGGATGCAGCTACCTCTGGGGAGGAGCAGATGGAACAGCCACAAATCAACACCACTTGGGGATAGTTTGAGGGCTTGGAGCCAGAGTTTTCTGGAAGGCGACTGGAGTGTAGTGGGTTAGAGTTAAGGTTTTTAAAACTGTGAACAGTGTATACTTCAACATTCCCATTTCAAAAATGCACAAAAATTCCCCATGAATAGTTAAAGCAAAGATCCATTAATTTGTGTCCTTTCCAGACTGTTGAGTGCAATGAAACTTAAATACCACAAACCTAACAAATGAAAAGTTACAGTTAGGCCACACCTCTCAAGCCATCTTAATTCTACTCTGTTTTTATTTTCAGTGGAGAATATCTATGGCAGACTACTTCAGTTTGTTAGAACGATATAGAAAGAGATACAGCCAATATGAAGTTTAGTCTGTTTGAAAGTATGGAACAAGTAGCTTTTAGGAACTCGCCTTCACCAGGGCCTCCTGCCAAATGGTTTTTACAATCACATTTTCTGATTTGATTTTTTTTTTTTAAATGGTCTCTTCTTTGTTGCTGTGTGTCTGCAACAAAACAGTAAAGGAAACTTCCTGTGTAATTGTCAACTATCCAAAGCAAATAAGCTAAAAAAGAGACAAAAAATGATTATTTTTTCTAATTCTTCTTAACTATTCTATTTTATAAACTAATTAAATGTTTAGCAACAAATGTAAATAGCTAGCACCACAACCGCAAATGTATAGAATGTATACAATATGAATAAATGTACAGTAGAGAAAGTAAGGTTGCTGTGTTGGTCCCAGATACAGGCAACAGAGACAAAGTAGCACAGGGATATCTTTTATTGGACCAACTCCAGTTGGTGGAGGTATGGAAGCTTTCAGACCTCACAGGGTCCTTCGCCAGGCAAATCGGGAGTTAGAACTAGAGACGGAGCAAAGTAGTGAGGTATAGACAGTGGGTATTTTCACATGGGATGGCTTGAGGAGCCGCCACACTTAGATCTTGCCCGGGATGAGAGCCCTCGCCGTGGGCAGGATCTGATCCCGCCGCCGAACAAAAGTGACAGGGGCTGGGGAGGGGTTGGGGAGAGTGCGGGGGGACATGAAGACATGGTCCGCACAACCCTGCCCCCGCGCTGCTCAGCGTGGCCCGGCCCCCTCCCTGACGGGTGGGTGCGGCGGCCTATGAGATCGCTGCACCCACTCAGAAAAGCTCTGGCCACCAGCCGGAGTTAGGTAGAGCGGGCCCTACGATGTGATGGCCTGCTCTACCATGGTCCAGGGTAGGCTTCCCCGGACTGTGGCAGGGCTAACTCAGGGATGTGCGCTGGCAAGGAGCCCAGAGCACAACCCAGAGTTAATGCTGCCACGGTCTGGGGTATCTTTGTTCCTGCCTGCAGCAAGCATCTGGCGGACGGAAACAAACGTGACACCACCACCACGGGTGGCCACGCTGGAGTAAGCGTGGCCACCTGTGGTAGCGTCACGTTTGAAAATACCCTGTTCTGGAAACAATGGTGAGGGGAGGGACAGGGAAGGGAGGAGAAGGTGAGAATGAAACCTAAGTAGAAGGTCCACATTTCAAAAGGGTGGAATACAACAAGGTGGGAAGAGTAAGAGCTATTGATAGTAAGTATACTCAAAGCTTCGAGTAGCTCTAGACAGACATTAGACGTACATATTTCTGCAATGGTTTGTGAAATGTACTTTACATGTATTTTACAATTTAAAAAAAAAAATCATTATCCCATTAAACGGCGCCCTATTAACAGTTTTGGTTGCATGATATGGTTATGACTGTCTATAATTAATTGCATGCTGCTTGCCATTGATAATTTTCATATTTAAAAGACCTTGTATGCATGCGTAACATATTGTAATAATCCCTTAATTCTGGTATCATTTATGTAAAAATTACATACACTTGCATCCTGATCCTCAAATTAGTCCGCTGGCACAAGCCCTGTGGAAGTGAGTAGGACTTGTGCCAGCAGAACAATTTGAGGATCAGACTGTTAATCAGCTCTTGCTCATTGGGTGTCCAAGTCATATTTGTCTGTTCCAGTTAACTCTGTGTACCCAGGATGGCTGTAAAAGAGCATCATCAGTAAATAGTTGGATTCTTATTGCAGAATTTTGTTTCTGAGAATATTTTAGGCAGGATGAAAATGAAGCTGTGTTTTGGTTTCCGGTTTCCGGTGGAATGTGTGGCACTGGCAATATGAATAAAGAAATTATTATTCTGTAAAGTATATTTGATCTGGAGCAATATAGAAGCCCCCAATGTCACTATGGTGGTCTCAGTTAAAATCCATCCACATCACATTTGAATAAGCCTTACATTAGGGTTATCTGTTATTTTTACTTTCTCCACCCTCACTCTGTACCCTTGAGGTACAGCCACATGAGACTGGCAGGGGAGGCTACCACACCTTGGGTTCACTCTTGACCCCTCTGACCCTTCTAGCTACAGTCCTGTCTCCTTCCAAGCTTCTTGAACGTGTTGTCTACTCCCGCTGCCTCGACTTCCTCTCTGCCAACTCCTCCCTTGACCCCCTCCAATCTGGCTTCCGCCCCCTTCACTCTACTGAAATTGCTCTCGCTAAGGTCACCAGTGATCCTCTTGTGGCTAAATCTAATCGCCTTTACTCCATTCTTGTCCTCCTTGACCTCTCTGCTGCCTTTGATACGATTGACCCTCACTCTTGCTGGACTCGCTTCACTCCCTTGACTTCCATGGCTCCGTCCTCGACTGGTTCTCCTACCTCTCTGACCGCTCCTTCAGTGTGTCTCTTGCCAACTCCACCTCCTCCTCCTTTCCCCTCTCGGTTGGTGTTCCCCAGGGCTCTGTCCTTTGCCCTCTCCTCTTCTCTATCTACACCCTGTCCCTAGGCAAACTCATTGCCTCCCATGGCTTTCAATATCACCTCTACGCTGATGACACACTCTCTCTCTCTCTCCATCTGTTCAAGGTTGCCTCACCAGCTGTCTCTCTGACATCCCTACCTGGATGTTTCAGCGTCAACTCAAATTCCACAAGGCTAAAACTGAACTCCTTATCTTCCCCCCTCATCCTTCCTCTCCCTCTTCCCTGTAGATCCTTATCAACGAGGTCACCATCCTTCCCGTCCCCCAAACCGTAGCTTAGGCTTCATCTTTGACTCACCCCTTTCTTTTAAACCCTACATTGACTCTGTTGCCAAATCCTGTCGCTTCTCCCTCCATAACATTGCTAAGATTCACCCTTTTCTCTGTCTCCTCAGCCAAAACCCTTGTTCATGCTCTGGTCATCTCTCGCCTCGATTACTGTAACCTCCTTCTCACTGGCCTCCCCTGCTCTCACCTTTCTCCCCTTATCTCCGTCCAAAACTCTGCTGCCAGGGTCATCCACCTCACCCATCACTTCGACCATGTGCAACCCCTCCTCTCCTCTCTTCCTGAACGAACCCTGCACAAGGTTCTAGTCTTCACCTATAAAGCTCTTCACAGCCTTGCTCTCCCTACCTCTCTGTGCTAATTTCCCTCTGTACTCCAGTCCGTGAACTCTGCTCCTCCTCTCTCCCCTCTCTCGCCCTCCCACGCCTCCCCTAACCGCCTTCATCCTTTCTCCCTAACTGCCCCCCATGCCTAGAACGCCCTCCCTGCCCACATCGTCCCCTCCCTTCGTACCTTCAAATCCCTCCTCAAGACCCACCTCTTCCGCTCTGCCCTCCTCGCTCCCCTCACCTAACTCCTTTTGATACCCTCCACTCAATACAATCTGTTACCTGAGGTCTGTGTACTCATATCCTCACCACATGGACCAGCCAGCCATCATTCTCAGTGTAACCAACCAAGCGAGTGCACCTGGGACCTCACATCTTGGTGAATGTTACACTCCTTGTCTCTCCCCCCCCTCCCCCCCCCAAGATTGTAAGCCCTAGGGTAGGGACTGTGTCTTTTTCATTACTTTGTAAAGCACCAGGTACGTTGCTGGTGCTATACAAATGCTTACTACTAATAATAATAATAATAAATAATGAGCAAGGCAAGCGAGCAGTTAAACTTCTCAAAGATGACTCAGCACTTCCCTTTTTGTACCCGGAAAAACGGGCTCTGTGGAGTTCAAAAGCTTGAAGACGCTCTAGTCTAATTATCTAGTCCAGGGGTGGGGACCTTTTCTCTTCCAGGAGCTACTTTAAAAATTGGTACAAGCCCCAAAGGCCACATAGAACTTGCAGCAGGGGTGCTTGTAGTTGTAGGGCACATACAGGAACAGGAGGGTCCAGCTCATGATCTGTGCCATGAATCTATCCCTTATCCTTGTGTTCTCCCAAGCTCAGTATTTTGATTTTTTCTGGGGTAGAAACTTGATCCAGGGGTCAGATCTAGGAATTTGAAAGAGGGAAAATAAAAATTAACCCTGGGCCACATTTGACCCTAGGCCTGAGGTTTCCCCATCCCTGCTGTAGTCTAATAAAAACTATTGCTTTGATGTACTATGTCTATTAAATAAATGCTGAGGTTCTCATATCTTCACATGCTCCCAGGTCCTAGCATTTTTTAAAAAAGCATCAAATAAAATATCCAGAGTTTATAACTCTGCAAATGTTCTATTGGGATGCTCCGCTGTACCAGGGAAAGCAATGATCCCTATAGCCCCCTGCAAATACAGCACATGTTACAATCCTCCTTCACTCCAGACGTGCTGCATTTGCAGGGGGCTGTAGGGATCATTGCTTTCCCCGGTACTAAGAAAATGGGGAGAGGCTCAGCTGAAAACTGACTTGTTCTTCACATTTAGCAAGGACTAGACTGGGAATTATCTTGCCCATGTTCTTGCAACCCTAGTTCAGAGGGACTTTTATTTTTTACTTTTCCCATTCCAGTGTATGCTGGCTAACCGTTGCTAGAGTCAGGAGAGTTGAGTTGTACAGGATATAGTATGCTGCTTCTGCACAGACATGTGAGAGAAGTGTTTTAGATGTGCTTTTTGTATGGGGTCGGTGAGAAGGAGAATTCCCTTTGAAGCAGACTTAAGCCAGAGACTGTATTAGCACACTGCTCACATTCCTTACGAATGATGTGTGGGAGTGCCTTTTCCTGGTGGATTAGTATAAACAGCACATTCATTGGAACTGCTTGGAGAAAGAGAGGAACAAGGAGAAGCTCCATTTTCCTACCTGCTATGTTGCATTTTCCAGACACCCAGGGACTGGGGAAGGGTCATGGGGTAGGGTAAGTGAGAAGTATGCGATATGTTTTTGTTAATATTTGAAGTTCAGATGTTCTTAATTCTGGTCCCTTCTCCTACACATGCTTGTTGGAATCTTTGTATACTGTGGTGAAACTGCTGGGCCTCGCTACTAAGAGCCTGTTTGCAGAAGAGCAATGAATTTGAAAGAAAAGCAACCACACAAGGGACAAAAATTGTTCCTGTCCTTTTATATTGATAAAAGATGACCTCCTGATCTTTTGGTTCTGTTTCTTTTGCTCCCCAGAAAATAATCACCCCTTCCATTCCCAATTTTTGTTTGTGTTTTACATAAGGAAAATTGACTCTCTTTAGTTCCCACTTGTTGTTGAAAGTTTTGGGTAATGTTTGGAAGAAAGAAAAGGCGAAATCACGATAAGGTTCCCCTTCCCAAGATATATATGGTGTAATAATTAAAAACTGAAAGCATTTTGATCACAGCTGAGAGTTTAGAAAGATACAGCTTAAAGAGAGTCTTGAATACGGTCAGCCAGAAAAAGGGGAAAAAATAAAAAAATAAAATCTAGGACTTCATATTTCCAGTGTAAACAAACGAACTGGCAGAAGAAAAGCTTTTTAAAAAACCATCATTCCCTTTTTCTCTCACAAAGACGCAGTCAAGGGTTCAAGTGATGTTGGTTCATGTACAATTTTTTTCAAATTAGAATTTTCTTATGATAGCAAAAAAGAACCGAGTGTGGCTATTATTTCGCATTGTCATGTGCTGAATGGACTATCTGGTAGCGCTTGTCAACCATTCAGAAATTTCATCTAGTTATTTATTTTTGTGTAATAATATTCTGTTCTCCCCTCCCCAAACATTTTAATTAGGGTAGGGGTTTCTCTCTGAAGCTTGTGTCGATAGGTGTTATCAAATGAGATGGTAGCCCACAGCAAATGAGTGTCCACCTGCCCATTTATTAGGTGTTAGCTCCTACTGACCACATGCCCACCATGCACCGGATATGCAGCCCCCACTCACAGCAGGTTCCTGGAGCTTGCGAAGCTTGCCATGCTGGCAAATGTGAGCTAATGTGCATCTGTGTTCCATCAGTTAGGTTGCGTGCAGCCTCGTGTGCCTACAGATCCGCCAGCACCATAAAGTCACGAGTGAAGAGCCTAGAGTGTTCCAAGGAGCAACCACATCCGGCACCTCTCTCCGCTCTTGCACTCACTGGTGTGCACGTAACATATGCCTTAAGCCCACTGCGCCAATTTCAAACATGCATTCTCTTAGTTTGCCCTGGTTTGCAGCATGTGCCCAGTGCTTGCTCTTTCTGAGTGGTTGCATTCTGAGGAACAACTTGCAGAGGCTTACCATTGCCGGGGCCATGGCTGATATCAACAGCCAGGCAACAACCAGCCCCGCAACCCCACTGTGCAATCACAGCCACTCCCTGCCTACCATTCTGCCTGCCAACATTGCATTCCCTGGACCAAGGAAGAAACCACGGCTTTCATTTCTCTAGGGGGGGAGCAGAAGGTCCAATATGCCCCAGTGAAGTGCTATAGGAATGAGGCAGTGTTCCAGGAGATCTGGGACATGAACCAGTGCCGGCAGTGGGCCAAGGACCTGAGGCACGACTACAAGGAGATCCAGAACAACAACTTCGCCTCCATCTGCAAGGGGCAAACATTTCCCTACTGTGAGCTCTTGAACCGGCTCTGATGCATGGTAGCATTCCGCCTGTATGGCAGCACCTTCACTGGGGGCCAGAAGTGGGTGGATATGGCCCCCCGCTGCCCATTTCTACTCCCACCACAGAACCTGCAACCGCTGGCCGAGATCACTCCATACCTATCCCCACCCTGGAACCAGCATGGGTAGATGCATAAATGGACACCATAACTCTCATGGTGTATCTCCTCAAACTCGAGAGCCAGCCTTTGTTCAAGGAGCCACCGGAGGTTCTGGTGGAGGGTACAGATGACCCGAATGCCACCTTTTGTAGAGGAAGCAGAAGAGAATGGTAAGTTAATGCACCTGGGGGGGGGGCTGTTTGCATTTGCGCATCTGCATGATAAAGGCTTCCATTTACTGTTATCTGATTATGAGGTGGGTTGTTTGTTTTTTTACTGTGTTGACAGGTGGCCAGGAGCATGCCGAGGAGCAGCAGCAAAATCCTTGGGAAAGCGCTCCGCTGGACGGGAACTGTAGGCACGTGAAGTGGGTGACACAGCACCATTGCGGGCCCGCGGGGTGGCAGAGGGGGCAAGATACCATGGCGGGCTGGCGGATGGTACCATAGTGGGCGGGGGGAATAGTGCTAATGCTGGTGGTTGATTTCTGTATATTTTTCACTCCTCTACAGTGATTGCAGGAGGAGAACTACGTGGTGCTGGGATCCTGCCACAGCAACTGCTCCAGCATCTGCGTAGGCCAGGGACTTGCCACTTCCCAACTGCCTGCCCTTTTTCCCCCTGCACTCCAACCCCAGGAAAGCACCCAAGCCATTTCTGTGCTGCACTTGCAGTGAACAGTTCCTGCCCCCCCACTCCAGTCATTCCAGCATGCCTCCTGCAAACACTCTTCCACAGGCGAATCCACAGGCAGAGGATTGGGAAAATATTCCCCCACCAGTTCTACCACCCAAGCGAGCGCACCCACCTGCCTCCAAAAAGGGCAGGTGCAAGAAGAAATAGTAGCTATCATCCTTGGAGACTTGCATTTTCTTGCAAATAAAGCTTGTTAATTTTTCTTGGGTTAAAGTTCTTTAATTTTTTTCAGTTATTTATTTGTTAAATAAAGTTCTTTAATTTTTCATAATCCATGGTTTCCATGCTGCTTCTGGGAAAGAAGGGAAGTTTGGGGTGGGGGTTGCGGTCTTGTAAAATAGCGGTATGGCATAGCAATAAGCCGCTTTAGGGGTGGGTTTTGAAAGGGAAGGACGAGTGGATGGGTGGCGGGTGCACCAGAAAACGGAGGGTGGGGAATCGTCTGGCCATACACTTGCAATATGAGGATGGTAGGGGTAAATGTGTGGGGGGTGGGGAAGAGAGTGGCAGTATGCCATAGTGATAAACCGCTTTGGGAGTTGGAAGCACTTGCAGTTGAGGGTGCCAAGGGGGGGCATAATAGCCGGCAGCATGCCTGTACTTCTGTGCCTCCTATTGCCATTCCCAGGCCCGCTGGCCTACGAATGCCAATAGGAAAACACAGAGGTTCAGGCCTGCAACTGGCTAGCCCCTGAATCCCAATAGGGAACACACAGGGGAAGGAAAGGGCAGGAAATAGCATGGTGGGGGGGAGGCCCAAGGGGGAAAAGTATGCTGTCCTGGTAATAGGGAAGGGGGTGGGGGGCGTTATATGGACTGGAGGGAAACCTTGAAGATCACTGTGCTCAGAATGTATGTGGGAGTGGTGCTGCCCACTGGTTAAAAGAAATTCTTACATTTTCTTTTGAAAGTAAGATTTTGTTGCTTGCAATGAAGCTTGGGCATCATAACACCATAGAAAGCTGTTGCACGTTGTTTTCCCGGGAAAGCCCAATGGCTTCTGCTTTGATGTGTGGGTGCTATAGCTGCCTGGGGCACGGGGCCCAGAGAAGGTGGGGGCTAATGGATTCCCTGACTTTTGTTGACATTTGGATGAGGTACATTGGGTACAAAGAGAATTGTCAGACCCATCTTCCAAGGTTGCCTACGTGCTCATAGCGTGGCACATGCACACAGTGGGGTTCTACGTGTGCATGATGGAGTGCAGACACGATGCAACCCTGCTGCAGTTCCAAGTTCAGTAGATCAAAAGAGTGGGCGCCACAGATGAGATATGAGAGTGGGATACAATTGAGATTGTGACTTTTCTGGACATGTGTGCACTGCCTGAAGTAAAGAAGTCACTAATGGAGGGTTGACCTTCCCTGCCATTTTCCCTCATCCCTGATGACAAAGAGAGGATAGCTGTGGGACCACCCGGAGTGCTTCCATCTGTTAGCAGAGATGAATCACTTTGGGGATACAAGTGACTCGGGATACAGGGAACGTGGACTGACGAAGCAGAGCTTGTTGCCCTGTCCAAGGTTTGGCTACTCGGAGGAGTGCAGAGCGCCCTTGTGAGCAGGGATGTTTTCTGCCCTAGCTGTCTGGTAATGCAGAAGATGCTACGTAAGGAGTACGAGAGGTGTACGTTTGACTGGGGGCTTTGTGCAAACTGGGAGGGATTTCCAACACCATGGCAGATGAGACCCCAATAAATTGACAGGCTACTGAGGAGGGGCTTGGTGGTTTGAGCACGGCAGTGACGAATGCCTGCCTGTCTGTTAGGCTTGTCGCGCTAAACCTGCGAGTGGGGGCTGCATAGACTGAACCTGGACTGTTATTTCATTCGTTAACACCCAGTGATTCTTCCACCTCATAGTGCTCCAGGCTTAAGTGATGTCCCAGATAAAAGCGTATTTCATTAGGAAATTACCATATTAAGAAAAACCCCACCAAATAAAAAACATTTTAATGCCGATAAACCTCAGACTGATTTCAATAAAAATACCTTTAAATGT
Source organism: Sphenodon punctatus (assembly GCA_003113815.1). NCBI lineage: Eukaryota > Metazoa > Chordata > Lepidosauria > Sphenodontia > Sphenodontidae > Sphenodon > Sphenodon punctatus. The sequence goes on along the minus strand of QEPC01013926.1, from coordinate 1,650,457 downwards.
GCACTAAAGCTTTAAAGTCAGAATATTTAAGCTGAGACTGATGACAATAGAAAAAAATAATCTTTTGGTCTGATCACCAGCCCAGAAATGACTACTCGTTTCAGAATTAGGGCACTTTCTCGTATCCGTTAATACATACCGACCGGTACCGTGGGGAAGTCTGGGACTTGCATGATGTGCAGCTTCCATCTTGTGAAGGGCAGAAGTGTGGATCTTTACCGGGAAACATGCGTGTAGTGAAAAGGTACTCTGCTGGACGCGAATGTTGCCGCCAAAAATCCACACTTCTCACGAGATGGAAGCTGCTTGTCATTTCCAGACTTCCCTGTGGCACCAATGGGTGCGTATTAACGAATGTAAGAAAGCAGTCACGGAAAAGCATGTCCTGTTGCACAGGGTGGTCTGGCTGTGAAATGTAAACTCCCTTATCTTTCAGCCTTCAGCTTGACTGTGGCAGATCGGTTAGTGTGCACTTTATTCAGTAACCGATCTATTCTGACCAAGATCATGATTGGGATCATGATTTAAAGGCGACATCAAAGAGGTGGGCCTTTAGGCAAGACTTGAATATGGACAGGGAGGGGGCCAGGAAGAATGGCTCAGAAAGAATGTTCCAGGCATACGGTGCAGCAAGGTAACATCATTTTTTAGTCTTGCATACCTTGGAGCAAATAATTTCCTGTTTAATTTTAACTATTTAAATAGGTTTTCTTCCTACACTTCCCCCCCAAAGCATAAATGTAAGTCCCTTTTCTCCAAAAGTATCCTTTTTCTGGTGCATTAATATTCTTGCATTTCTTCCAGGTAGGCTTTTGTCAAGCTGTAAAGTTTCTCCCTTGCTCAAAATTTGTGCTACCTTATTTGTTAACCAGGAATAATGAATTCAAGCTACACTTGCTTTATATAGAAATAAAAGATTGCCTTATAAGTCCTTTTAATGTGTAACATAACTCAGGACCTAGAAATAGATTGACATGTTCCATAGCTAGGATTCTTACGTATGGAAATTCTCCGTTTTCAAGGATCAATTGAAATGTGTATCAAACTGGTTAAATGCAGTCTCGTGCATATTCTGAGAACTAAGAAACCTGAGAAATTTAGGAGCTCAATAGGGCAGTTGGAAACAAGTATTTCTGAGGGAGCTGGGATTCTAGTGAATTGCTTAATAGAGAGATGCATTGTAGCAGAAAATTGACTTACAACTCCGCTGGTTTTACTTTTGAGATGAAGTTTTTTTTACAGAGCTATAGGAGAGTTCACGACTATGGTTAAAACATAAATTAGTCCCATCTGCACTGCATGACTGGAATGTGCTTTTAATTGGATCAGCAGACAGGGCTGTGGTAACTGAATTTCCCAATATGGTGGCAAATCTAATGCATGATGGAAGTTAAGACTATACATTGTGGTGTGCGGGGTGGATATGAAGCTGATTTAGGTTGTTTCCGACAGCATGCTGGGCCCTTGCAGCAGCACCACCATGAGATTGGCTCTGTGGTGGTGAGTTCTGTGACATTTGAATGAAGCTTCCAGGTAATAACTCTAAGAAGATCATGATGTTTCTCTACAGGCTGCTCGTGGCATCACATAAATAATCACTACCTGACAAATCCCATGCAATTCTGCTGCTGTGTTGCATCTGGAAGCATACTGCTCTGTCGGTAAAGCACCATGTGCACATTTGCAGCACCATAGAAATTATTTGTACTAGAACTAAGTTTTATTTTTTCTCCTTTTCCAGTGTCTTTGAGGATGAAAGTGCGAAACTTCGGCAACTGAAACTGGAGAACCAGGTAAGCATATAAGCAAGGGGCAGAGCATGACACATGCTGCTTGCTGTAGGAGGATGGGCAGGTGTCCACATAAATCTCATTCACCAGGCACTTACAACCCCAATGTATTTTCTGGATCTGAGTTTGCCACCTGTCTTCCTAGGAGAGAAAGTACATGTGGTTCTTCGAGTGGCTTATGTTCATACATGTGGGATGGGGGCCCTATGAAGCCAGATGAGTCTGAACCTTCTGAAGGGCAATTCTTAACACAGTTAAAGTGCTTGTGTCCCTCCCTTCTGCCTGAATATGAGCCCAGAGCAAGGCTATAAAGGAAGGGGTGGGGTGCTAATGGCCTGTGTCCTTTCCAACCATGCTTTAAGTGCAGACATAGCAATTGCTTTGGGAATTTTTCTGTGCCAGGAGTCTTGTTTTGCTTGAGAGCTAGTGTTCTAGGGCAGTGGTTCTGAAGCTTCTTTGAACCATGCCCCCTTCCACTAATTGAGGCCCCTCCCCCCCACATAGATATTGCTCTCCTCTGCTTCTTCCCTTCCCACCCTCCTTTTGCTTCCTCTCCCTCTTTTCCCCTTGTTCTTTGACTCTTCTCCTTCCCACCCCATTATTTTGGAGATTCCTCCTGGCTGTGAGAGTACGGAGCTAGGTTTTGCCAGCTGGGGCTCTTCTTGCTCCCCTCCAGATGTTTCTGTACATGGCATCCTTCCCAAATGTGTGATAATACAAGAGAACTTATTGAAGAGCTCCAGTTACAGGGGAGTTAGGGTATAGGGCTTGCCTCCATTAGCTAAAAGATGCATAAATGCATGGTAGCCTGCCCACACAGCCTAGAATATGTTAGCTAACCTGACTTGGCTAACGCATGTTAAAACAACACCTGTTACTAGATGTTAACTGTTGGGTAGATAAGCCTTCACTCACCCTATTGTACTTCTGTAATAAGCTGCAATTCACTGTGACCCTGTGCCTTACACTAGTGCAAAGTGAGTATAAAACACTAGCATTTTACGTTCATTTTGTACAAGTGGTGTAGGTGATCACATAATTTTCAGGACAGCAGTTCAACTTAAAAGCACCATATATATCAGAGACTTTGATGGAAGTCTCTAGAGGGCATTAGCCCTCTCAGTGCTCTATCAGTGTAAGCCCCATTTATTTCACTGGGGCTTGTGCCAGTGGAGCTTTTGCGGGGAATTGGGCTGATAGAAAGTGATACGGAATTGCAGGAAAATGCAGCTAAAGGGAGAAGAATGTGCCGTATAGTTGGCATAAATGGCTAGGCTGATGGGGGCAGAGAGAGAGATTAGAACTAATCGCAGCTGTTTTCTTTCAAGGTTTTTCTGCTTTTTTCTAAAGTATCAACTTTGCAATGACTTTGGGGTTTTATTTCCTTTATCTTGGGCTTCATGCAAGAGGTCATTCTATTTGTGTGATTGAGATTCAGTCATCATAAGGCTGTCACTCAGAATAGATGAGGGGAAATTAATTTCTCTGTAGAGAATTTTCCAGTTTAATACATCAAAGTTGGAAGAGAAACTTTTCCTGAGGAACAGAAAGAACTGATTAACCCCTTTGTCATGACTGACATCCCACTGTTTTGTTCCCTTTCTTTTTCTAAATGCAGTCCGCTTTTGGCCTGACATTTGATGAAAGCATCAAGAATGACATTTCAAGTTGCAGATCTACAAAGTGGCATACTTGAGGGTGCTATTTATTAACAGTATTTGTAATAGCATCATTTATAATAGTAAATAATAAAGTTGGTGGTGGGGGGTTGCCTTCCTCTAATGTGTGTGTTGGCTCTGATTGTAGGTGAGTATATCATACTATTGTAACTCCATGGATAGCATTATAATTATTTATTATTTATTATAAACATTTATATAGCACCAGCCATGTGCCTGGCGCTGTACAGAACATAGAAATAGACACGGTCCCTGCCTGTGTCTTACAGTCTAAAAGACAAGGAGGGGGAAACAGAGAGAGGGGACAGTGGGAGAGACAGGAGAGAAGACAAACAAACATTCAGGCGGATGCGAAGTCTCAGGTGCGTGTGCTTGGCTTGGTTACAATCAGGTTGGTTGCAGCAGTCTGCAGAGGAGGGCAGACAGTAAGTATATGGGGAA
>QEPC01013926.1:1538813-1646114 GCA_003113815.1 Sphenodon punctatus | reverse complement strand
GTTTTGGAGGGCGAATCAGCAGGATTTGGCAACAGAGTCAATGTAAGGTTTAAAAGAGAGGTGTGTGTCAAAGATGAAGCCCAAGCTACGGGCTTGGAGAACAGGATGGATGGTGACTCCATCGATGCAGATGGGCAGGTTAGAGGAAGAGGAGAGAGGAAAAATGAGGAGTTCGGTCTTGGCCATGTTGAGCTTGAGTTGACGTCGGGCCATCCAGGCGGAGATAGATGCTTCAGATTTGCTAAGACCAATATAATTATCATGTTTATGGTGTTGTAGGCATCCTGTGTCTGATTTTTAAACTCTTCTCTGTGGTATAAATGTAATGTCTTGGAAAGTTTTTAATGTGCACTGTTCACAAAATCTTGATTCCATTGTGATTTCATTGTGCCCCTTCATTATCTGATAAGGGACAAATAGAGCATGCTGCTTCTATGTCATTTCCTCGTAGTACATTCATCTTCATTATAATACATAGGTGGAGTAAATAGTTGGATGTTGGAACTCAGACTATGGGGTGGAACTTTGGAAAGAAGTGAACGTTTAGAAATGTTGTTTATGGAGCTATTGCGCCATCTAGTGCAGACAAGGGGAATTGTGCCTTAGCAACTTTAAAGGACAAAAGCATAACTTATTCATAGCTGAGCATACTGAACAGGGGTAGGCGGCAACTTCCCAAGCTCAAGAGCCGCATATCAAAATTTTCATATTGCCAAGAGGTACAAGTCACTTTACATTGATTATGGCTTCCTCCAGTCCTGCAGACAGGGCGGTGTGGCTTCTTCCAATACCCCCCTCATGTCAGAGCTCCAGGCAGTCCAGCAGGTTCAGGCAGTGAAAACAGTGGCTCAGGGCACACTTCCCCTGCTCCCACGGCTTCCAGGAGGCTCTGGCAGCAACAACAATGGAAATGGTGGCTCACCTCATCTCGCTTCTGATGGAACCGTATGGACACGTCCCCAGGCAGTCACTTCCGGCAAGAACACAGACACCTGAGAGCCATGTGTGGCCCCTGAGCCACCATTTGCCCACCTCTGGTATAGAAATAGGGAAGTGGGAAAACCCACTTTAAAAACAAATAAAAGTACAGTCTCATTAACCTCAGGATAATAAAAAGTTCTTGATAATGAAAGTCAGTTGCATCTGTCAGTAGCAAGATGCAAGAGCATCCCACTTATCCACATCCTCTTTTTCTCACAAAAATGTGGCACATCTGAGGAAGCCTTCGGAAAAATAAACTCTAAGAGAAGAATAAACTTCCAGGTAAGCCTAATGTAAAATGCACTGAGGAGGGAAAAAACCTCACAACCTGTCTCATTGTGATCCTTAAGGTGAGCCAGGAGTGCCCTCTTGCAGGTTCCAGACACCCCCGCCCCAACTTCTTTGTGTCCTTCAGAGCTTGTACTAATGTTCAAAGTGGTCCCCAAGAGGAAAAAGTCCTAAAGGTTTATTCAAGACCGATCAGGCATGAGCATTTTCTGGAAGCACTTTGAGACATTTTTATTTGGCCAGGTATTTGGTGGGAAGGGATCAGGGCTGGCCTTGAGCAGGGACCAGGACCCGTGGTCAGAAAAAGTTGTGCAGGGAGGCCAATCCTTGCAGCCTCAGATCCAGCACCCCTGAGACAGGCTATTTCTGCGGGCCTTTCTCCCCGCCCACAATTCTCAGTCCCCAGCGTGGCTGCTTCCTACAGAGCCCCGCCTGTCCCTCCTCACATATCAAACCAATCTACACATTCTTCTTTCCTCATTCATTAATTTAAAAAAAACCCCGACTTAACTGAAATTAAACTGCATACATTCCTCATCACGTATGAGTATCGTTCAGTCACCATACCACACATATGCAGTTTAATTGCAGTTGTTGTAAAAAATGTTTTTATTTTTAATGAATGAGGAAAGAAGAATGTGAAGATTGGTCTGATAATAAATAAAAGACTCTCACTTTCTTTCTAGCTGAAAGGAATGTCTCCCTTTGGTTTGTCAAGGCTACTTGGAAATAGCTAATAGTATTGTATTATAGGTATGGTATTTCTGCAGTAATAGGAGGGTGTGAGAAAGTTGTCTTCACATACAATTTACTGTCATATTAGCGTTGGAGTCTAATTTGGAATGCCAACACACCGAGTTCAAAACTTCTTTGTACTTGGTGTGTCATTGTAATACAGTAGGGACTGTTCCCTGTTTTTTGTTTTTGTGTATAATTTGGAATGCTGCCTTAGCTAGGTTCTTAAACCAGAGGTTTTTTGCTTATGTAATTTCCCCTTCTGTTTAAACTTAAAAGTGAACAGTTTATTAATAAATAAGTATACAGCCGCTACTGTGGCTCTATAATGATCGCACACACATGCACACACTACACATACACATTCATTCAAATTGATCACACCCACACACACGCTCAGCCATATACATGCTCTCACCTCTTTCACACACACTCATTCAAATTGATCACACGCACACACACACTCATCCACACACATGCTCACCTCTCTCGCACACACACATTCATTTAAATTGATCAATCACATACATACTCATCCACACAAACATGCTCTCACCTCTCAACACACACACGATAGATCACGCGCGTCGCGCACACACACTCATCTACACACATGCCCTCACCTCTCATACACTCATTTAGATTGATCATTGACACACACATACTCACCTGTCTCACGCACACATTCATTCAAATTGATCAATCACACACAATACACATACATGCTCTCATCCCTCACACGCTCATTCAGATGAATCACACACACACACTACACACTCATTCAGATTGATAAATCTCTCACACACACACACACGTCTGCTGATGCTTACCTCTGCCTCCCCGGCCGTAGCTGTTAAAGGCCGCACATCGGGCTCTGGAGCTGTTCCTGTTAGCGGTGACGACAGCAGCAGCATCGGGCCAGTGGGGAAGCAACAGCCTGAGGCAGAGAGGTGAGTGGCAAGGTGGCAGGCGTGGTAGTTCCTCCCCCCTCTTCCTCTGCCTAAGCTGTTGCCGAGGTGGCCTCAGGCAGGCGGGCCCGTGAGGTTGAGGAGGAAGAGGCGTGCTGGCGGGGGATCAACAGCCTGAGGTGGAGAGGCAAGCAACGGAGGCAGGCAGGGGTGGTAGTTCCTCCCACCCACCCCCAAAGCTGTTGTCGAGTTAGTCTGAGGTAGGTGGGCCAGTGCAGGTGAAGAGGAAGAGGTGGGCCGGCGGGGGAGCAACAGCCTGAGGCAGAGAGGAGAGTGGCAAGCAGCAGGCCAGCGGGGGCGGTAGTTCCTCCCCCACCCAAGCTGTTGCGAGGGGAGCTCAGGCAGGCCGGTGTGTGTGGGTGAGGATGTAGTGCGTGGGGGGCCCCCCTACTTGCATTCCTGTTGGCTCACTCTGTGCTGCTTCGGCATCTCCCAGCCTCAGTCTGGGATGTCAGTGCTCTTCCAGTGAGTTTTAAATCACCCGCCGCATTGCTGACTGCCGCTGCTTTCATTTTCCCCGCCTCCCCTTAAAGGGAGACCTCTGTACAAAAGCACCAGCATGTACTAGGCACTCCCCTTAAAGTGGAGAAGCCATCTGGTACGTCGACTTAGGCCGTACGTGTCGGAGTCTGACCTGGCCACCATCATTCTTGCTTTCATCACCTCTACACTAGACTGTGGTCACGCACTCTACGTGGGGCTACCCATGGTGATGGTCTGGAGACTGCAGCTGGTGCAGAATGCCGTGGCCCGTCTCCTGGTGGGACTGGGCTGCCGGGAGCACATTACACCAGTGCTCCGTTCTCTGCATTGGCTGCCGATAGTCTTCTGAGCCCGAATCAAGGTGTTGGTTTTAACCTATAAAGCCCTAAACGATCGGGGCCCTGCCTATCTGCGAGATCGCCTTACCCCTTGGGTACTGGACCAGCCCCTGCGGTCATCGGGGGATGCCTTTCTTGTGGTCCCCCTAGTCTTCCGGGGGGGCCACGCAGGGGAGGGCATTCTCGGTGGCCGCTCCAAGGCTGTGGAACTCCCTTCCGGTGGGGGTGCGTCTGGCCCTGAATTTCCCCTCCTTTCGTAAAAGCTTCAAGACCTGGCTGTTCCGCCAGGCATTTGGCGGGGGAGATGGGTAGGGGGTGGGGGGGAGGAGAGGGATGGGGGTAGTAGTATGTTTTATAGCTGTATGATTTTAATTGTTGAGATATATTGTTGTGAGCCTCCCTGAGCTGCCTGTGGCAGGAGGGGCAGGATACTAAATGTTTTAAATAAATAAATAAAATAAAATCTACACGGGGAAGGAAATCTCGAATTCTAATTAAAAACCTTTGGTCGCCAACCAGAAGTGTTTATTCCACAAACTCCCATTGAACAGTGTAGGCGCTGTTCAATGAATGTCTGCAACCATCTTAACTATAGAGCTGCTACCATGGAGATATGAATTGGTGGTCCCCCAAACCTGTGACTCATGAGCCACGCGCTCTATTGCTTGGGGACCACTGAATTATATACTAGCCATTTGTACTGCAGAGGTAGGAGATGTGGGCTGCTGCTTCCTGATAATTAGCTGCTTTGCTGAGGGCGAGAGCACTGTGCCCCACCCGGACTTTAAACGCCAGGCTGGAAATGCTAATTGAGGAGGGTGGCATCCTCCTGTTGTTTGTTCATTAGCTGATCAGCAGGGATTAAGAGTTCCTGGGACAGGGTGTGTGCATGGGGAATTAATGAATAATCCACAGACCTCTCAGTGCAACCACCTACACTGCACTATCTAGGCATTGCGTGTGATCATGTGACTCCAGGAGTTAGGATTTTAGGGAAAACATTGATGTCATGAGACTTACGATAAGAACTGCCAAACCGGGTCAGAGCAGTAGTCCGTCTAGCCTAATATCCTGTCTCTGTGAGTTAACAAGAGACGATAGGCCCCTGGAGTATGGGTTTGTTTTGTTTATTAGGCTCTACATGTTTAGCATGTAGAGCCTAATAAACGGGCAGCTCCCTCCGTGTATTTCTTGTCAAGATGACCATTTGGATAAAATTATGGATTCGGATCCGTTACGGATTCAGATACGTAATTTGTGGATCCGTTGCAGATTTGGACTTGGATACCGTTGAAGTCAATGGGAAGCGGGTCCGAGTTCGAACTCCCCCACACCCAAGGCCCTGGCATGTACTTACCAGCCTTGGAGGACTTGATTGAAGCTCTGCTGGTCTGCTGCTGCCGCTGTGTGTATGTGTGTGGGGGGGGGGGCTCCATTTCAAAGTTGCCACCATTTTGCACATGTGCGCTGCTAAGCACGGAGCTCAGCAGCATGCCACAGTGAAGGGGCCTGCCAGGAGGTCCCACCACAGCAGCGTCATGCCAGCAGAGCTTCAATCAAGTCCTCTGAGGCCAGTAAGTACATGTCAGGGCCCCAGGGAGTGAGGATTCGCAACTCCAGATCCACAACACTTGCCTGGACAGAGTGCAGATTGGTGCAAATTAATCTGAATCTGTGTTAATCATGATTAATTTCTTGTGCATTCAGGCAGCACCCACTTTGCTGCCACTTACAGGTTTAGCGTCACAAGCCTAATACACAAGCGGGCATTTTCCCTTGCTGCATTCTGCCCCCCTCGCCCATCCTTCGCAGTATCCCATCCGCTGTCATGACTCACAGCCATTGTAAACCATGGGAACAAAAAGCCGCCCCAGCTGTTTCTTTCTTCTGGGCTATTACGGCTCTGGGAAGTCCAGCACCTGCTATCCCTGCCCACCCACAGAGGTTCGTACTTGGGTTTATACCTGCCAGCACTTGGCATCTGGAAATAACCTTTTGCTATGCACATAATGTTGAATTTATTGAACAAATTACATACTTTATTGAGCACCTATAGTGAAAATTGAAAGCAAAAGTAAAAACTGAAATCAAAAGCAATCAGTCTTTGCATGTTGTCAACTTGACTTCTTGCATCCACGCCTCACACCGATATACTGGCAGGTAGCATAAGAACATAAAATTTGCCATGCTGGGTCAGACCCATGGTCCATCGAGCCCAGCATCCTGTCTCCAACAGTGACCCACCTGCAGTAGCTCAGGAGAAGTACAAGTACAGGTCATGAAGGTGTGACCCATCTCCTGCTAACCACTCCCAACTACTGGTAGCCAGGGGTTTAAGCCCCAACTAGTAAGCATTTATATCTAGTATCCATTTGAAACTAGTTATGATGCTGACTTTCACTGCTTCCTCTGGAATTGAGTTCCACAACTGTATTGTCTGCTGAGTGAAAAAGTACTTCCTTTTGTTTGTTTTAAATCTGCTACCATTTAACTTCAGAGAGTGTCCTTGTGAAAAAGGGCAAACAACAGCTCCCTATTTACTTTTTCCATACTGTTCATGATTTTATAACTTCTGTCATATCACCCCTTAATCACCTCATCTCCACGCTAAATAGCCCCAAACGGTTGAGCCTCTTCTCCTACGAAAGTCAATCCATCTTTCCTATCATCCTTGTTTCCTTTCTCTGAACTTTTTCCAATTCTGTTCTATTTTTCCTGAGATAGGGCGACCACAACTGCAACCGATATTCAAGGTGGGGTCATAACAAAGATTTATACAGCAGCATTATGGCATTTTCCCTTTTATTTTTATTTTCCTTTTGCAATAATGCCTGGCATTTGGTTTGCCTTTTTGACGGCTGCCACACACTGAGCTGATAACTTCAAGGAGTTATCCACAATGACTCCCACGATCCTTCTCCTGAGTGGTTACCAGATCAGAGCCTAGCATTGTGTATGTAAAGTGAGGATTATTTTTCTCTATGTGCATCACCTTCTACTTATCAACATGGAATTTCATTTGCCACTTTATTGCCCATTCATCTAGTCGTTGGGAGACCCCTCTGTAGTTCCTCGCAGTCTGCCTGGATCTGAACTATCTTGAATAATTTGGTGTCATCTGCAAATTTAGCCACCGCACTCTTTGCCTCTTTTTTCCAGATCATGAATGGTTATGTTAAACAGTACTGGTCCCAGTACAGACCCCTTAGGTACCCTGCTGTTTACCTCTCTCCAACTTGAACCAATGACCCTATATTCCTACATTTTAACCAGCTCCCAGACCATGACAGGACTCTTCCTTTTATCCCACGACTACTTAGGGTGTTTTCAAAGGAGACAGTTAGCCTGCTGGAGTCGGTGTTCGGTCCGTGCAGCCCCCCTCACATGTTTAGCGTGTAGAGCTAATAACCGGGCAGCCCATGCCAGCATTTCATTGCTTGCAGTAGCTGCCACAGGTGACGCCACACAACGCTTTCCCTTTCCCCAGCCCTGGCTGTCAAAGGGGGTATAACAGGGCCACTTCCCCAGCCCCACTGTCAGCGCTCTGCCCTTAATTAACCCCCATGCCCCCTCAGTACCTTATCAGGTGAGCTCTCTGCTTCCAGCCTGACACTGCTGCCAAGCACCTCCTTCTCCAGATGTTTTTTCTCATCCCTGCCAGATGGCAGCACTGTTCCCACAACATTCTGAGCACAGTGACCATCACTACCGTGCATCCTCCCACCTGCCCATTTTGTACCATGCAGTGGTTCTCCCCCGCCCCAATTAAAAAGTTCCATGTTTCCGTGATGCTAACATCTGTAACGTTTTTAGATGAACTGGCATGTGCGCTGATGTTCTTGTGACAGAAATGTCTATGCAGTTTAATAGCCACCTGAATTTGCAGTTCCAGTGCAGCAACACCCACCCACCCACCCAGCATAAGCCTTGCAAAAACTTTTTCAACCAATAGCAGATCCTGGTTCTTCAGGGTGCTTGTAGCAAGGGGTTCCGTCCATGCCCATTGCACTGGCAGACCTGTAGCAAGGCAACAAGGAAAGGCATTAGTTCAGACTGCCCCACCCACCTTCCTGCCATGGTGCTTCAGCCCTCCTCCTGCACAATTTTCAGGCCTCTGTCTGCCTAGAGGGAAGCAGGAATGAGCACCTGGCGTATGCTGGTGCTCGGGTGCTTGCTGAGGTGGGATCCCAGTGTCAGACAGTCGTCCTCCCATGATTGCTGTAGTGGAGTGAAGAACATACAGAAGTCAACCACCACTGTTCGCGCTCTCCTGTAATTTTGCGTCCCCCAGCCACCATTTTGTCTTCCATGCCCCTACCATCCCGCCATGGTGCCTCCCTCCCCGCCCCCAGCCCATGGGCCCACCATTGTACATTGTCGCCCAATTCCTGTGTCTACCATTCCTGTCCTGTGGAACGGTTTCCCAGCAATTTTCCTGTTGCTCCTACCTGCTCTCCTGGTCACCTGGCAACACAGGAAACAATAAAAAATCCATAATTAGATAACAATAAACAGAAGCCTTTATCATGCAGCTGTGTAAGTACAAACACCCCCACCCCCCCAGGTGCACTAACTTACTGTTCTCCTCTGCCTCCATTGCCTCCTACAAAGGTGGCATCTGGGTCCTCCGAGCCCTTGACCAGAACCTCTGGTAGCTCCTTGAAGAAGGGCTGGCTCTTGAGCTTGAGGGGAGACACTATGAGAGTCACAGTGTCTGTGTCTGCATTGACCTGTGCTGGCTTCTGGGCTGGGATGGGCATGGAGGGATGTCTGCTGGTGCTTGCAGCTTCTGTGGGGGGAGCAGGAACAGTTGTAGAGGGAGCAGTTGCAGCGGGAGCAGGCAGTGGGCGATGTATATCCAGTATCCACCATCGTCTGACCCCTGGTAAAGGCACAACCATACAGGTGGGATGTCCTGCAATGATGACTCCATCCATGCAGAGGAACTTGTCCAGGAGCTCGTGATAGGGCAATGCTTACCCCCTGCAGCCAGAGGTGAAGTTTATTTATTTATTTTATTTATTTACTAAATTTATACCCCGCCCCTCTTGAATACAGCTCGGGGCGGCTTCCAACAACAATAAAAATACATATAAAAACAAATATAAAACAATTTAAAACAAATCAAAACAATTTAAATGTTTTAAAACAGGGCCCCGGGATACAATTTAGCATAAAAACAATAAACAGGGTAGGGGAGATAACAAGCCCTAACCCACCCTCCCCCCCACCCCAAAGGCCTGGGTGAACAGCCAGGTTTTACAACACCGCCGGAATGTCAACAGGCTTGGGGCCAGGCGAGCTTCCTCCGGAAGGGAGTTCCGAAGGTGCGGCCCGGCCACCGAGAATGCCCTCTCCATTGTGGAGAGGGCATTCTCGGCCCCGATCTCTTTGTATCCATGTTGTTGGCCCCGATCTCTTTGTATCCATGCCTCGAGTGCTTGGCTCGCTGCCGGCACTGGTTCATGTCCCCAGTGTAGCCCTGCTGCGCCATTTGGACTGAGATTTCTTCGAACACTGCCTCATTCTTGTAGGGCATATTCCTCGTTCGCCAGGGCATATTGGACCTTTTGCTCCACCCATAGAGTGATTAAGGCCTTGGTCTCTTTCTTGGTCCAGGGAATGCAGCATAGGCAGAGAGCAACTATGATTGCACGGTGGTGGTAGCAGTGTTGGTTATTGCTGACTGTTGATTTTAGCCATGGCCCTGGCAATGGTAGTCCTCCGCAAGTTGCTGTGGAGAATACAACAGCTTGGAAAGAGCAAGTGCTGGGCACATACTGCCAACCAGGAAGAGCTGGGAGAATATATTTGGAAATGGTGCGGTGGGATTTTAAGGCAGACATAATGTGCATGCGAGAGCAAGGGTGGAAAGAGGGTCTTGAAGTGGTCACTCAGAACGCTCTAGCCTTTTTCATCTGCAACTCTATGATGCTGGCAGACCTGTACGCATGGAAGATGCATGCAACCTAACTGACGGACACATGGGCAAACATTAGCTCACATTCTCCTGCATGGCAGGCTCTGCATGCTCCGGGATCTTGCTGTGAGTGGGAGCTGCATGTCCGGTGGGTGGTGGTCACATGGTCAGTGGGGGCAAACACCTAATAAACAGGCAGGTGGACACCCACCTGGTGTGGGCTATTGTCCCGTTAACACCCTCTGACAGTGACCAACTTTGGTTGCTTCAGAGAAGTGCATAATGCCGTCATAAACAGGGTGATCTATACACTTCCAGGTCCCAGCAGCAAGAGGTTTTATCCTCTGACAAAGTCAGCTTATGCCTACTTATGGAACTCTCCTCTGGGATCCTTTTTTGATCCCAGTTATGCTATTGGCTTTCACAACATCCTTTGGCAGTGAGTTCTGCAAGTTGTGATAGAACCACAAATGTTAGCGTCCTCTTCAGATGTTTGTGGAATATGTCTTGAAATTTTTATTCAAATGGAAGAAAAACAGACACCAAAGTCATGTTTTATGTGTGTTTTCATTGTTCTGCAGGAGGGCAAAATATGCACTTCCTTGAATATGCACAGTCTCTTTAATTTATATCTGTGCAGCTTTCTGTTTGAAAACTTCTAAGTGCTGGGGTTTGGGTTGTTTTTGGTGAAGCATGCAGAATAGTCTTTGTGAATAATCAAGCATCCTGAAGTTCACAGCACTCACAAATAAGCCAGGAGAGCGTGACTTTCACAAATTCAGCTATAATAACAAAGCATCGCATGTAGCCCAGCCCTGAGGAGTGCCAGCATACAGTAAGAAATCAGCCTGTGCTGCCTTGATGTTGCAAGCAGCTCTACAAGAACTATTAATTAACTAGCACAGAGTATCAGGCCAAGAAATGAGCCTTGTCGGCTTCCATCAGGAGTAGGTGTGCAGATTGAGAGGGGGAAGTCAGTTTGATATGTTACAGAAGAACCATGAGAGCAGACCAGATGCACCCATGTCCAAGAGGATGGAGTGACTTGTGCTCTTGATGAAATGCTCCCTTGAAGTCCAAGAGAAGGCGAAAGGGCATTCATTATCTGGGACAGCCTTTAAATTGCTGCTGAGGTCACTAATGAGGGCAGAGGATGATCTCTCTCTAGTATAACGTTTCTGAGGCACAATGCAGAGTAGCTCAGTACGCTCAAAGGTGTTGGCATGGCACAGCATTCTAGAACCTGATCCATGTTCCTACACATCTTGTAATTTCAGTCCTTAAGGTGGCTTTTGTGATAATAGTAACACACGTCATCTGTAATGTGTTGTCCAGATTCTTCAAGTTAGAGCTTGTTGCAATTTCCCTTTGTCACGATCAAGGGGGAAATGCAGTGAACAGGGGTCCCTGGTCATCCTATGCGAAATGACAGCAAGCTTAGATGTAGTAGTGTTGCTAGCCGCTGGCCAGCAGAACTTGAGTCCCAGATAGCTGGAGCAGAGTCCCCAGACTTGGCAGGTGAAATCTGCCCGCCTACTGCTGCCCTCCCACCAGTAGCAGTATTGGTGGAGTATTCCAGCCAGAATAACAGTGACAGGTCCTCTGGCAGGAACCAGGAGGTGGGGATTTGTGGATTATGGATGAGATTTCAGGAGCAGGTCCACTTTGCCTCTGGGTCCAAACCTCACTCCTGGTGTGAATTGAATGATGCCCCTGCATGGAAGATGTGTATCTGTTTCAGGTTTTACTGTATTGGAATTTACAATCGTTGACTCTACTGAGGACTTTCTTTTATCCTTAAACCACAAGGAATGAGTTCACTCAGTATATCAAGTTGCCTGTCATTTCGACCAAGATGACTGAGGGAAATACTGTTGGTTCCCCCTGAAATTCCTGCTGGCTTCCCAGTGCCATATCTCCAAGTCTCAGTCTTTGTGAGCTGTCAGTCATGAGTTTTCCTCCTCAGAGAACACCAGCTCTTGTGGAAAAGTCCATTTCCTTTGCACATCCTGACACGTTTTGCTGAATCATGACAATGTTCCTGCATGCAGTAGCAGTTCCATTTGGTTAAGAGAGCCCAGACCAAGGATTTGAGAAATGGTATGAAATTCTTTCTAATTTTCTTTGCAGGGATAGTGTAGTTAGCAGCACTTCTAGTTAAATAGTTGTTGGGAGTTACCCAGTAAGCTTCCTGGTTTTTTGTAAGTTGGAGGGAAAAGGTCTTCTATTTAAGATGGGCACTTTGATTGCACTGCTGTATACAGGGCACAGTTAAAGAGGTAATGGAATGTCTTCAGCTGTCCCAAATTCACATGGGCATAGTCGTTCAGCCCATTAAGTGCCAAGGAATCTGCCTTCCACAACTTGGGAAGGAAAGGTATGTAACCGTAAGGCAGTAAAGACTCTCCTGCAGCATTTTACATTGAATATGTCTAAGTAGGGTTCAAACAGTACCAGAAAAATGGTGCTGTATGTGTTCATGAAGGAGTGGGGAATTTCCAGCCCTTTGGCCCCAGGAGGCTTCCCCTCACCCCTGTGCAATGATGGCCATGCCCCCTACGCAGGCAGCCGCACACACCTACAGGGTGCTCCAGCTGGCAGTGCCCTGCAAGGCCATAGATCCAGCCTCTAGCAGGGTGAAGTTTCCTCACCCGTGTGCTAATGTAACTGAAGACCATTATGTATGGTCGAATACACAAGGAGGGAGAGTATTGTGCTGTCAACCTTATCTTTGGCATTTCTTTATTGTTTGGGGGGCTTGATTAAACTAATTTTATGTTGTCTTCCCATATTTGTCTGCATTTAATGCAAAATAGGCTTATTCCTGCTATTTCAGAGTAGGAAACTTACAAGTCAAGAGCGTTTAGTTGTAGTATCAGAGAGCTAATCTACAGAGGATGGGATGGACCTTTACAGGGTTGTCATGTGTATCCTAGCCATCAGTCTAAATAATAAAGTGCAGATAGTGTTTGTTAGTCTGTGTGACTAATAAATCAAGTGACCTGTTCTGTATTCCTAAAATTATTTTACGAGATGCTGAATGCTGGATTGTACTGGGTTCTGGCTAACCTTGAACTCGGTGCAAGTTAAGAAGTTATGGAGGTTTAACATAGGGTGAAAACAGACATGACGCTAACCACCCTTGGTGGTTATTTATGCATGTTGCAGGGCTGTACTGGTGCCCTATGCAGCCCTACAACATGCATAAATAACCACCAAGGGTGGTTAAAGGGTGGTTAACGTCATGTCTGTTTTCACCCATAGTCCTTATTGTGTGTTTAGGTGCACAGTAACCTATCCTGGGGCGGCCTTTGCGGTTGTCTCGGGACACCCTCCTGGAGGTCCCGTGTTTTTTGTCTGGTCTGGACAGACTGGAGGGCGTTCTTGGCGACTGCGCCGTTGCTGTGGAATGCCCTCCTGGTGAAGGTCCGTCTCAGTTCGGATCTTCTGGCCTTCCGCCAAAATTGTAAGACCTGGCTCTTCTGTCAGGCTTTTGACAGGGGGGAGGGAAGGGGGATGGAGGGGATGGGGTAGGGGGTGTTGTCCTGGTAGTGATTATTTATTATTTTATTTGACTTTTGTATTTTTATATTTTGTATGTGTGTCTATTCTACTGTGATATTTTAGTGTTGTGCGCTGCTCCGGGTCGCCCAAGGTGAGAGGAGCGGGATAGAAATATAATGAAATAAAATTAATCTGTGGAACTCATGGCTATGGGACTTTGTGAAGGCCAATATTATTATTATTTATTGATTGATTGATTAGATTTCCTCAGGGAAATTAGATTAACTTATTAATCATCATAATATAACAATGCAACAACAAAAAAAGTACTGGATAAATTCATGGAGGATAGTTCAATAAATAGTTATTTGCCAAAGTAGGTCAGAGGGGTGAAAACCTACTTCTGGGAGTATATGACAGTGGCCCCTCTGAAACACTTGGTGCTGGCCACTGTCAGAGATGGGATCCTGGGGTAAATGGCCTGACCCGACATGGCCGTTCCTGTGTTCTAATATAGTGGACACAAAGAGTAAAGATTGTCTGTTCATGGCCAACCATCAGTTGGAAGCAGTGCCCTAAGCTTCTCTGGCCATCAGTGATAGAATTGGAAAGTCCTAAGTGATGCTTCACTGTACCTGCACACAGGAATCCTCCTGAAGGAGACAGCCAGAGCGGGTTGGTACTGGCATTGATTCTGATACAAAGTGACTGTCTCGTTGCTGACAACCTGGGAGGATGGCACTGCCTGCGATGACTTAATGTGTGCAACAGCGCACTCTGTTTTATGTCCCTTCTTTCACTGACAGAGAGCTCTCCTGGAGAAGAAGCTGAAGAAGAAACGCCTGGAGCCTCTGATGGTGCAACCAAACCCAGAAGCAAAGCCGCGCAAGTCAAAGCCCAAAGGGTGCGAGGAGCAGACTCCCTTAGTGGAGGCCGCCAGTGCCCCTCTCCGCAGTGATGTTGTCCTGCACGGTGCGTAGCTTCCCTGAGCAGCGGACAGCCTTCACTGCTGTTAGGCTGCTTTTATTCCTGGGATAGTCCTTGTTGTTTCCTGCCGCAGCAGACTAGTCCTAAACTAGAAGTGTTAGCGATCTCATTGGGCACTACGGCAGAGCAGCAGCCCAGAATTTAGTTCTTTCTCATCTCTGAGCTCGTTGCAAGCATCATTACATACAATGTCAAATTGTCCTGGGATTTGGAGACATATTTGTTAATTAGACTTGCCTAACCTATCCACCTCCAAGCGATCTCTCCTGGTTGAATACACATAGCGCATTCATCTGCGTGTTCCCAGAAACCCAGAAACACTAGGAGGTATAAATCCAGAACAGGAGAGAAGCAGTAAGAGAAAGGAGGAGGGGGAAATAAAGGAGCAGCAGCATGTTCTCGCTAACCTTCCAGACAAGCACTCTGGAAAACTGCTGTGAGAGGAGGTAAGGAAAGAAATGGAAATAGAGGAGCTGAAGAATATTTAATTTAGCTCTCTTGTCTTCCCCCAGTACACTTTGTGCAGTGGAGGCTTCTACCAAATGAGGATTCATCCTGATACCCCAAGGAAATAAAATGCCCTCTTCTAGTGACGGAGTGGTTTACATTCTCCTTGAGTCCAGATTGTGGGTCCCCTACCACAGTCAAGTCCACGTACCAAAGCTTAGAATTAGTTACAAACTCAAGAGCGGGCAAACTTTCATACCCTTGTTTCTATGCTGTGAGGGGTAGCTTGATATCTCCCATAGCAGAGAGAGGTGGGCAGGGAGGTGACTACCATTGAGAGCTGTCAGCACAGTCGAATAGCATGCAGGCAGCGGCAGGGAGGCCAGAGGTCTAGTGACATGACATTGAAATGGTGACAAGAGTCACTAGGAGGGAAGCAGAGAGAGAGACCCCTCAGGAAGCTACACAGTATGGCCGTAAGAGAAGGATACAATGGGGAGCCAGTGGTGCCCTTTAAGATATTTGGGAAGGCATTGTGGTGATCAGCATCTCTGTAGCCTGTCAGGAAGAGGGCTGGAACCTTGTGATACACACGATAGTACTGTAACCTCATCTTTATAAACTAACCAGATAGAAGGGAATACCCTCAGTTTGTAAAGAATGAAGTTATTCAGTTTAGAGGCTGCATTTGAAAATTTATTCTCTCTCCTAAGATCCCGTCTCTTTAAATGCTTCTCCTGTTCTGAGAGTACTGGCAGGAGAGGAGGGTAGGATAACTCCAGTCCTTTACTCTTTTGGCCACTGCCTCTGGCACTTTGGCAATAGAACTAAGGCATCCTTTCTGTGTGAGTGTATTTGTTGAAATGCTCCCATGGTTTTATATTTTTACATAAAAATAATGTGCTGTAGAAAAGTACATTTGAATAAGTGATTGACAAGAAAAATTGGTTTTAAAAAGTGGAGTTGATAATTTATTTTTATATACAGAATCATGTCTGATAGTGGCTGTAGAAAATCAGGGTGTGTTGGGTATGTTTTCTGGTTCAGCACATTAACTGGTCTGGTAATTTCTTGTTGGGGTTATATTAATTCTATCAGCCTTTCTTGACTTATGTTTAGCCTGGTTTGCTCTGGAAAGGAGGCTTATTTGTTAGAGTGTGTGTGTGTGTGTGTGTTTCTTTTCCCTTAAAAATGTTTGATCCCACATGCTGATTTCAACCAACTTTGGTAATATTATTATTATTATTAATTTATTATTATAGCACAAGGGAAAGAAGGCTTGAAGGTAAATTAAGGACCCCAAATATCATAACAATACATGCCCCTAAAGGGGAGCCCTTTTGTAGCTTAATTTTTTTTAATTGACTTACATTGGCCTTGTTCCACTCCTTTAATAACTTGGGGTCCCATGGGCTGATCTCAATTATGTTTAGCTGAGGGACAGAGCACTCAGAGATAAATGGGACCCCCAAATTGTGTAACCATAGATTTTCTGCAAATCAGTGCAGGAAGAGAAAAAAAATAAATAGATTGATTTGAAATCTATTATGTTTTCTGTGACCTTTTATAAATAAGATCACTGGTAAACAGCTTTGTAAAGATTCCTTTAAATAGTCAAACATTCATAAAACAAATTGGTAGGAAATCAGGTTTTGTTAGTTTGGGTTTTTGTACACAACTTCTTATTTCTAATTAATGTTGCTACTTGTTAAAAAGTCATAAGGGAATTAATAACTAATGCTTAAAACGTTAATAGAGCTGGCACAAAGGAATGTGTACCTGGGAGGAAGGATACTTATCACCCCACAGAACCAGTCCCATGCATGGATAATATCTCCTTTTATGAGCCAGCCTCAGTTCCTGAGCTGAGTTCAGAGCTCTGTCACTTGAGCTACAGGAGGACTAGGGGTGTTTTCAGACGTTACGGGGCCGCTTGGCCCCGTACTGAAAACAACCCTTTCATTCCCCGCCGGGGTCACCCCGTCACGCCATATCAGACGTGCCGGGGGGATCCCGGCGGGGAATCTGGGAGGGGGCGGGGCCGTGCGGCGCAACGTGCGGCCGCACGGCCCTGCCCCCTCCACGCACCCCGCCGCCCGCCCTCCAGGGAGACGGGCGGGCGGCGGGGCCACTGCGGCCGCCGCGTCGGGCCGGATGTGCCGTGGCCCGGGATCCCGCCGGGGATCCCGGGCCGTGGCAACCGGCCAGACGTTACTTTTTTTTGGTCCCCGCTGGGGATCTTTTTGACCACGCTTCCCGGGACATTCCCCCGGCTAGCCCGGGAAGCGTGGTTCAAATTGACCCCATGCGGGTATTGACCGTGGCGAACATCTGGCGGCCGCCAAACAGACGTTCGAGCCACAGTGACCACAGGTGGGTATTCACCGTGGTTCACTGTGATCTCGTAACGTCTGAAAATAACCCTAGATTCAGCCTCTGTGAAATTTTGCTAGAAGACTGTCACATAGTCAGTGTGCTATTTTTGAATTGCAGAAAGGGTGGGGGGGAGGAATCTTGTATGCTGAACTTTCAAAGTTAAGTTAAACAAATAGTAGGATATATAAACACAAAAGTTGCACAGGGAATTGGAATCTTTCACAAGGATTTCAACTACTTTCTATGATTCAAACTTTGTTACCTTGAGGCTTGACTACTGCAACGTGTTCTACGTGGGGCTTCCCTTGATATTGGTTCGGAGGCTGCAGCTGGTGCAGAATGCAGCGGCCCGTCTCCTTATGGGGACGTGTCGCCGGTAGCACATTACACCAGTGCTCCGTTCTCTGCACTGGCTGCCTATAGCGTACCGAGCCAAGTTCAAGGTGTTCGTATTGGTATACAAAGCCCTATACGGTCTCGGCCCCTCTTATCTCGGGGACCGCCTCGCCTTCCGTGACTCAGGACGGACCCTCCGATCCACTGGGGTGCCTATCTGAAGGTCCCCCGTGTAAGGCGGGCCACCATGGAGAGGGCGTTCTTGGTGGTCGGGCCACGGTTGTGGAACTCCCTTCTGAAGGAAGCCTGCCTGGCCCCAGGTCTGCTCGCCTTTTGGCGGGCATACAAGACTTGGCTGTTCGCCCAGGCCTTTGGATGTGAGTATCAGTGGGAGGGGGGAAAAGGCCACGAGAGGGCGGGCCAAGACAACAACAGACAGGCGGGACTCACACTGGGGTGCTCTGTAAGGAGGAAAGATGCCCGTCAGGATAGAGTGTGGGCCCTTCCGTGCGCATGCGCAACTGGAAGTCAGGCCCCTATCATCATAGGGCTCAGAGCATGAGGGAGAAGAGGCCACACACACGCGTCCACACACACCCGTCAGGGGGGAAGGGGACAACCAGTGCTGGGTGGTGCAGGGAAGGCAGGGGCAGGGGCCCTCGGAGAAGGGAGAGCGGGGCCAAGAGGCTCTTGCACGCCGGGGAGGGGGAAAGGGCTGGAACCCCAGGAGGGGCAGGGCCACACCCACTGCCTGCAGGCTCACGCAACCCACACAGGCGTTCTCCGGGATAATCAAGAGGGAAAGGGTTCCACACAAACACAATCCAGAAGCACTAGGAGAAAGGAGGGGAGGACAGACAGATGCGAGGCAAAGGGATTCTAGCTGGGGGTTTTCACAAGCAAGTAGCACTTAGCTTTCACACGAGGGGGGCCAGTCCTTCCAGGCACACGAAGCTCTGTTCACCAGCACCGCCCCTCCTGTGTTGCTAGCTGATAAGGCAGAAGCCCCGCCCCCCGAACGTGCCAAGAAGCGTGCTGAGCGTCTCAGTGGGGGGCGTGGCTCTGCATCGCCGCACGGAGGCT
Organism: Sphenodon punctatus; assembly: GCA_003113815.1. Taxonomy (NCBI): domain Eukaryota; kingdom Metazoa; phylum Chordata; class Lepidosauria; order Sphenodontia; family Sphenodontidae; genus Sphenodon; species Sphenodon punctatus. Next base: position 1,627,668 of record QEPC01013926.1, on the reverse strand, counting down.
CTGCTGAGCCTGAGTTCTCAGCCCCTGCGTTGGTGTTTGCCAGGGGCTCTGAAGACTGTGCGGTATCGTCCTCCCGCCTCGCGGTAGGTTCCTCTGTCGGGAGGGGTGGGGTCCTGGGCTGATGCGGACACCCGCCGCGCTGTCAAGCGGCGGCAGGTGACAGTGAGGGAGAAGGGAGGGGTAAATGGGGGAGATTGGTGGGGTGGGGAATTTGGGGGAATTGGAGGGGAGGGTTAGGGTTGGGTTTTAAAAAATTATTTAAAAATTGATGTCTGTTTTTAATGTATTTTATAGTTTTTTGTATTGTTAGCCGCCCTGAGATGCCGTGGGCATGACGTGGGGGGTGGGGGCATAAAAATGCCAATCAATCAATAAATAAACTTTGTTAAGCTCTTTCCGTTTTTACAATCTGACATCAATTTTAACCATGGTCTTACTACAGAGAGGCCATAGTATTGGCAGTGAAAAATAACGTTACGGTGGAGTGGTGGTAGTAAATATGTTGGCAACTAAAACATAAAGCACCCGAGTAGACAAAAACGTATGATAGACTAGAAATGTAAGACTAAGATTATGCTTAACCAAACATATGTTACATAAGGCCCAATCCAACGTGCATGTACTATGTGCAGCTTGCATGCATACACCAAGCACAGGACATATGTGCAGCATGCACATTGCATACTTAAGATGTGTTTGGTGTACATGCCCCATTCTTAGTGCACACGCATGGTGTGTGCGTGTCCCTTCGATCAGCCATAGTCTGGAAATCGAGAGCGAAGGTACCCCAAACAACCATAACTGACTATGCTATCTCCAACACCCAGTGCACACTGTATGTAAGGTGCCTGTGTACTTTGGTTCCAGCAGAAACCTAGGTGATGAGCATGCATTTTGCTATCTTTACCATAGCTGTGAACACCTTAACCATGTTCATTGTGACTTAAATAGTGGAATAAATAATAGCTAGCATCAACGTGATAAGGGGTTTTGGCCAATAAAGGATTAGATTAAAAAGCCAGGTCTTGAGTAAGGGGAGTATGTTAGGAAGTCAGGATAGCAGCTGAATAGACCTTTGATTAATAGCCCATTAATAGCAGTGCATTTTATATAGCACCTTCCATAAATCTACATGTTTGTGAGCTCATTAGGAATGCCTGCCAATAATACAATCCCTAAGGATTTTCCTGTGCTTTACAAGCATCAGTTAATGCAGTGGTTCTCACACTGCAGGGCGGGCCGCCACAGGGTACATGGAAGGTATTCAAGGGGCACACAAAAAGGAGTTTGCCAAGTTCACACTGAGCTCGAGGGAATCTCCAAAATAATGGGGTGGCAAGGAGGAAGAGAGTCAAAGAACAAGGGGAGGAGCAATAGTACAGTGGGGAGGAAGAGAGGGAGCAAGGAGTATGTATGCGTGTGCACTGGTGGTGAAGGGCCTCAACTACCAGAGACAAACAAGGAGTGGGGGAGGATCATGGTTCAAAAATGCTTTTGAGCCACTGAGTTTAATGTAAGCTTACATCCTGTTTGTGTCATTGCCTCCATTTTCTGGATAGGGGAACCAGGGTGCAGAGAGGTTAAGTGACTTGCTCAACATGAGTCAGGAAATAAGTGGCAGAGCCGGAATGGAGGTTGTTGGACTCCCACTCCAGCAAAAGAATACGGTTTCCTACTTTCCCAACCTGTTTCCTTTGTGGGAAATAGCTGTGCAGTCAGAGATATCAGTGTTCCATTTCACCCTGGATTGCAGGCATCGATGGCCCAGCTGCCTTCCTGAAGCCAGAGGTACAAGACTTGGGGACCAAACTCCAAATCCTTTCAGTTGGCTCATCCACAACAGAAGATGACCCAGAGCAGGACAATGATGGAGAAGCCCTGATAGAGAGTGCCTCGAAGCTGGGTCTGCAGGAGATCCTACAGAAACGAGTTGAGAGTCTGGGTATGGGGAGTGCAGGGGTCTCAGTCAGGGTCCTTTTAGTTTTTATGTTTATTTCAGTAGATAACTTAAAACCTTGATGAATTGCCTCCAATTACATAGAGATTTCTACACACACAAGCAGGGAGCAGTTTCCAAAATAAATATTGGCAGAAGACAGAGTTCAATTCCTCTGCCTCCTTTGTCTAAGCTGCTAATGTTAACTGGCGTATGTATCAGTCACATTTCAAAGGATTACAAACGTTCCATCTAATATCTGGTCTTCCCAAGAATTGCAAGTGACAAAATACCATCCTCTTGGTGTTGCCAGAGTCCATGTCATCTTTATTCCATTTATTGGTCTCAGTTGGGGTATTTTGACAGTGCAAGGTAGTTTTTCTGAACAGAAATCTCCATAGCCAATAGTGCAGTAATTACTTAACCGCTGATAAAGCCCAGCAGGAAAATTGCCCTTCCTGATTTAGAGGATATTGCAGCCAGCTGTACATGGAAAGGTTTATCTTCAAAGGTCCTGTCCCACTGAGCAGTTTCACATCGGTGTCGGTTGCTGCCAAGTGTACCACATCCCTGCCATTGCTTGCAGGAAGTCTGTTAGATGCATGTAGTCTAAACATTTTGCAGTGAAATAAAAGATAATACAATGTAGTTCGGCACAAAAACCTATATTAAGTTGCAGTTCTTACCATTCCAAACATTTCAAAAGCACATTTAGAATGTATATAACCATTATCTAGGGATCGTTTCATCTGCCATTCAGATGCCGCAGCTGTTTAACACAGAGTAGCAGTACTGCAAAAAGGTTTAAGACAGGAAGTGGGACAGAATATCGCATCCAGTTTAAAACTTCAGAGGAAATTTAGGAAGGCAGAATTTAAATGCTCTGATTAGAATTTGGCCTGGACACTAGGGTTAACGCCTTTCCTTTTTCAAAATACACCTTAGGCTGTTTATTGACAAGTCATTGGACCTTTGGCTTGTATTTCACCCAACACGTAACAGCTCCAGCACCTTCTTGTTAATGAGATTCCATGTAGGGACATTGGTTTAATGTAGAGTAGTAGGAGAGAACATCTCACCATATCCTCACCACCACGTTCTTTACCACCGACTGCCCTGGCACACTCCAGCAAGTTCACAGAATATGGTGTTGCAATTCCAGATAAAATGACTGGTAAGCTTATGGAGGTTCTCTTCATTACAGAGCAGCTAGACTGAAGAGTACGGTGATGGATAGATTAAATGGAGAAAAGTTATTGCAGAGACAAATTAGTCTAAAAATAAATGAGAATCAGGACAGAAAAAGAAGCTGCACATTAGAGTATTGGGATGATTATCATGTATAGATGATCAAATGTAATTATGTTAAATGGAATTGTGGGGGGTAGTTAAGGGATTTTTTGTGTTGTTATTATAATGTATTATTGTGTTGGGTTCTCCTGTGTGGGATGTAAACCCAGGAATTGTTATTTGATGTTATTGTGAGCCGCCTCGAGCTGACTTAGGTTGGGAGAGTGCAGGATATAAATAAACTGATGATGATGAGAGAGGGGGAAATGGAAACCTAAGTTATGTGGCTTATACCAGTCACGTGTTTGGTTTGCTTTTCTGCTTGTGCTGATACAAATGTGTACAGTTTATTTACAACTATTGCAAGAATGGATGGAGTAACAACAATTGTTCCATGTTCACAACTTTGAAAGTAAAATTGTGAGAGCAGCTTCTTCTGTGTCACATAGGTAAAATTAATTGAATGAAAATGTAAACTAGGCCTCATTATATCTTGTCTTTATATTAATAAAAGCCAGACAGTTTGTTTCTCACTTAGGTTCTGATCTGCAAAGAGCTGTGCCATCCCTGGAGGGTCCACATCAGTGTATCTGGGGCAGGGTCTGGAGGTTTACCGTCTTCATCAGCTAACATGCCACTAGTGGTTTGGATTTCCAGGCTCAAGATGCTATGGGTGTTAGCAGACATAATGGGAAACATGAAATGGATTCTGCCATGTGCTAGTGGCCAGTTGTCATGTGTAACACCATTGGGTAGCTGCTTACATGTTCAGTGTCCACCTGACAGAGGGAGACGGAGGGGCAATACTTACCTTGAGCTGAGCCTGGGAGCAGCAGTGATGGTGGAAAATCCCCCCCAGCGTGGTGTCAGGAGAGCCGGGAGTGTCAGCGAATGGACCCCAGAACTAGAGTCCTTGGACATACGATGGGGAGCAGGTCCTTCGCCAGTGTCTCGCTGCCAATGCTCCCAGGGACCCACCACCAACACTTCTGGCTCCTTTGATGCTCCTGATGCCACTGCAGCTCTGGAATGCCAGGGATTCTTCGCAGCTGCTCCTAGGTTTGGGTTCAGATAACCCTGCCGCACTAGCACTCCTTCCTCCATACCTTCCCATAGCTACAGTTATTACACAGGCAAAAAGGCGTGCTCCTTATTTCATGCCTGCAACATTTGCAGGCAGTTGGCTAGCAAACATGTAGCAGGTCATGAAGAGACAGAATGACCCACTGCATGTTTGTTCTACAAATGAGTGGGTAGCATTGTGTCTGGCAGCATTATCTCCCAAGAGGAAACTCTGACACTTGGAAGATGAAGATGAATTCATTTATACTTGCAAGACTCTTGGATGTTGCAGTGAGGAGGACTGCAGAAATGCCTACAAACTGATTTAATGATTTATTAACTGTTGTTGTTATATATTTAATTACAAAGGCAGTGGCTAAAATTTTGAAATCTACATGCCTAAAGTAACGTTTTTCAGTTAACATTTAAGCACCTTGTTTTAAGAGATACTGCAGATGGGTCTAGGTGTTAAAAAGTTTTATGTACCAAACCTTGAAAATTGTGATCTTATTGCATTCAAGATTCTTAAAAGGGGATGCTAGCGGTTGGAGTGAGGCCATGTGTGACTTGGTGACTCTCCTGCACTCATGACACCTTGCTTCAGAAATTGCTCATTTCACCCTGTATTTTGACAGGAATCTCAGGTAGTTTGAATTTTGATGAGGAAGATACAGAAGAGGAAGAAGAGGCTGGAAAGAGGTCGGGATCTCATTCACCATATTCTGAATCTGAGAGACCTAGTTCTGCAACCAGCGAGAAATCTGCTACAGTAAGTACCATGAAATCACTGCTCCTAACAAGAATTAGGCCTGTGCTTATTATTCTTTACCTTGGCATTAAAGCAGTGGTTCTCAGACTTTATTGAACTGTGCCCCCTCTTTCCATTTGTCCGTTGTAACTGAGCCCCCCAACATACACCGCACACATCTTATTTCCTCTCTTCCTATCCCACTTCCCGTCCTCCTATTGCTTCCCCTCTCCCTTATTTTTGACTCTCTCTCCTCTTTGCTACCCCATTATTTCAGAGATTCCCCCCTTACACAGTGAGATTATGGAGCTAGATGTTTGCCAGGTGGGGCCTTCTCGTGCCCTCCCTTCGCCGAGGGACCCGCCCCCCAGTTTGAGAACCTAGGCATTAAAGTTCCAGTCTGTGGATTACCCCAAGGTAGGGGAGAATCTGGCCTGGCTTCTTTTCTTGTAATACAGAAGCCTCTGGCCCAGCGTCCCTTCTTTAACAGAGTTTTCCTCTTGAGACTTGGCATTCTTTTCTTGGGATACTGGGGCCTCTGACCTGTTTTCGCTTTGCAAATTGAAAGTTCTTCCCTCAGGAAACAGGTGCTTCCTGCACAGCCTCCCTTCAGGCAGATACGCAGCTGGGAGAAGTGGAGAACTTGGAGGATTTTGCACTGAGCCCTGCACCTCGTGGCATTACAGTGAAGTGTCGAATCACAAGAGATAAGAAGGGAATGGACAGAGGCCTCTTCCCTACTTACTATATGCACCTGGAAAGGGACGACAACAGAAAGGTATTAGGACCAGCACACAGTAGCTAACTGATCTCCAGACACAGGACCTGCAGTGTTGTGTAAACAGATGTATAAGGGGGGAAGGAATCCACTGGGAGCTGAAGGGGAGAAAGATAGGTCATTAGAAGGGATGCATTTTTGTCTCCCCCCCCCCCCCCCCCAGACCAGAGCAGAAATTGGAAGGTGTGAAAGCAGTTGTTTGATGGAAGGTGAGGTAAAACTCTCAGAAATAAAAATCTCTGCGTAAAAGAAGAGTAAAAGAATTGAGTCTTCCTGATGGAATCCTAGCTTTATGCTTTAAGTTAGGCTACAGGCTCAGTCTAACAAAGATGTTTTTATTGAGCCTCTGATAGTAACCCCAGCTGAAGGGTATGAGAAGAGGATGATACTTTAGGTCTTCCATAAAGAATGGAATGGGAACCAGGAAGGACAGGTGCTTAAAATCTGTCACTGGGTGGGCTGATGCGCTGAGGATTTGCAGAGTAGAGCAAAGGGTCAGTGACATGAAGGTGACAGGTAGCGAACCGCAACAAGATGATGGGGACAGTGGGGTTGCGATGATAAATCAGCAGTTGTGTGCAGCAAGCACCCGAACGATTTAAGTCTGCTTTCTTAAGGCATGGGGACAATGCTCCATGTAAATAATGGGATTTGGGGGTCTATGAAAGGGGGCCCTGTCTCCCTTCTGTGTGCACCTATTGTTACCAATTTTGGGATTCCTACTTCTGCCTCTCTCCTAAATTTGGTTGTAGTCTGTAGGGTCAAATTATTAAGGGAGGAGATACATATAAGGTGATTACATCAGTGTTCTTGGCCTTAAAGGATTTTGGTGAGGGAGACAGGTGGTGGGGCTGGGAAGGGGGAATTTTAGCTCCACTAATGTTTATAATGTTTTATATTGTTGAATTTTATCATTCATATCTTATTTATATTTCATATTTTTTATGTTTTATAAATATATTGTATTTGATGTTTTATTGTGCTGTGAGCTGCCCCGGGAGCTGCTGTTAGCAGGAGGGTGCGGGCTAAAACCACATAGAATTAAATAAATAAATAAAATTAAATTAAGCAATTGCTCTGGGCTCAGTCACAGCTCCCATTTTGACTAAAGGTTTTGCATTTCTAGATATTCCTTCTTGCAGGGAGAAAACGGAAAAAGAGCAAAACCTCCAATTACCTCATTTCAGTTGACCCAACAGATTTATCCCGGGAAGGAGAAAGCTTCATTGGGAAACTCAGGTGAGAGCTGTGAGTCAAAGCCATAGAGAAGTGTGATGCTTCTGTGTTTTGCACGGTGTCAGCTTGGGGTCCTGTTCTGGCTGGATCGGAGCTATAGGCAGTATGTTGATCCCACGCCGAAGGGGAGGAACTCTCCCTTCCCATTGTAGCACACTAGGGTGCTGTGATTTTAGTGGGGGCTGCGTTTGGAGAGATGACGGGGCCTATTTATGCAGGAAATCCTAGCTTGATGCTTTAAGTTACGCTGCAGTATTGAGCCTCTGATAGGAACCCCAACTGAAGGAGATGAGAAGAAGCTGATACTGTTCATCTGTGTTTCATGAACTCTGTTCAGGAGAAAGGAGAACTCCTCAGTGACTTTATATTACCTGATTTTAGGTCCAACCTTATGGGAACTAAGTTTACTGTCTATGATCACGGCGTTAGCCCAGTCAAGGCACAGGGGTTAGTGGAAAAGGCCCACATTCGGCAGGAGCTTACAGCCATTTGTTACGTAAGTGACTTTTTTCTTGTCATCCTTTTTCAATGTGTGGTAGTTCTGGGTGGCAACCCCACCCCCACCTCTTGGTTCCAGCACCAAGCTGACAAGCCATGATAGTATAGTGTAGTCAACTTGCCTTTATTAGAACCTTGTATGCAATAGAACAGGGCCTAGTCCAGGTACAGACCAGACTGCTGTACAGAGCATGCAGCAGCCTGAGCCAGGCTTCAGAGGAGACTGGGCAGAGCATACAGCAGTCTCCTCTTTCACAGGATAAGGAGACTGGACAAGGCTGACTGGAGACTGAGACACACTTCTGATCCTTTATGCACTAAAGATCACATAGCCACAATCAAACCTTATTTATCCAACTCCAGGGTGTAAACATGGCTTGACGTTGGTGCCCCGGCTAGTTACCAGCCTGTTTCTAACCTTCCCTTTTTAGGGAATGTTATTGAATGGGTGGTGACTCGTCCACTCCAGGCACATTTGGACGGCATCGGATCCCACACAGTTTGGCTTTCGCCCGGGTTATGACACAGAGACAACACTTGTGGCCTTGGTCGACAATCTGCTCATGGAACTGGACAAGGGTCATATGGCCCTGTTTGTCTTATTAAATCTAGCGGCAGCTTTCGATCCTGTTAACCATGAGTTGCTGGTGACACGCCTGCGGGACCTGGTGGGCGTGGACGGAACCATTTTGCAATGGTTCTGTTCCTACCTTGCAAATAGATCTTAGTGGGTGGTGCTAGGGGACTGTGTTTATCCCCTGGTGGCTTCCTATGGGGAGTCCTGCAGAGTTCCATTCTGTCCCCTCTCCTGTTTCCGTGTGTATGAAGCCGCTCGGGGAGGTCGTGCGCAGGTGAGGGGTTTGCTGCCATCAGTATACTGATGGCACCCAGCTGTATTTGTCATTTTCGTCTGACCCAGGCCCTGCTGTCTCATTACTGTCTCGGTGCTTGGCCGCTGTGGGGGATTGGATGAGGTCAAGTCGAGTGAAGCTCAGTCCCGATAAGACAGAGGTGATCTGGGTGAGGAGGTTTCCCCCGTTATTGGGGGTGTCCGTCCTCCTTGGGTTCCATCTGTGCAGAGCTTGGAGGTGCTCCTGGACTCGCAGCTATGCCTGGATTCCCAGGTGTTGGCTGTGGCCAGGGTTGCCTTTCACCAATTACATCTGTTGAAGAGGCTCCACCCATATGTCTCGGACTCTGATCTCGTTACTATCACCCATGCGTTCGTCACCTCGACGCTAGACTATTGCAATGCATGCTACGTGGGGCTGCCCTTGGTGATGGTTCGAAATTTGCAGCTAGTGCAGAATGTGGCGGTCCGTCTCCTTTCTGGGATGGACCGCAGGGAGCATATAACAGTTGTGCTCCAAGTGCTGCACTAGCTGCCTATTGTCTTCCAGGCCCAATTCAAGATGCTGGTGGTGATCTTTAAAGCCCTTTACAGACTAGGCCCTGCTTATCTGAGCGATTGCCTCACCCCCTGGGCCACTGGGTGGCCCCTGCAGTCATCTGGGGGCACCCTTCTGGAAGTCCTGCGTTATCAGCAGGTTTGGACGGACAGGAGGATGTTCTTAGTGGCCGCACCATCGCTCTGGAATTCCCTGCTGGTGGACGTTCACCTCAGCTCAAATCTTCTCTCCTTCTGACAAAACTATAAGACCTGGCTCTTCCGCCAGGCGTTTGGTGGGGGAGGGGGAGAGGGCGGAGTGGGGTAGTTGGGTTAGGGGGAGGGTATTTTTTTAATGCTCAATGTCAGTTCTTTTATTGTAGTTTTATACTGTTATTTATATGTTTTGTACTTTGTGGTGGTTGTTTTATTTTGAATTTGTAAGCTGCCCCAAGTCGCTTTTGGCAAGAGGGGCGGGGTAAAAATAGAAATAATAAATAAACATCTAAATTGAGTTTTACCTACTAAACTGATTAATGTATCTAAGGTGAGGCTAGTTAAGGTAGGCAAGGAAGTTTAGGGAGTTCCCTTATTTTGGGAGTGGACAGTTAGATTTGAATAGAGTGAGGAGGGGCATAGGTTAGTCTGAAACATAGGCTGAAACATAGTCCACTGCTTTTCTTTCTCTCTCCCCCTCCCTCATACCCAGAAGAAACGCATGATAACTTATGAAACTTAATGGAGTGATTGGTTCTCAGCCATAGACCAAGCCAGTCTTTCTCCAAATGGGAAAGTTTGTGGTGGCTTTTTATTATACAGCACATCCTAATCAGAGCAACAAGTGTTATCAGTTGCACCAGGATAAGCAAAATGCTCAGGGTCCTAATTTCTGCATGCAAAGTTATGTATTGCCAACCCCCCGATATTGCCCACCAAGGGGATTGTACCTTTTCCGCCACTGTTTCTCTCTCTTTGATTTGGAGTCTAATTAAAGAACTAATGGGACTTTCCTTGGTGTGTCTAAGTGTAACTTGGTTACAGGGGGAAACAGGCTCATGATGAGGTCACTGAAGCCTCCTGAAGGAGTAATATCTTCAGTGATAGAGTTTGCATTTACTGTTGGCAAGAATGCATGGGTTCCAATCTGCATTAAGGCAGAATCTCTTCCAGTTTCCTGAGCAGGCTGGGGTCTGGACGGGACTGTTTTTGAATGGTTCCGCTCATTCCTCTCGGGGAGAAGCCAACGGGTGGTGTTGGGAGCTGAAACATCTTGCCCCTGCACCTTGACCTGTGGTGTTCCGCAGGGTTCCATCTTGTCTCCTTTATTATTTAATATATATATGCAGCCCTTGGGGGAGGTTGTGAGAGGGTTCGGGGTGCAATGTCACCAGTATGCTGATGATACTCAGCTGTACCTCCCTTTTTCAGCTGACCCAGACCCCACTGTCTTGTTGCTATCCCAGTGTTTGGAGGCCGTGGCGAAGTGGATGTGGCAGAGCAGACTGAAGCTCAACCCCGATAAAACGGGGTGATGGTGGTGGGGAGAGCGAGGGAGGTGTCGGCCCCCCTTATTGGGGGGGTTTGCCCTCCTATAGCTCAGCAGGTTTGGAGTCTGTGGGTGGTGTTGGATTCGGATCTCCACCTGGATCGGCAGGTGGAGGTGGTGGCGAAGGCCGCCTTCCACCAGTTGTATCTGGTGCGGAGGCTGCGTCCATACATCTCCAGACCGGATCTGGCCTCCCTCATCCATGCCTTCGTTACCTCGAGGCTGGACTACTGCAATGCGCTCTACATGGGGCTGCCCTTGTTCCAGGTTCGGAGGCTGCAGCTAGTGCAGAATGCAGCGGCTCGTCTCATGGGGACGGGTCGTCAGGAGCATATAACACCTGTGCTCCAGACTCTGCACTGGTTGCCAATAGCGTGCCGAGTCAGGTTCAAGGTATTGGTATTAATCTATAAGGCCCTTCACGGTCTGGGTCCCTCGTACCTCAGGGACTGCCTCGCCCTCCGCACCCCAGAGCAGCTCCTTCAGTCTGCCAGGGGTGCCTTCTTAGAGGTCCCCCGCATTAAGTGGGGGGCTACAATGGAGAGGGCATTCTCAGTGGCTGGGCCGCGTCTTTGGAATTCCCTCCCAGAGGAAGCTCACCTGGCCCCAAGCCCCAAGCCTTTTGACATTCCGGCAAGCTTGTAAGGCCTGACTGTTTGCCCAGGCCTTTGGGGAGGGTGGGTTAGGGTAGGGTATTGGGTCTTCCCTACCTTTTTGGTTTATTTTTATAAATATTCGTTTCCCCAATCCTGTTTTAGGTTTGAATTTATTGTATTTGTTTTTAAAAATGTTTTTATTGAATGTTTTTATATTGTAAGTCGCCTCGAGATGCCGTAGACATAGGGGGCGAATCAGAAATACTTATAATAAATAAATAAAAATAAATATATAAACCTCAGAGTGGGTGCCATGCACAAAGGGGTTCCTGGTCTGGAACTTGGGCCGCAAGCAAAAGAAACCTTCCTGCTCCCTGTTGATCATCTTTGGCAGGGATCAGGATCACCCAGCTTGGTTGGGCAGGCCTGGGGAGGGCTTCTACGAGAGGAAAGTAGGAATGCTCTGCCTGCAGTGCAAGCTACAGGGAGGTGGGGGCTAGTGCACTGGATAGGGGGCAAGTGGGCCTGGTGGAAGGTTGGGATGTGTGTGAGTGGCGGGGGGAGAAAGGTGGCGGGCATTCATTCATGGAGCGGAGGGGGGTGTCACACCACAGCTTGGGGGCATAAAAGGTGGTGGTTCATGGTTGAAAGGTTTGGGAGCCACTGCTTTGTAGAAAAACTCAGGACTAGAGATGAAACAAATATCCAATCCTCATTGTGTATCCAACAAATTCACCCTATTTGACGTGACTCTGACAAAGCAGATACAAGCATCTATCCATCTCTTTCTTTGTCAAATATCTGTTTGGGGTATTTTGGTTACTTTATTTTGACAGCATTAGCCCTAGTGCGTATGCACAATAACCAAAATGAAGTAGTCAAAAGGCCAAAATGAACTAACAGAGCTGATATGCAAATATCCATTTCAGTTGTGGATATTATTTGTCTATCCAAAAATACTAATAATAATCTTAGTGAATACAAAACTGCCTATATTTTTACCACCGCTACCACCGCTTGGGACAATTGTGGGTGCTTCAGTAGTTGGTGCTCCCATCTCGGCATCTTATTGAATCAGTGTGGTAGCAGGATTATAACAGCACTGAACTAAAGGGGGTGCTAAGCCAGATGCTGACTGCAAACTACCTGTCTTTCTGTTCTTTTCCACCAATGCATAAATAGAGAGAGAATTCAAGCTATGTTTTCCGAATGAAATAACAGACCCAAGAAGGCTGCTTCTCCACGGAGCTTACAAGTCTAATTGTGCAACACATAGACACAGCTGGAAGCCTGCTGATTTATAATCCTCTTGCTATACTGTTGTGGCAAGCTAGGTTCTAGCACCGCTTCCCTCAGTGGTTTGGACAGAATTTTTCTGAGAACCACATTATACATACTGAGTTATAAAAACCCTGCCACTGATGATACATGGAGGATGGTCTGTAGCACTACTGAGCATGGCTGTCAGCAAGGGATAAGTCTATATCCTCAATTGTCAACGGAAACGTGCTGACTCCAAGAGTGTTGTGATTTCTGATCGCAGAATGGTCAGGTTTTTAAAGCGGAGGTTCCCAAACTGCTTTTGGACCCTATGTAGGATTCATACCATCTATGGATGGGGTCCCAATGGTGACTGATACTTGCAGTACTTTGTATCTGTATGTTTGCTGTGTGGGGTCATGTGATTACATTTAAGTCCCAAAAAGGGAATCGCACATACAAAAAGTTAGAGGGGCAGTGTTCTAAAGTGTAGTCTTATCTTCTTTGCTTCAGTTTTCTGGCTAAGACCGTACTCCCTTGTTTTTAAGGAAACCAATGTCCTCGGATTCAAGGGTCCCAGGAAAATGTCTGTCATCATTCCAGGAATGAACATGAACCACAAGCGGATTCCGATCAGGCCACAAAATGTAAGTTTGGAAGCAGGTCAGATCCCAGTGGAGCGAGAGAACAGATTTTAACCTTTCAGAGAGTCACAGGCTTATTACTGACAGTCGCAGAATCACAGAGGTGAGAAAGGAAAAAGACTTTGGGTGGGGGATAGTGGCTCTGAAGATTGTTCTCTACAATAAATTCACATTTTACTGCTCTTCCAGACCACTCTAGAAATGACTCTCATAACAGGGATTCCTTCGTTTCCCTCAGGAAAAATCACTTCACCGTCTAATACAGGGGTGGGAAACTTCAGGCCTGGGGGCCAAATGTGGTCCAGGGCTGGGTTGTGCTTTTTTTTGCCCTATTCCAATTCTTGGATCTGGCCCCTGGATCCAGTACCAACCCCCAAACACCAAAGGACTGAATTCAGGGTAAGTGAGCAGCGATGTGGGCATGCACACAGAGACAGGGGACAGACCTATAGCACCGATCCGTGATCTGGACCCGCCTCTTCCTGAGCACATGCATTACGTTCCTCTGCCCCCAACTCGTACGCTGCCCTCAGAGCTTGTACTCATTTTCAGAGTGGCCCCTGGGAGGAAAAAGGTTCCCCTGGTCTAATAGAACCCCTCGATAGTAAACAATGCCTGCCTGATATTCAGCCTGAAATGCCATTTTCTTAATTGCATCTTATTTTAATCTTGCAATAGCCCTTACACAGTCCTAAGTAATTCCCCTCTCCTTACTTGTCATTTACCCAAGCTGAATATATTTAGCTCTTCTCAACTTTCCATCCTAAGTCCAACCATCCACCACCTGATAATTCCTTTTTTTATTTTTTTGCTGTTCTCTGAACTTGTTCCAGTGTCTTAAATATTTTTCTGATATTCCAATGCCATAATTGTAGCAGTGAATACAACATTCCAGATTGGTCTCACCAGAAGTGTACAGAGCCAGTTGGGAGGGAAGGAAGGAAGGAGCCAGTTGTGCCTTAATTAAGGGAAAGAAAGAAAGAACTTTCTTACCCCAAATGAAACTGTGAGACTCATTGGGTCTCTTGGAGGGTCTATAGCAAAGGTTTCCAAACTGCATGTCGGACTGCAAAAGGGTCACAGCAGCTTGCAGATGGGGTTTCCGTCCTGATTGATATTGGATATGCTTTGCATGTCTCCTGGGATTATGGCAATATACACATGTGGCAAAATGAAGTCCCACAGAGAAAGTTTAGGAGTCATTGCTCTATAGCAAGGGTGGGGAACCTTTTCCCTCTATGGGTCAGATTGAAAATTAGTACAAGCTCTGAAGACCACATAGAAGTTGGGGGCAGGCAGGGGTACTTAAAGGGTGCACTCAAGAAATGGAGGGTCCAGATCATAGATCTGTGCCATGGATCTGTCCCCTGTCCTTGCAGCATGCCCTCATCTCTGCTCCCTTACCCTGAGCTTGGTCATTCAGTGCTTCGGGGTAGGGACTGGATCCAGGGGCTGGATCCCAAAACTGGAAAGGGGCCAAATAAAAAGTAGCTTCAGGCCACATTTGGCCCCCAGGCCTGAGGTTCCCCACCCCTAGTCTATGTCTCCTAGTTCCACTGGGATCGCAGTTTCTGTGCCACACTTTCAGAAAGGAGAGTGCCTTGCTTCTCCTTCAGTCTCTTTTATTAGGGGTCTTAGCAGAGAGATGTTTGCCCACTCAGAAGAGCACAAGGCCTGTAATCAAGGATAATTCTTTTTCCTGAGTTATAAGGGGAAAGGGGGCAGTCCTGGTTACTTACACATTTGCTAGTCACACTTTAACCCGTAGAGAGGGACTGTCACTTGGCTGGTCTGTGAAGTAATACCTATAGATAAGCAGTGCCAAGGCATCTTTAAATGAATGGCATGCTGCCATTTCTAAATGTAATTTGTTGATGTCTGTTCCCTAAGTCAACGGAGTTACAATACGCCTGTTTAAAGGGGAAATAAATCACAACAACCAATAAACAAATCCCATTCAGACACTTACCAGAAATACATTGTTCAACTCCCCTGCAAGTGGCTGCTTTCCATGCCCCTCTCTCCTACTGCAAAGCTTTAATTTGTATCATTTTACTCGGCTGTGCTAGTCTTGCTTGTCTCAGGTTGCTTTTTTGCTTAAGTTTTTATTTTTGTCCTTTCTTTGATCAGTGCTGCGAACAGTAATGAGAACAATTTGCTGTGCTTCTTGTATGTCACAGCTGTGCTGTTTGCCGCTTTACTTGCCATGTATTTATGTATAAACCAGGTAGATAAAGGAAGTTATGCTAATTCAGGCATACTAGTAACCCACTGCCGTCATTAGATTTTCCATTAGTGCATTCCATCTCCCTGCCCGAGGCAGTTAAAATAGATAGAGCTGGGTTATTCACTTCCATTCAGAGGCTGCAAGATGGAAATTGCAAGCTGAGTACTGGAGGAAAAGGTTCCCTTGAAATTAGAAATAGACACCTACCAGCACAAGGGAAGCTTCAATCACAACCAAGTGTGATTGTGGCATTTAAGGGGGGCTACATGATCCCTCCAGGTTGGGGCGGAGATGTGGCGGCAGCAGAAGAAAAGAGGTTATGTTCTCTGAACTGGAGTCTTAGGCAATGTTTAAGCAGGGGTGGAGTTGGGATTACCCACAAAAGAGCATTAAGAGGCTAGTTGTCGTGGTTGCAGAGATAATTTGGTCTGAGGGAAGCAGTGACCAAAAGCGCATCCCAACCAAGCATTGATCTCTTTCTTGAACAGGAGCACGAGAGTTTTCTGTCAAAATGGCAAAATAAAAACCTGGAGAACCTAATTGAGCTGCACAACAAGGCTCCAGTCTGGAATGATGACACCCAGTCCTATGTCTTGAACTTCCATGGGCGAGTCACTCAGGCCTCAGTGAAGAACTTCCAGATTGTCCATGAAAATGACCGTAAGAGCTTAAAGTCATCTATGAAGCTGCAAGTCTAGCAATGCCACCAGGATCTCTCTCTTTTAGGGCCAGATAAATGTGAGGAGGCTGCTTGAGAAACCAAGGAGGGAGAGGGATAAAACAAAGACTATTGGGGGCCTTAACTTTGACATGGGTAAGATATGGAACCTCTCTTCCACTGTGGAGGAGACAGGAAGGCTGCATCAGAGGGTGGGTGAATGCAGGCTTTCTACTGAAAGAAGGAAAAGGGAGTAACATGGAATTGCCATCACAGCCCACCTTTTCTTTAAAGGAAAGCAGGAGGGCTGTCACCCTGGAGGGAAGACAATGAGCTACTCTGATCACAGGCCTGGTCGCGTAAGGACTTCTACCCTAAGAAGGACTCTCGCTCAACTGCATCAGGCTGGGTTTGAGCCCAGCGCAGCCAGGCTCTTCTAGGGGGTCCAACCCAGGCCTGATGTGGCTGGGTTGTCCCCACCCCTATCATGACACTCTACCCAGGGCAGGGGCAGAACAAAGGCACTCTCTCACCCCTTTCTGACATGGCCCATCTAGGGAGTATTGTGACGTGACCCCACCTTCCCTGAGGGGATGGAGGAACCCAGGCCAGAATAAGACCAAGGGGCTAGGGTAGGCATGGTACTGTAAGGGACCCTCTGGACCTGGGTTGAGCCCCAAGTATCTATCTCTGATGAAGGATAAAATGAGATAAAGACTAGCCAGGCATATTTGGGAAATCTACAGTCTCTGTGACTCTTTGCTGTCTGCACCTGTACAGAATATTTGGTTGCTGACTTTCCATTTCTCTTTCCCCTCCTAGCTGACTACATTGTGATGCAGTTTGGTCGTGTAGCAGAAGATGTGTTCACCTTGGACTATAATTACCCCCTGTGTGCTCTCCAAGCCTTTGCCATTGGACTCTCCAGCTTTGACAGCAAACTGGCATGTGAATGAGGGAGACAATGGACTTGGATCCAGCCCTCTGTTTCCTTCCTGCATCATGTAGCTGAATCCTGGGTAGAATCATGGGGGACGTCCTGGAGGGATGGAAGGAAATGGGTAGAACAGATTACCGAGGTCAGAAGAAGCAAATTGTAGGCTTACACTACAGCAGCCAATTAGGGATCATCACAACCCTTTTGGAAGGGAGAGCTTTGTGCATGTGTATTGGGAGAGAGGAGGGGGAAAGGGTGAATTCGTTGTTACCAGTCTTAATGCTGCATTCAGGATCCAAATGGAAGAAGCTGTCTGAGAGAAGGCTCAGGATTCAGGCCCTGTTCCTCAGCGGCTGAGCATCACTGTGATTAGGAGCTCCTGTTGCTGGGATCAGATGACCAGTGCATTAGTGCCCACATGCCTTGGATGTCTGGCAGTGCCCCTGGTGTTCATGCAGCTGACATCTCTCTGTTGTGGTAAGAGATGTCCCACAAGTACCTGTTACTCTGCAAGATAATTCTTGGGGAAGGCTGATGAGTCCAGGTCCTGTTCACTGTTCTGCTGCTCTTGGTTTGGTATAAGCATTGTCCCAGGATAAGGTTCTCCAATCACTGAAACTTTTGCTTCTCACGTACCTAATGGACACTTCTAAACAAATGAGATTCATCATGTTCCCATCTCTTTTTCTCATTGATTTTAAATTGAGCGTGAGATTTTAAATTCACTTCACTATTTCTGAAAAAGCAGATTTGTGATTCCAAATTTCTCAAACTATTTTTTGAAAATCTTCTTGTGAATAAAGCTTGCTTTTAGGGACAATTTGGCATCTAAAGCTTTTGGCTCTGTCATTTTAGCATTTATATTGGCAAATAATCTCTCCTACAATGGTCTGGGTGGTTGCTGCTATTGTCACATAGTGTCAGAGACAGTATCTCAGATAATGATCATTTAATGATAATTTTAGTTAAAATATGTAGATATTTTAGTTAAAATATGAAAATAAGATAGAAGAACTAAAATATTTTTCAAAGCACAAGGAAAACAGATATTTGGAGCAAATCAGAATGGTTAAACTATGGGCGACAGTAGCAGCCACCACCCTTACCATAACGCAGAGCTACAGTCATTTGGGACTACAGCTCCCAGCATGCAACACTCCTTTCTGACCCAAGTGGCCTCCAATCATATCGAAGGAGACGAGCTCATACTGACACTTGTGAGGTCCATGGACCATATATATTTATATATCTGTTGCATATTAAAGAAGAGGCTAACTAGATTTCTCTATTTTGTGTACCGCCTTCAGGCTCTTAGTAAGTTGTTCTTTGAGCCTATCTTGCTTTGTGTGTTGTGATCTGTGTTTTGTAAATTCATTTGTCAGCCCCATCACTGTGCTGCTGCCTTTGGATTATGTGTCACCTAAAACTTTGTGCATTTGGGAATATCATCCTGCTGTTTTCTTTCAAAAAAATGAAACATTGCTTTGACGTTTTCTGATATTGCCAGGAGAAAAATACCCAACCCTTTTCAATCATAGTCATGTGTAATTTCTGTATTTAGAGGAAAATGAATGTTTGTTGACCGCTCTAGTTCAAGAAATTGTTTGTCTCCCAGCTGCTTGAACTTCACTGGCTGTGATTCGGTTGCCTTCAAAGTGACAGCAGCAGCAGAGCTTGTGCCATATCTTTCTCTTTTGCCTTTGCATACCTCCCCCCAGTCAATATGGGGACAGGATTGCTGAATCTCTCACAAGTGCTTTGTTGTGTTCTCTGCTTGACTCCTCTGCACTATTTTTCTCTGTCCAGAAAAAAAAAAAACCAGAAAACACCTCATAGCCCTCCTGTCTTGACTCATTTTCTGAGAAGGGCTATATTGGGAAAATTGGCATGAAGTAAGTAGAAGACAGTGCATTAATTGTCAGTCCAGAAGGCATCTTCTCTTGATTGGCAGGTCATCATGCAGTTCCTTGGTTTGAGTCTCCAACTGGTCCACCCAGTAGTGGCTGTTGTCAACTATTTAGGATGGTAAATGGGTGATTAAACCCATTCAGTCCTGGGCATCATTGCCTCTGCCCTTTGGATGCCTTCATATGCAGATGATTGAGATCTTGTTCTTTCTAAGATGCTCTCTGTTATGGCTTGTCATAAGATTTGTGGGAGTGGGTCCCTGGGCAGAAAGGGGGTGGGGAGACCAAGGTGGGACTGTGAGTGCTAGACTAATCTGGATGGGGTGTCTAGGACCCTTGCAGCTAGTGCTTGGCCCTGCTCTGGAGGAGGCCTGGAAACACTGTTCCTCCTGAGACTTTTGGAGCTGCTGCTGCTGCCACCACTCTTAAGGCCCCCAGGGCTTTTCTGCTGCTACTGCAGATACAGGTGCCGCAAGCCTCAGGAGTGGTAGGCCAGGCCATAGAGCCTGCCCTGGGAGCTTCCCTCCTATGCCGGGCACTTCCTCTGCTGCTGAATCCCCCTTCCAGGCACTTGCCCTAAAGACTGCAGGGCCTGAGGTCAGGACCCCATCCTAAGACTGGCCCTGCTGTGGGCATGTGACCTTTCCACTTGCCCCCTGTTGATGAACTTCTGTATCTTGCCTAAGTTTAGCTTGCTTATAAATAAGGGATTGCATGCAGCAGCTTTGTCCAAATTAATGTTGACGTTGTGCTAGACGCAACTCTGGGCCAAAATTAAAAACAATGGCTCGGCTCCCATTGATTTTAATGGTGGAGGATTGCATCCTGGGTTATTGACAGCAATCCTACCATAGTTTCTTTGGCCACTGCAGCTAGAAGATTTTCAGGAAACAGCAATGTGATTTGCTGCAAAGCCAGGACTCAGGACTTAAATCTCTGGACTTTGACCATAGGTATGGTTTTCAGGCACAAATCTCTTGTGTATTGTAGATAGGGAAATGCTATATATGTAGTGTCGGATTTAAACCTGATCCTGGTTAGCTTGGTTTCAACCCTAGTGTGGACATAACCATGGCTTTGTTCTCATTTTCATTTGAAATGGCAGTAGCAGTGGGCATTTACCTCTTACTAGGTGCCTTTGGATATGATTGTAGCCCAGGATGTTCCGCCCCCATTCTGTGCCTCCTCTTCACCTGCTTTTGCCTTTAATGTAAGACCCACCCAGGCCACCAAGGATTGGTTCTGTGTGCTCCCTGGCTGCTTTAAGAGCTCTTGGTTCCACTGCAGAAATCTCCAGTACTTCGGGTCAAATTTTGTTTTACATGAATTGTATTTATAATTTTTTGTATTGCAATGAAAATAAAGTAATTTATATATTTAAAAAACCCCTCTATGACTCTCATTTAGAATTTACCCCCTGCCTTTGAATTGTGGCTGTGTTTGGTGTATGTTCTGTGCAGCAATCACAGACAGAGGTCTCAAAACAATATTTTGCTGAACCACGGGTGAACTCCTAATGTGGGTTCATAAACTGGTTACCCCAAAGAGACTCGAGGACTAGCTCACTGTTCCCTATTCCTGTGCTCTCAGGTCTCAGCCCTTCTAGGTACCCTAGAACCAACTCGCCGTTCTTGATCCTGAGGGCTGAAGTCTCAACCCTTCTAGGAATCATGCAGGACCAAACTCACTGTTCCCTGTCTCCGGGATGTCCTGTCTCCATCCTTCTAAGAACCCTGGGGGACTAGCTCTCTGTGCCTTGTTCCTCAGGGCCAAAGTCTCAGTTCTTCCATGTTCCAGGGATTTTGAGTCTCTGCCCTTCTAGGCACACCAAAGGACCAACCCACTGTTCAGAATGTTGCTTCTGTTTGGACACTGCTTCTGGTTGGCTCAAGTAAATCTTGTAAGACAAGGTTACATAAACAATGCAAGCATCCAGTTAGTATTTTTTTTCCTCACAGAGTGATGAGCTTTTGGGCTCTTTAGATCATCTGACTTTGGGTGTTTTCAGACATGACGAGATCACAGTGAACCACGCTGAATACCTACATGTGGTCACTGTGCCCTGCACGTCTGTTCGGCGGCCGCCAGATGTTCGCCACGCTGAATACCTACATGTGGTCACTGTGCCCTGCACGTCTGTTCGGCGGCCGCCAGATGTTCGCCACGCTGAATACCCACATGGGGTCCATTTCAACCACGCTTCCCGGGCTACCGGCGCGAAAATCAGCTGAAGCGTGGTGAAAGTGATTCCAGGCGGGCATAAAAAAAAAGTAACGTCTGGTCGGCTATCATGGCCCGGAATCCCCGGCGGGATTCCGGGCCGTGGTGAACTCGGCCAGACGCTGCGGCGGCATTGGCCTCGCCGCCCGCCCGTCTCCCCAGAGGGCGGGTGGCGAGGCAGCGTGGAGGGGGCGGGTCCGTGCGGCCGCATGTTGCGCCACATGGCCCCGCCCCCTCCCTGATTCCCCGCCGGGATCCCCGGCATGTCTGTTTGCTGTGCCTGGATGATCCCGGCGGGGAATCTCTGGGTTGTTTTCGGGACGGGGCGAAGGCGCCCCGTCACGTCTGAAAACATCCTTTGATAAAATGTACCCATTTTATCCCTATTTATTTGGGGCCTGCACCCGCATATAACCACACCACCTTTTGCTATCATTTCAGACAAGCACCTCCCCACCCATTTACCCACGCATTACCCACTGGTTGCCATGGGTAACCAGTGGACAATGCATGGATAATGCATGGGGAGGCGCTTATCTGAAAACACCCTTCATATCGCCTGCTCTTCTACTTCCCTCTTTCCACGTACATACTGTCTCTCTCCACTCCATCTCTTCTGATCCCTTCTTCCTCTTTTCTCCCCTGTTCCTTTTATAAATACTAATTTTTACCTATGCTTTGAAATGTGAGAGATCACGTTAGAAGAGGGATTGGTGCTAGGGTATGCAATTCCCTTCCCTAGCCACCAACTGCTGGTCTGCTCATTTTTATTATTTATTTATTTATTTATTCATAGAGCATCAGCAATATGCCTGGCATTCTACAATTGTAATTAGAGACTGGTCCCTACTCCAAAGGGCTATTCCTCTTGAGTTTCTCTTTAAATGTTAAGGCTGCTACTCCCCACCTTAGATTTAGCGCATAATATTTTTCAGAACCATTTGCCCATCCCCAAGCCTGGCTCTGGTCACCACAGAGCTCTATCTCTCATCCAAGTATCTCACATGGCATATTCAGAAGCTGCTTTGAAATAGTGAGGGATGAAGGGCACCTTACTAGGCAGAGCTCTTTCTTTTTGCTAGCATGAGTATCTGCCATATTGCCAAGAAACAGGGTTATTCCAGTGAAAGAGAACTTGGACAAGAGGAAAGTGTGGCTTTGCCAGCTCTGCATCTCTGTACACCACACCCTCCCTCCCTCCCTCGGCAAAAGTGAATGCAAGATGAAAGCAATTTCTGCTTTTCCACTGTCCCACAGCTCTGCCCCAGGCACAGGACTTTACAGAGAGCAGCTGGATGGGTGGGTGTTGTGAAAGTGGGAGGAGCCACTAAAAGAAGAACAGAAGGTTGCTACCTTGTAAACAAGGTTCTTTGAGATGGCGTTAACCATTCTCACAACACCCACCCATCCAGCTGCTCTGTAAAGTCCTATGTTGGCGGCTATATTTCACCAAAGGGTTTACAATCTAAAAGACAAGTTAGACAAGACAACTAAACAGAGAGCAAGTAAGCCTCCTCTGTAGTTCCTCCCTGGCTCGGAATACCCCTTCCTCCCTCCCTGCCAAAAGGCAACCTTCTCCACCCAGGCATGTGAGTTTGAGAACAGACTGCCAGGCTCCAGAAAGAACTCTGTAGCCAGCAGACACAGCAGCAAAAGTGGGAGAGGAAATGATGGGATCCACTCAGCCTGGGCCAGCCCGTCTCCCTTCAGCATCATATGGGATCTGAAATGTGCACTTCCGCCCTTCCCACACAGGCCAACTATATAGAATGACAAAATTATGAGAAGGAAGAGTTGTGAATAAGGCCTTATCCCAAAGATTCCCAAAATGCGGCTTGGGACCCCAGGTGGATTTGCACCGTCTAAGGATGGGGTCACAATCTGATTGATATTTGATATATTTTGTGTTGCGGCTTTCTGAGGTCACAGGATTATATCTAAATCTAAAAATGGGGTCACAGGTAGAAAAGGTAGGAAACCATTGCCTTATCCTTACTCCACCCCCAAGCAACCTCTCTTATAGCCATTTCCCTGAGCAACTGAGGAAGCGAGACTTTTCCCTTTCCTTGAAGACACTGCCCCTTTTCACACCCTAAACTAAAATGCACTGTTCCACAAAATATACTTTAATTGTTTTGATTCATTACTAGATTTCATCATCATGTGTATTAGACAATATGCTAGTACAATGGGATTAGAACCATGTTCGTGCAAAAAGATGTACTCAGGTGCTTAGCTTTACTACCCATAGGACCGACCAGGGTAGCAAAGCAAAACGACTGTGTAAGTCTTTGCAAGGCTAGGGCTTAAGTTGTGCCATATGTTGCTTAGTGATGTTGACTACTGTTAAACTTACCTAACCTTTTCCATTGGTGGTGGCTATAGCCAGCGGCGCCTTTCACCAATTACATCTGGTGAGGAGGCTCCATTCTCTCTGACCTCACTACTGTCATCCATGCATTTGTTACCTCGAGGTTAGACTACTGTAACACATTCTACGTGGGGCTGCCCATGGTGACGGTCGAGGGTGCAGCTGGTGCATAATGTGGCGGCTCGTATCCTTACTAGGACGGGCCACCAAGAGCATATTACCCCGGTCCTCCGAAAGCTGCACTGGCTGCCTATAGTCTTCCAGTCCCAATTCAAGGTGCTGGTTTTATTATTATTAATTATTATGATTATTATTATATTTTATTTATATAGCGCCGGCAATGTACTTGGCACTGTACAATCCACAGTCAGAGACAGGTCTGAGAGACGAGGGGAACACAAGGGAGAGGTAAACATCAGGAAAGATGAGTACATTCATGCGGTTGAGAAGTCACAGACTCGCGTGCTTCGCTTAGTTACCGGGAACTGGGTTCTGAGTGAGGGCAAAAGGATACAGTATCACTCACGACAAGCTAAGGAAGGCCTGATGGAAGAAATGGATTTTCAGGAGGGATCTGAAAGTTGGGAGGGAGGGAGCGGAGTGAATGTATCCAGGGAGGGAGTTCCAGGCATGAGGGACAGCAAGGGAGAAGGGGCAAAGACATTTAAAGGAGCAAGGGGTTCGCGAGCAGACGAGGGTGGGGGCAGAGGAGGAGTGATGCTCCCGGGCAGGAGTATGGTGGGATACAAGAGCAGAGAGATATGGGGGAGCAAGGCCATGAAGAGCCTTGAAGGTGAAGACCAGGAGCTTGTTGTGCTGAAGGTGTTCCCATAAAGGGAACCAGTGCAGGGCAGAGAGGAGGGGCTGTACGTGGTCAAAATGATGGGCAAGGTGGATGATTTTGGCTGCAGAACGTTTAATGGAGATGAGGTGGGCCAGATCAGAGCAAGGGAGGCCAGTAAGGAAAAAGCTGCAGTAGTCAAGGTGAAAGATGACTAGAGCATGGACTAGGGTTTTTGCAGTGGCAACAGTAAGGCAAGGTCAGATTTTAGCAATATTGTACAGAACAAAGTGGAATGGTTTAGCAACAGCCTGGATCTGAGGCTTAAAGGAGAGGGAGAAGTCGAAGATGAATCCCAGACTATGGGCCTGAGGGACTGGCTGGATGGTGACTCCCTCAATGGAATTTGAGAGGGAAGTAGGAGGGGAGCGTTTTGGGGGTAAGATGAACTCAGTGTTGGCCATATTAAGCTTGAGTTGGCGATGAGACATCCAGGCAGAGATGTCAGCAAAACAGTCAGTAATACGAGTCTGGATGGAGGGGGAGAGCGTTGGAGTGCAGAGAGAGAGTTATGTGTCATCAGCATACAGGTGATACGGGAAGCCATGGGTTTCAATAAGTTTACCCAGAAAAAGAGTGTAAAGGGAGAAGAGAAGGGGGCCCCAAGAAAGAACCTTGGGGAACTCCCACAGAGAGGGGAAGCGATGTAGAGGAGGTACCAGCAAGAGAAACATTGAAGGAGCGGTTCGAGAGATATGAAGAGACAAGAACAGAGTAGAGGCCCTTGGACTTAGCTAAGAGAAGGTTATTTTGGCAAGGGGAGTCTCCATCGAATGGAGAGGGCAGAAGCCCGATTGGAGGGGGTCAAGGGAGGAATTTGAAGAGAGGAAGTCCAAACATCGTGTGTAAACCTATAAAGCCCTGAACGACCTGGGCCCTAGCTACCTGAAGGACCACCTCAATTCGTGGGCAGCTCCTGCAGTCCTTGAGGTTCCACAATTTTGTCGAGTGGTGACTGATAGGCGGGCCTTCTCTGCGGCTGCTCTGGCGCTGTGGAACTCACTCCTGGTGGGTGTCTGCCTCAGCCTGGACCTTCTCACCTTCTGGTGTCAGTGTAAAACATGGCTCTTCCACCAGGCATTTGGTGCGGGAGAGGGTTAGAGGGAGGGGGATGTCTTTCTTCACATGTTATAGTTTTATAGTTGTTATTACTCTTTATTGTATTGCTTTTAGTTGTTTGTTATTTTATTGTATCTGGTATTTTTACTGCTATTTGTGAGCTGCTCCAAGCTGCCGGAGGCAGGAGGGGCAGGGTATAAATGGATATAAATAAATAAATATAGGCCACTGCTTTTAGTTCCACATCCAGTGAAGGTGTGTGCCCAGAAACAAACTCATCTGTCTTGTTCGTGAGCATAATCGTTTCCCCACAAATTTCCTCCCCTTGCAGTTCCAGGGTCATGGGGGACTGGGCTTATTTGAATCAAGGGGATCCAGCATTCCTTTCATAAATGAATGGAATACCACAGTACAGGAGTGGGCAAAGTTCCCTAATCCTGAGAACTGCAACCATTTATCACAGTGGGGCCAAAGAGCCACAGTCTGCCTACTTGCTACTTCTGCCATAGTGCCAAAGTACACTTGTAATTGTACTTTGGTATCATAGTAATGTCATTGATCTATGAAACAGTAATGAAATGAAATATATAATTTTGGTATTTGTTTATCTCATTCAGTTGATATACATAAGTGCTGTATCCAGCAAGGCTTCCAATAGCTTTCCAGGCACAATGCAAGGTGCCAATATTGATCTATCAAGCCCTAAATGGCTTGGATCCCACATATCAGAAAGACTGCCTCCTCCACTATGCTCTGTCATGATACCTGCAGTCAGGCAGGAATGCCCTCTTGTAGGTACCATCTTCTTGTCAGGTTTATACAGCAAGGATGCGCACGGAAGTGGTGTTGGTTGCAGTCCCAATCTTGCGCAACTCCCTTCCCTGGAGGTTCGTCAAAGCCCGAGAGGGAGCATTAGAGGCAATGCAAGTTTTTTCTTTTTAGCCAAATATTTGGCAGCTGAGGATAGGGGTTGGACTGGGGTTTTCTAGGGGAATGTTACATATGTCTACATGGTTTTTATGTTGTAGGCTGCCCTGAGCCTTAGGAAAAGGGTGGGTTATAAGTTTAAGTAAATAAAATAATGGAAGATGGGGCCTCATTGCCTCTATAGAAGCAGGATATGATGACTAAAGCAAAAATAGTAGGAATTAGTAGACTGTGCTTAAAACAGAAAAGCTAGCTTAAAATATGAGGATAAACGAAGACTGATTTGAATAGAGCTTCCCTTCAAACCACATATAAAGTGCACTTTGAAAGGTGACTGTAACAATGGTATAGTGAGCTCGAGATCTATTTTCTCACTGAGTTCATATCAAAAAGTTGAAGATTATGATGAATAAAGTGACATTACATCTTTATAACCAGCTGCAGAAACAAATAGATGTTTTCGTATTTGCAAAGCCAAATAGTATTTGCATTTTTAGATCGTCCACCAAATATCCCAATAAGAATTCCCCACGGAAATAATATTTTCATATCCGTTTATTTGGGTATTTTGTTATTTTGGTGACTTCAGAGTTTGGTTGCTTCATTTTAGCACTATTTAATGCTGTTATGAATAATGGCTTACGTTCGCTTCGTTAGACCTGATCGGAAGCAGGAGAAATCGGCAGATAGGATACTTGTAGCGGAGGTTTTTTTAGGGATGTAACCAGGGGCGTAGCTAGCTTGGGATGGGTCCTGGGACAAGAATGTGGGGCCCCACACACACACTTTTTTCCTGCCGGTGGTGAAGCTGCCAGCCGGCCTAGGGGTGTCTCCCAGTTGGTCCGGCCTATGGGCACTGGGCTGATGGGCGATTTACTTGCTCTCTGCAGAGACTGCGGCGCGCTGCTGCTGCTGGTGGCCTGCTGCTGGGCCCATCCATCTTCTGGGCCGGCGGCAAGCTGCTCCCACAGGGCACGCTGTCCCTCGCGGCTCTCTGCCCACACGCTGGGCTCAAGTGCGGACAGCAGCAGCGCCATTGCTGCCCCAGCCCACCCGACCAGCTCTGGAGGCTGGGGGATGGTCAGGCGGGCTGGGGCAGGCTGGGCCAGCTCGATGCAGGGAGCACCTGGGCACCTTCCCGCTTGGGGGCTGGGCCTCCCTCAAGCCAGCCCTGTCCAGACCGGGTCCGGAGTGGTGGGAAGGACTCCTCTGTGATGCGGCGCCAGGGGGGCCAGCCGAGCCGTGAGGCTTGTGTGCGAGACTTGGCCTGACACTGACTGCTGCACAGGGGTTGCAACATTGTATCAGACACACTGTTGCAACCCGTGGGCAGGAACGGGGAGGGGGCCCATGCAGCAGTTGGAAGGGCCCCCAGCCAGCTCAGGTGGCCATTTATAAAAGAAAAAAAAAAGGGAGGGGGGAGAGAAGGGTGGCTTAGCTACCTTGGATATTGGGCCCCCAGCCAATATGGGCCCCGGGACAAATGTCCCTGTTTGTCCAATGGTAGCTACGCCCCTGGATGTAACCCTCAGAGAGTTTTTGTTTGGCTCCTTTCCAGTTTTTGGATCTGGCCATGGATCCAGTTCATACCCCCAAGCACTGAGAAACTGAGCTCAGGGGAAAAGGGCAGAGATAAGGGCATGCACACAAGAATAGGAGACAGATCCATGACACAGATTTATGTTCTGGACTTTCTTCTTTCTTAGTGCAACCTTTAAGCATCCCCACACCCCTCCTCCCAACTTCTATGCAGCCCTCAGAGCTTGTGCTAATTTTCAAAGTGGCCACTGGGAGGGAAAGTTTCTCTTCTCCCCACACCCTCTTCTGCTTTAGAGCAAACTCCCTATAGATGCTATGTTGGAATTTTTCATTTATACACATCACTGATAGTGTAGTAAAAAGTCTGCAGGCCAAATTCTGCCCTTTCTGATGATACTATTGCAAACTTGTTTTCTTCAGCAAATTTGCATGGCTGTAATTAATGGGAGTTTTGTAAACAGTTGATGCAGGAGTAGAATCCAGCTCCCACTCCCGGAGCACTT
Organism: Sphenodon punctatus; assembly: GCA_003113815.1. Lineage (NCBI taxonomy): Eukaryota > Metazoa > Chordata > Lepidosauria > Sphenodontia > Sphenodontidae > Sphenodon > Sphenodon punctatus. The sequence goes on along the minus strand of QEPC01013926.1, from coordinate 1,599,498 downwards.
TATTTTTATGGGACATAGAGTACCGATGTAGGGGAGACATTAAGTCAACAGATCTGAGTCAGTACACAGGCTGAGTGTGTAATAAGTTGAGTAATAAATGATGAGTAATCTGCCTTTTTTACATAGTCATTTTTCAGACTGAAACTAAACTTTTAATATTGGATGTAAGTCTTCTTATGGTTTCACAGGGACACGTAGTGGCCAAATGGGTTCACTGCAGAGTCATAATTGTTATCCAAACTTCTTGCAAACTCCCCACCCTGTTGTAGATCATTCTATCTCCTGGAATTACATGAAAATGGTTCTGGCATTTCTGTTAATGAAATTTTAAAAACTCAAATGTCTATTTATTCCATGATTTTAAATTGTATGTTGGGGAATTATACCTTTTGCTGTCTCAATTAAAATTTGCCCAAACTGGGTCATGCAATGAAAGACTTATCATAAGGCATAGCCGTAAAGGGGATCCTGTCTCCCCCATCCTTGTCTTTTAGATTGTAAGCCACTGGCAGGGACCGCATCTATTTCTATGTTCTGTACAGCGCCAGGCACATGGCTGGCGCTATATAAATGTTTATAATAATAATAATAATAATAATAATAATACACTTAGCTCTGGCATTTTCTAACTTTTGAGTTCTTGACTTCACAACCTTAATGTGTTGGTATTTAAATATTACATTGTTCATAAGTCTGCAGATTGAGTAAAGTTGTTACCAGCCTAGCAAACTCCTTTATAGATGTCAATAATGGTTTTCTGATTCAGCAACACTTAATACCTGCCTTGTAGGATTTATTATCAGTGAGGATTAATTAGATGGGTGCAAAGAGTTTTGACTATCAAATATACCACTGCCCCAAGCTGCCATTATGAGCAGGAGGGAGCAGGTTAGAAATGCATAAAAATAAAATAAATAAAGTGCTTGGTATTTGTATATAATACAACAGATGTGAAAGAACTAGCTGTACAGGGCTTGATAGAGTTATTCCCACCCAGTCACTACTGCAGTGCTTCCCGAACTTCTTTTAGATTATGTCTCTCACTGAGGGCAAAATAAATCTTTGGTTAACAATGTATTATTATTATTATTATTATTATTTATTACAAGCATTTGTATAGCACAAGCAGTGTACCTGGTGCTTTACATAGCAATGAGAAAGACACGGTTCCTGCCTATGGCTTACAATCTAATAGACTAGGAGTGGGGAGACAGGGATAGGGGACATATGGAAAGACAAGGGATAAAAACATTAAAATCGATGCGGAGTCTCAGGTGCACGTGCTTGGCTTGGTTGCAGTTAGGCAGACAGTAAATGTTGAGAGGGGAGTACTAGCAGGCATTGGGGAAGGCGGCGAGGAAGAGGTGGGTTTTAAGGAGGGATCTGAAGGAACGGGCGAGTCGGATGTGGGCAGGGAGGGAGTTCCAGGCATGGGGGGCAGCTAGGGAGAAGGGACGAAGATGATTAGGGGAGATGAGGGAGAGCGAGGGAGGGGACAGAGGAGGAACGGAGAGTACGTGCAAGAGTGTGTAAGGAGATGAGGGCTGAGAGGTGGGGGGGAAGGTTGTGGAGGGTTTTGTAGGTAAGTACCAGGAGTTTGTGACGGATGTGTTGGGGGAGGGGGAGCCAGTGAAGCAAGGAGAGGAGAGGCTGCAGGTGGTCGAAGCGACAGGTCAAGTGGATGACCCTAGCAGCGGAGTTTTTGATGGAAATAAGTGGGGACACATGAGAGTGGGGGAGGCCAGTAAGGAGGAGGTTGCAGCAGTCAAGGCGGGAGATGAACATGGTGTGAACAAGGATTTTGGCTGAAGAGACAGAGAGAAAGGGGCAAATCCGAGCAATGTTATGCAGGGCAAAGCAACAGGACTTGGCGAGGGCGTCGATGTAAGGTGTAAAGGAAAGGTGCTTGGGGAATAGGACGGATGGTGACTCCATCAATGAGGATGGACAGAAGAGGGGGAGGAGGGGAAGGGAGGAAATATAACGTTGGGACATCCAGGCAGAGATATCAGAGAGACAGTTGATGAGATGAGCTTGGACAGAAGGGGAAAGAGAGGTGGTGGAAAGAGAGAGAGTTTAGTATCATCAGCGTAGAGGTGGTATTGGAAGCCGTGGGAGGCAATGAGTTTGCCAAGGGACAGGGTGTAGATAGAGGAGAGGGCCCAGGACTGAGCCTTGGGGAACCCCAACAGAGAGGGGGAGGGAGGAGGAGGTGGAATTGGGAAGAGACACATTGAAGGAGCAGTCAGAGAGGTAGGAGGAGAACCAGTCAAAGACAGAGCCGCAGAAGTCCAGGGAGCAAAGAGAATCCAGTAGGAGAGAGTGGTCGACAGTGTCAAAGGCAGCAGAGAGGCAAAGGAGGACAAGAATGGAGTAGAGACGCTTAGATTTAGCAACAAGTAGATCGTTGGTGGTCTTGGCAAGGGCAGTCTCAGTGGAGTGAAGGGGGCAGAAGCCAGACTGGAGAGGGTCCAGGGAGGAGTTGGCAGAGAGGAGTTCAAGGCAGCGGGAGTAGAGAACACGTTCCAGAAGCTTAGAGGCGAAGGGAAGGAGGGAGACCGTTCGGTAGCTAGATGGGTCAGAGGGGTCGAGGGTGGACTTTTTGAGGATGGGAGAGACAGTGGCATGCTTGAAGGCAGAGGGGAAGGAGCCAGTGGAGAGGGAGAGATTAATGACATGTAGAAGGGGAGGGGCAACAGTGCGAGTAATAGAAGTGAGGAGGCGGGAGGGGATCGGGTCGAGAGGGCAGGTGGAGGGGTTGCAAGAAGAGAGCTGGTAGGAGATTTCCTCGAGGGAGGCTGGAGGGAAGGAGGAGAGAAGAGTGGGGGAGGGGGGAGGGGGTGAAGAGGGGGCGGGGGGAGGAGATGGGTGTGAGGTGATGTCCTTGCGGATCTTGTCAGTCTTTGAGGTGAAGAACGACGTGAGATCATGAGCAGAGAGGGAAGAGGGAGGAGGGGAGCAGGGGGGCTTGAGAAGGGAGTCAAAGGTGGAGAAGAGGCGGCGAGGGTCACAAGAGAAGGATTCAACTCGGGAGGTATAGTAGTGTTGCCTCGCCAGGGAGATAGCAGAAGAGAGGGAGGAGAGGGAGAATTGAAAGTGGAGGAAGTCAGGGTGGGAGCGGGATTTGCGCCAGAGACGTTCAGCAGCCCGGGTGCAGGAGTGGAGGTAGCGGATAGTAGGGGTGAGCCACGGACGGGGGTTTCAGGGTCGAATAGGGCGGGAGGAGAGAGGGGCAAGACAGTCAAGGGTCGTGGCGAGAGAGGCATTAAGTGAGGAGATGGCAGTATCAGGGGGAGAGGCAAAATCTAAAGGGGTAACAGCCTGCAGAGCCGCCTCACTAGGGATAGCAACCCCTAATGTGGGAACTCGTGTACTATTGATCCTATATGTCTCAGTGTAGAGACAGCTAAGCTGGAGGAAGTGGTGTGAGTGATTTGATAAGCAGTCTCTGGCTGGAATCCTGAACCCATTGAACTCAATGGCAAAATTACCATTTCCTTTAAGGTGTGAGGATTGCACCTCCTGTTCCTTGTAACTCCAGTATCCCAGCATTGGGGCCAGGGGGAAACACAGTGCCTCTGCTCCTAAAGACTTGATCCCCGGATGTGGAAAACAGGGCCACTCTTCGTGTACTCCAAATGGGATTTTCATAAAGTAACAGATTATTGCAGGCACAGTGGGAAAGAACTGGATGGTTTCTTTTCCCTTCTTTCTTCACCCTTAGTGAGATACAGATATGTAGCAAGGGGAGTGCTTCCCAAATAGTGCTCCACAGCTTCAGCAGTAGAGCAGCCTTCTGACTCTCTCAGTACTGCGGTCATCTCCAGGAGGGGAAGGGGCAACGGTGACCCTAATGCATGTGAGGTCACACACACACATACACACTATTTTCATCCCTCTGCCCTGAAAGACCGCTGTAGTACCAGAGAAGGGACCGAAACTGCCAACCTTGTGTTTCTAGCCAGCCCACATAATGGTGGTCTGTGAGACTCTTTGAATTGTTGGGGAGCTATTGGGCTATGATGTAACCCTGCCCCCCGTGGAGTGTTGTGGCATCACAATTCTCCGTAAGGGGCAGGGTTGTGACACAAAGGGGTGTGGCAGCCCCATTGACCTGCGCTTTTGGGTAAAAGTCTGGAGGGAGATGATAACCCTAGAAACCATTGGGCTATGAGATGGAGGGTGGGGAATAGGAGGGGAGTGCAATTATACCAGGCTGCCAAACTCAGCAGCCCCCTCCCTCAGACTGCAAGCTAGCATCTGTGTGAATGGCCTCTCCTGAAATTAGCTTGGTCAACCTGCCATAGGTAGGGTTGCTACTTCTCCCTGAGAGAAACCGAAAGGAGGCAGGACCACTTCAGATGGGGTAGGTGAGAGGGGCTCTTGCACCCTTTTTGACATGACCTTGCCACTTAGGGAGAGCTGTGATGTCACATTGTGACAGATGCCACTGGCCGATCCAGAGAAACTGTGGCTTCCCCCAGAGCCTCTAGGTCTAAACCCTAATGGTAATGGGGGGACACTGGAAGTAGGGATCTCCAAGCTACCAGAATGTACCAGGCCCTGGGGAACCGCTAGCCAGGGCCGGCCTAACCACAGGGTGACCTGAGGCGGCTGCCCTGGGCCCTGCTCTTTGTGAGGGCCCCATAGTGGCCTCTATTTTCACCAGGACAGGTTGTGGGGGCACCACTACCTCTCAGTAGGGCCCCAAACATGACCCCCTTCAGGGCACCACAGAGGCTGCCCCCAAGGGGGAGGAGCAACTAGGGGCCCTGCATTTTATCTTTCCCCTGGGCCCCACAAACCCTAAGGCTGGCCCTGCCGCTAGCTCTGAAATATCCTGATTACGTGTGTATGTGTGTTGTCACATGGTGGTTTGTGAGGAACTTTGTGTCCTTCTGGAACCACTGGGCTATGGGAATCCCATGTGCCATATGTCATTATGGTGGTGTAGAGAGAGCGTGGCTGCTGTGCTGCTCCCAAATGTAACAGATGGAGATAACTACTTTGTCTCCGTATAGTGGGAACCCGTGTTGTTCTGGAACCACTGGACAACGGGTATAACCCAACCATGTGTGTAGGGTGGCCCCCTCTCACAGTCTGACCTCGAGACTCCCATGCTGGCCTAAGGGTCAAACCGGGAGAGGTGGCAACCCCCTGTGCAGTGTGATCTTCCTGCGAAGGACCTACCTGGGGGTGTCTCCTTGCCCCTTGGCCTCAGGGATGAAGGGGGCTGTGGGGAGCTCAGTGACAGTCAATCTCTACTCCTCTCCCATGACTGCTTAGTGGAGCTTTCTCGATCCACTCTGTGTGTGTGTGTGTACTGTCTGCCTGCCACACTCCTTCCTAGTTTGGGCTCCTCCCCCGCCTTTCTCCCCTCCTGCCGTTTCCTCTCGCTTAGGCTCCTTTGTTCCATGGGACAGTATTTCCCTCTGGGCTTTTCTTCCGCCCAGTCCCTCAAAGTCCCCTCCTCCTCCTCCTCCTTCCCACAACAAGAGAGGCCATCCCTGTTCCCATCCTCCGCCTGACACCTCCCCCCACAACCTCCTCTCTGCCCAGTCCCCTCCCCAGCTCTGCCTGTAGCCAGGAGTCCCCTCCCTCGGTTGCGTTCATTTCATACCAACCCTCATTCCTCAAATTCCTGACTTCCTCCTTTCAAACTCCAGGGGGAATCCCTCCCCCTTTGCTGTACAGACGCCTGCCTCTCCAGCCCCCACTCCCCACTTGCTGCACATGTAGTGCTGCTTGGAGACTCTTTAACTCCGGCTCTGTTCCAGGTGAGTGTCTTGCCCTTTGGGGCCCCTAAATCCATTCCTTTCCCCTCACTTCTCCTCTCTGTGTGTCTCTCCCTCCCCTCTCTGAATCAGCCATCAGGAATTTCAGTCTTGGGCATTTTTCACATTCCCGTTTCCAACTTCCTGCTTTTGAGATGGACCCTGGACACTACAGTAGCAGCAACAACAACAAAAAAGCGAGTCCAGCAGCAATCTCAGTGCGGATCCACTCAGAGGAAAGCAGCAGCTGCTAGTAATACTTTCTGGCTGTGACTTGGCGCTGGAAATGATGAGTGAAAAGCTGATCCTACCCCCTGCCTCTCTCCTCTCTCAAACCCCAGCTCCCACAACTGAGAAGTGGGGCGGGGGAAATCAGCAAAGAGAACAGATTCAGCCGCAGAACAGCAGCAGCAGTAGTCACTAACTTAACTCTTCATCTGTTCCCTTTTGGCAGAGCCTCCCAGAGCTGGAGACGGAAAAGAAAGGGGAAGGCGGATTTGCAAGCCGGTTCTGCTGCATTTTACAGAACAGCCACCAATCTCGATCCCTTCCAGGTTAGGAAATGTTCTTTCCAATCCACTTCACCTGGGGCTACAAAGATTGGGAGGGGGGGAGAATCGCAGAGATACAAAGAGATTAAAAATTCGTGCTAGTTGCTTCTCACTTTCAAATCTTTAAAAGTGGGACTTTTAGCAGCAATTGAATTTAATAACTTGTTGCTGTAGGGAAAAATAGCTGTCCTCATGGAATAGTATGGAAGAAATAGCCTGAGATAGAAAACAGCATTAAGAACATGATGTACTCAACAGAGCCTTGTGATTGATTTAATTTTGAGACCCACTTCTGTAGCTCTCTACGCAGCAGGGGTACAACTGAACAAAGTTGGCCCCAGAAGCTATGGGCGGGGGAATAGTCTAATAAGGAAGAGGACAATAGAATTCTTTAGGAATTATTTTTAAGAACTTACAGAATTTAACATAGAAGCAAGATTGTTTTGATTAAATTTTGGGACTGTTCTTGGAATTCTGCAGCAAGGGTTTAATTCTGGAAAAGTTATGGGGTAAAATTATTTTATAGGAATGGAAACACTTGCCCTCAGTAGACTTATGGACTTAACAGAGAGCAAAGTCCTTTAATTTGGTGGACCATACTATAGAAACCTAAAGCAGGAGCATTATTCTGTAAGATGGCCCAAACAGTTACAGGAGAAAACATTTTTTTCTTTAATACCTGTAATTCCTATAGGATATCTTCAGTTCTCTTTATGCATCTGTAACTAAAAAATGGATTAGGAAAGGAGGGGGTGGAGGAATATATAGGATACTTGGGAAGAGGCTTGGGATAGTTTGTCCCATGGGAAAACTTTGTTATAAACAACCGTTGTGTTTTCACCCAAAGGTGGCTGTGTTTCAGGGAGCAATGAATTGATAGTTGTCAGTAGAGCCCTTTTTGAAACAAAAGACACTTACGTAATACGCAAAATGTTCTTTATTACATAAAAGTGGGTAATGGGCAATTGTTGGTCTAAGAAAGTCAGAGTTAGCGTAACTTCCCAGCATTAACAAACAATACAAAAAACAAAATCACTTTTCTAAGCCAGGGTGGGAAGGCGACTGTTCTGTTCCTGTTTCCTATTAATCAGAACAGGCTGCCTGCCACCAGCTTCGATCCCACTGTCTGTGTGCAGGACTGAATAAAGCATTTGTCCACCTGTCTGTCTGTCCATCTGTCGGTGTAGATGTCAGAGAGCTCATTGTCTCTGCTCCAAGGGAGGGAAACAGACAGTAGGGCAAGGCATAGGGTAAGGGGGGCGGGGGGAAGAATGAGAGGGACAGAAAAAGGGGCAGTAAGGCTAATGGTACAATAAGGGAATGGTGGGCTGGCGCCTGATTAGAAAGGTTGCTGCCCCATTAGATTTTCAGCTTGTGGTTTTTCTACACAGTGAAGAAAACTGGACACAACTGTATTAAATGCAAAGGGGATTTTTTTTATGGAGGCTGCTGGAATGAAGCAGACCCTCTGGTTCCCTTTAGTTTGTAGACCTACTCCCGGCATCCTGTTGCTGCAAAATGTCACTTTGCAGTTTCCCTGATTCCCTGGCCTGGACTTTGCAGTCACTTGAATGAGCTGCAGGCTATGCTACAAGTCTGATATCACCAGAGCAAAAAGTGACCTTCCCTGTAAACCAGTAGCTGATCACATCAAATTGGGGGATTTCTTATAAAGAGATAGTTGGACGTAACCAGAATAAAGTCAACCAGAAAGTTAAGTTTTATTTATTTCTTTTTGTTGCAATTGAATGTTAGATTGTAGCTTGCTTTCTTTGCACATAGTTTTGAAATTTATTTCAAAACTTTATTTACAGGTCCAAAAATCCATTTAATCCCCCAATTTGTAGATATACACCCAGTCCACTACTGTATCTATTCTACACAGACATCTATTTATCTTCCACCAACAGCGTTCATTTAACCCAGCCCATTTTCCATAGAAGACACTCTCAGTTTTTTTCCTCCCTTCTTCTTTGTCCACTAGCCTTGTACAGCAGAGGCTCTCCTCAAAATTTTGTTTCCTCTGCTCTGTATATAACCTGCTTAAAGATCCTGCCCTCCTGAAAAACCTCTGAACAATATAAAGCTTTCTGTGTCCCATCCCTCTCTGATTTTGGTTTTAAACCCTTAACTTAAACACTCTCAGTATTAAAAAAAAATAAAAATTAATCATTATAATTTAGTAGCAGGACATTATTTTGTTTTAACAAACACAAGAAACTTCCATGAAATTTCTAAATAATTATCCCTTTTCCTTCATCCTTGTAGGACACTGACTTTGGAGGGTTAGCTTTTCCATCACCTCACTTCCCATACTTTCTGGAACAAGTCATTGAATCTAGGGGTACCACTCTTCTTCCAGCGCCTTACAATCTGAAATTATTGCAGGTACTAAGATGAGCGATCCATTCCCTGTGTCTTTTATATGATGCAGAGTTCTCAGAGAGATTCAATAAAGACACCAAAGGGTATTTGACAACTGTCCTGTTGTTTCCGTGACCATGTCTCCGGCCTTGTTTCTCCACACACCCATCCCAATACCTTGGTTTTGGGACATGTCTGCCATGGATTTTTGTATTTTAAATTTGTTAATATTCCATTTTCAAAGATATTTTAAAGGTACACTAAATAATACACACACATAAATCAAATAATCTTGTAAGTTTAATGGAAATTAGTTTTGTGACTGTAAGCCCTGGTTTGAAGTGTATGTGGGTGCACACACATGCAAGCCTCACACATTATGGGGAGGAGGTTTGTAGAGAGAGAAAGAGGAGTTAAAGCAGCAAGAATACATCCTTCAGGATTCTTGGGTTTTTGTATGGGAAAAGCATGGGGGGGAGGGAGTGAAGGGCCAACAAAGTATCCATAGCAGCTTCCATTTGAGATGCATTGTTTTCTGAGTGACTGAATGAACAGTCACCTTCAAAACTTTTCTCTTGTGGTGTTTCATAATTTTTTTAGACTCCTACTTTCAGAGATAGCCTCTTGTAAATAGTACTATTGCATTTTATCTTTGAGCTCTTGGCTCTGTAGCTGGTAAACAGAGAGTCCATACTATGGAGTTCAAAAATATAGTGTCTTCCTCATTTGCCTGTTAGAATATTTCTCAAAGAAACAGCAGTCCTGTCTCATCCTGGAGTCATAGAAGCCTGTTTCATTTTTCAAACTTTTTCCTGTTTCCTGAGAGCCAAGGTGGGATTGTTTCCTGCAGCACATTTTGCAGTCCTTTTGTCCAGTCTGATTTTTAAAGTGGCAAATATGGGACTTCCCACTTCCCTATTTGAGACTGTCACAACAATCCAGAGCATCTCACTGTTAAGAAGATGATTTCCCCAATATCCATCCTAATTTACCGGGCTAAACAAACAAACAAAACCCAGCAGTTTTTTTAGTGAAATATTTTGAGATTTCAAACTCTAATTTGGAAATTGAATGTTTTGTGGAATTTTGTGAAAGGTTTTGTATATTTGACAGTGGCTTCAACACTGAATAAAAAAATCCACTCTGTTCTATGGACTCTCAGTCCGGTTATTCGAACTCTGGGAGCAATCTATGGTATGACCAACAGGAGGCAGCACCAAGCTTTCAGCTGGGCATGCATAGGGGCGTTGCTCCCTCGCTTCCCCAGCTGAAAGTCTCCCTTCGGCTAGGTAGGAGCTGCAGCAGGATGTTCTGCACCCGTTTAGAGCTTTTGTGCCTTTCTTGTTTTTTATTTTACAAAGTTAAAGTTGAGAGGCTTCTGCCTCTGCTAGTGCACATACAAGGGCCAAAGACAGCGGCTCTGGCAACACCCTCAGATCCGGCCCCCTGGGTACGGACCTGGGCAGAGCGGGTGCGGGGGACCGACCCCCATGGTATGCCCCCCACCTGGGGTACCTGCTATTATGGCCAAAACACGGCGAAAAGCCATCCACCGAGCCGTGGCGGAGTGGGAAAACCGCAGTGGGGAAACGGAAACTGAAACCGCCGCCATTTCAGCTGCAGCTCCTGTGCTCTGCCCCCAGCGTCGGAACTCCAGCTCAGCAGACGAGGACCACGTGGAGGCAGCTTCTTCTGCCTCCAGCCAAGTAAGGGGGTCCCCCGCCCAGGCCTTTTGACAGCTTCAGGACACATTTAAGTCCATGATGGGGGTGCTCTCGTGGATAGAAAAGAACCAGATCAGGGATAGGCGGAGCCGCAAACGCGCATCTCCTTCCCCTCCCCGCCTAAACTTTCATTTAAGGGTTCCTCGAGAGCCTCGGGCAAAGGGAAACATAGGAGCTCCTGCAAACCCCCGCATAAAAGACCTATTAGAGACCCTATAGGATCGTCCTCGGAGGAGGAAACAGCCGGGTCTCCCCAGAGAGAAGAGGGCGAACTCCTTTCGCAGGAGGAATCAGAGGTAGACTCTCCTCCTCCCAAATGAATGAAAAGGGACGGCCGGACTAGAACCCTACTAGTCACTATCCAAACCTCCAAGGAGGATTCGGATCAGTCTGCTGGTACCCACTTCTCCCCGTCCAAGGATCCCTCAGAGTGGGGCGAGATCCTGTCCAAGGGGCCAAAGGAGTTGGGCAGGGAGTTGCCCTCTGCACAAAGGCCCAAACTCCTAAGATGTGTGGAATGGGTCCTTAGAATTACCCTTAGGTCCCTGAAAAAGAGGGAATCAGATTCTTCCTCTGAGAAGGAGGTCTCCGATAGGGATTATATACCTAAGTTCGTCTCAACCTCTAAGGGTGTCACGCTGGACAGGACCTTCGAGAAAATCATACGAGCGCAATGGAAATACCCCACTAAATCCCTAAAGCTCTCCAGGGTACAGCAGTCTCTGTACTCCTTCAATAAGCACAGCGACTCGATCTTTAGGACCCCGCAGGTGGACGCCACGGCGGCCTCCTTGGCCTGCCAATCTGTTTTCCCCTCTGAAGGGGATCTTTTGCCCAAAGACCCCACCGACAAGGGGGTGGAGACTGGGCTCAGAAAGAGCTACGAGGCCCTTGCCAGTATCTTACAAATGGCCACTACAGCCTGCTATGTTTTTAGGGCCATTATGAAATGGTTCCAACTCGGGAAGGACCCCGATATTTCGGAGACCCTTTCACAGAAGCTAGCAAATAACGTGACCCTGGCGCACGCCTTTCTAGTGGACTCCTCTATGGATATGGTCACGTGGGCAGCCAAAGGAATGGCAACCAATGTAGCCGCCAGACGCAGGCTTAGGCTATGCTCTTGGTGAGCAGATCCACATGCTAAAAATTTGTTGATGAATAACACATTTAAAGGGGGCAAGCTATTTGGCACCGTGCTAGATAAGACACTAGCAGAGGCCTCCAACAAGGAGAAAAACCACTTACTGCACCAAGTTCAGTCTGCTAAAACTTTTTTTCGCCCCTTTCAGCGTTTTTCACAGGGCCCAAGGCGAAGCTACACCCCCACCACCGCCTGGTCTTCCCAATCACACGGCACAAACCAGTGAGGACGTGGATCCAGATCTCACAAATTCCAGGCCCAGCCGCATTACACCAAACGATCCGGGTCTCCCAATCGCAAGCAGGACTCCTGACTGCTCTGAGCCCTGTTCCCCAAGCTCTACCCTCCTCAGCGCCTGCCTCCAACTCTTCTCAGACAGATGGGAGGGTGCAACCACGGACACCTGGGTTCTCCAAACAGTGTGGAGGGGATACACAATTGAACTCAGGTACACACCCAGGGAGTTCTTTCATGTATCCCCTTGCTCTCGCAACCCAGCCAAACAAGTTGCCATGGGTCGCGAAATCTCCAGGTTCCTGCAGTTCGGGGCGATAGAGTCCGTGCCAACGGCGGAAAGAGGAGGAGGCCTTTACTCCATCCTCTTCCTTGTCAAAAAACGGAACGTGGACTGGAGGGGAGTTCTTGACCTGAAACGCCTCAACAAAGCAGTAAAAGCAAGCCAAGCACATTGTAACCAAGCCAAGCACACGCACCTGAGACTTCGCATCCGCCTGAATGTTTGTCTGTCTTCTCCCCTGTCTCTCCCACTGTCCCCTCTCCCTGTCTCCCCCTCTTTGTCTTTTAGATTGTAAGCCACAGGCAGGGACTGCGTCTATTTCTATGTTCTGTACAGCACCAGGCACATGGCTGGCGCTATATAAATGTTTATAATAATAATAATAAGCACAGCGATTCAAGATGGAGACCCTCTCCTTTATCACCCTAGCCCTGACGGCGGGAGATTGGCTTGTGTCCTCGACCTCCGAGATGCCTATCTACACATCCCCATCCTCCCAGTGCACAGACGGTGGCTCCGCTTTTTCTACCGGAACCAGCACTGGCAGTATCGGGCCCTACCCTTTGGCCTCGTATCATCTCCTCGGACGTTCACCCAAGTACTCGTACTGCTCATGGCGAACCTGCGCCTAGAGGGCATCGCCATCTTCCCATACTTGGACGACCTCCTCGTCAAGGCTCCCACAACAGATCTTGCGCACAGTCACCTTCAGCACTCGATCGAGTAACTGTCTCACCACAGCTTCGTTGTGAACGCAGACAAGAGCCAACTCACTCCCGCTCAGCGACTGGAACATCTGGAAGTGATCTTCGACACTGCCAACAACAGGGTGTTCATTCCACTGCAGCGTCAACTCAAGCTCAGGAGCCTGATCACGCGGGTCCGATCTTGACCCCGCACGCCCCTGGTAACACTGGCGTCTCTCCTAGGTCTCATGATATCCTGCACTCGTCATCTTCAGTGGGCGCGTTTTCATTCCTGCCCTCTACATCAGTGCCTCCGAACGTGGCAGATGCTTCTGATATCAGGCACGTCTGCCTCTCTCTCGGCCAGCCCAAAGGTCCTGAACTCGCTGAATTGGTGGGCATACTCTCTTCGCTTCTGTCAGGGAGTCCCGCTCATGGATCCAGACTGCATGCAACTTACGACAGAAGCCAGTCTCCTCAGCTGGGGGCCCCACCTGAACACGGAGCCTGCCCAGGGCACGTGGTCAGTCAGGGACCACTCTCACAGCATGAACTGGCTGGAGCTAAAAGCCATCCATCTAGCCCTGCGGCACTTTTCTCTGCAAGTAACAGGACGCCATGTGATAGTCTTCACCGACAACACGACCGCCATGGCGTATGTCAACAACCAAGGGGGATCCTGCTCTCCCTCGCTACATGCGGAAGCTGCACGTCTCCTGCGCTGGGCGAAACTCGCCTCTTGTCACTGTCAGCGTTGCACATAAGGGGTGTGGACAATGTGGAAGAGGACTGGCTCAGCCGCAAACATCTGGACCCAGGAGAATGGTCCCTCAGTCCCTCTGCCTTCCGACTCATTGTCTCCTAATACGGTCAGTCCGTTCTCGACCTCTTTGCATCCCCCTCCAATGCCAAAGTGGCCCGCTTCTTCAGCCGGGACCCTCATCCCCGAGCCAAAGTGTATGACGCACTCAGCCAGCAATGGCCCCGGGCACGCTATATGGTTTCCCCCTGATTCCCCTTCTCAGCAGGGTGTTACACAGGTGAAACAGCAGAGAACCATGGTCATCCTGGTGGCCCCATACTGACCTCACAGACCCTGGTTTCCAGATCTCCTCCACCTCTCAGCGGGGGAGCATGTGAGTCTCCCCATCTCGCCGGAGCTGTTGTCCCAGGGCCCTCTGTTTTACCAACAGCCTCAGTTCCTGAAGCTGACGGCTTGGCTCTTGAGACCCTAGCCCTCTGGCGCCTGGGATACTCAGATACCATCATTGCGACGCTGCTGGCTTCTAAACAAAAGTCCACACGTCCTATCTACCATTGCACTTGGGGGGTGTTTGTGAAGTGGTGCTTTGCTCATGGGATTTCTTCCCAATCCCCCTCTATTGCACACATCCTGCAATTCCTACAAGAGGGTCTAGACAAGGGCCTCAGACCTAAGACCTTAACCCGGAAACTTGCTGCCATCAACAGCACCCTGGGTTCATGTAGTGGGATCAAACTCTCTGCCCACCCTCATATCAGACAGTTCTTGAGGGTGGCTTGCAAGATTCCCGCCCACCCAGTCGTCCACAGGTTTCCCTCCTGGAACCTGAATGTGGTGCCTAAGACCCTGACTGGTCCACCTTTCGAACCCCTCCAGGAGGTGTCCTTTTCCTTCCTTTTGATCAAGGTCACTTTCCGTATTGCCATCATGTCTGCTAGAACAGTGTCTGAGATTGGGGCCCTTTCCATGGACCCTTCTCTCTGTTCTTTCAGAAAGGAGTCTGTCATCTTGCGCACAGACCCTTCCTTCCTGCCTAAGGTGGCCTCTTCCTTTCACCTCGCTCAGGAAGTGATCTTCTCTTCTTTTTGCCTGCGCCGTCGTCATCACCTTGAAAGAACCTGGCACACTCTCGCCCTAAAGATATACCTCAAGCGTACGGCGGCCTTCCGACGTACCTCGAGACTTCTGGTCAGTTATCACCCCTGATCTAAGGGGAATGCAGCATCCAAGATGGGCATTTCACGCTGGATTTCTGCTTGCATTGCCGATGCCTATAGGGCTGCAGGATTGTCCCCTCCTCCTAGAGTCTTTGCCCATTCTACTAGGGGGGCTGTTACTAATTGGGCTTTTTGATCTCGGGTTCCCTTGTCTGAAATTTGCCAGGCCGCTACGTGGAGGACTCCCCGTACCTTCACTAGATATTACAAAATTGACCTTTTTGATTCTGCCGAAGCCTCCTTTGGGCAGTGGATTCTGCAGGGTGTTCTCGATGAAACTGTTTAATTGGTCCCTACCTTATGCCTAATTCTCTTACTGGTTTTTACCTCCCAGAGTCCGAATAACCGGACTGAGAGTCCATAGAATGGACAATTGGGTCCCTTACCTTGGGAATTGTCCTTCTGTGGACTCGATGGGAGGTTATTCAGCCCACTCGGGGTTCATACTTTTGTTTTTCCTACTAACTCGGTCCTTCCCCTTTGGGGTTATTCCTATGTGTTTTCCCGCTGGTTGTGGTGTTTGTGGTTTGTTCTATTCTGATGTTTTCCAGGTCTTCCTTATCCGTTGGCTTTATACACCTGGGGAAGTGAGGGAGCAACATCCCTATGCATGCCCAGCTGAAAGCTTGGTGCTGCCTCCTGCTGGTCATATATTAGATTGCTTCCAGAGTCCAAATAACCTCCCATCAAGTCCACAGAAGGACAATTCCCAAGGTAAGGGACCCAATTGTCCGTTCTGTGCTGGTAAGATCTCACCTGGAGTATTGTGTCCAGCTTTAGGCACCTCATTTTAAGGAGGACATTGATAAACCGGGACAGGTTCAGAGGAGAGTGACAAAGGGTCTAGAAAGCAACTTTAATGAGGAAAGTTTGAAGGAACTGGCTATGTTTAGCCTAAAGAAAAGAAGATTAAGGGAAGACATGATGACATTCTTCAATATCTAAAGGATTGCCCCAAAGAAGCTGGCAAGGAACTGTTCTCCATTGTCACAGAGGGCAAGATGAGAAATAATAGGCTCAAATTACAAGAAGATAGATTTCAGTGAAGTATCAGGAAAAACGTCCTAACGGTAAAAGCTGTTTGACAATGGAACAAATTGCCTGGGGAGGAAGTAGGCTCTCCGGTGTTGGGGGCAGGGCTGGCCCACAGTGTGACCTGGGTAAGGCTTTGCTATTTTCTCTAGTTCTGAGGGCCCTGCAGTGCCACCCCACCCCCCCACCCCATTTTCATCACAGTAGAGGGTACAGGGCCCTGACTCCCTCCCAGTGGGGTCCCAAACATGACCACCTCTAGGACCCCACAGAGGGTGCATCCAAGGTGGTGGGGTTAAGGGGGAGACAGAGGGGGCCCATAGGGCCCCGGCATTTTATCTTCACCCTGGGCCCCATAAATTTTAAGACCAGTCCTGCTTGGAAGTTTTCAAAAAGAGACAACAATCTGTCAGGAATGTTGTAGCTGTAGACGTCCTGCATCAAAGCAGGGGGTTGGACTAGATGGCCCTTGAGATCTCTTCCAATTCTGCGACTCTATTTTGGGTGCAAACTTGTCTACTCTCAAGTCACTGGTCATTTTTAAAAGGGCACAGCTGGGGGACAGGTCCGTGTGCACTGAGTGGAGCGCCAGTGTATGTCCAGCGAGTGGTGGTGGTGAATTTAAACGGGCCAGGGATGAATGTGTGCCCCAACCCACACCTGTTTTAGCCTGCTCCCGCACAGAGCATCCTGGATTTTCCCCTGATGGTCCATGAGTGGGCAGTATGTTGGTCACGGAAGCGTGCCTCTCACCGCACCGACTTCAGACGGGCGCTCGGGTGGACCTGCATGGGCATGTCTTGTGTAAAAATGGCCAGTGGCTCAGCTCCAATTGACTTTAATGAGTGAGGATAGCCTTTATCTCCTGACGCTTATTTGTGTGACCAACATGGGAGCCGCACTCCAGGAGAGGTGTGGGGAACCTTTTACCTCCTGTAGGCCACTTTGAAAATGAGTACAAGTGCTGCAGGCTAGATAGGATCTATACTGTGGATCCAGCCCCCATCCTTGTGTGCATGCCCTCATCGCTGCTTTCTTCTCCTGAGCAATCTCTTTTCAGTGCTTGTAGGTAGAGGCTGGATTTATGGACCAAATCCAGGAATTGGAAAGGGACCAAATTTTTAAAAAAAACACGTGTGGGCTAGATTTGGCCCAGAGACCAAAAATTGCCTACCCCTTATCTAGGAAAACCATTTTGTTTAGAGAAAACCATTGCAAAACATTTCTTTTTGATTGCTCTGTCTTCCAGCCCCCAGGTATTACAGTTGTCGATATTCCCAACATAAAACAAAGACATGTCAACATTTTCCATTCAATTTTGCATGAAATTAAAAATGTCCCAACATCACTTGGGGGCAAAGTTTTTCCACAATGCTGAAAGTGCATTATTTTTTCTTTAAAAATAAAGTTTGGCTGAAAAGCATCTAAGCAACTCTTCTAACTTTCACCTTTCTTAATAACAATCAATGGATCCTGAATGCATGTCAGTGTATCACACTAGATTATCTTTCTCCTTGGCATTTCCACCCTTTTAATCAAAGTTTCCCAAACTCTGAGTAGGGACTCCAAAGGTGTTTTGAAACGAGCAAGGCTTGGGGGGGGGGGGGGCGTGTTTGGGGCCACTGTGTGGCACAACTGCGGAGTGAGATGGAGTGGGTGGAGAGGGATTCTAACGGGTGGGTATCACGGTAGCCACCTCACGCTCCCCCTGCCATGGACTAAGTGCTCTGGGCTGACCTTTTAAATTGTCGTGTCTCAGGCGTGAGCACTAGGGAACTGGGCTCCCCAGCACTTGCAGCTAGTTCTTGTGAGAACAAAGGCCGTGTCCCCCACCCACAGTGCCTGTGAGCGGTGGACCTGTCTGCGGGCGTGGGTGGCTGCCTCAGTTCATATGGGCAGGGGATGCGTGGGCACCCGTTGCCATGCACTTTTTTGACTTGCCCCGCATGGCGCACTCTGGATTTCTTGGTGGTGCGCCATGAGTGGGTGCTGCATGGTTCGCAGGAGTGTGCATCCCCCCTGCTCCACCTTCAGACAGGCGGTTGGATGAGTGGCTGCTGGGTGGCCATGCATGGGAGTATATTGTTTAAAAACACCCCATGAGGGATTGCATACCCCAGAGATGGGGCTCACAATTCCAGCTGATATTTAATACACTTTTTAAAAAAAAAATTATTATTGCTGTCTGAGGTCACGGGATTATATTTAAGTCTCAAAATGGGGACATGCAAGCAAACGGTTTGGAAACCCCTGCTTCAAATAGCTGCAAGTATTGTTTCTGTGGCCTTGCTTGGTCAATGAATAAATAAAATGTGCATTGTTTTTAGCATGTTCCACCTTATCCCTCTCTTACACTTTTGAGCTCTCCCCTCAAGCCAGTTCTCCTAGGCTTTTAATCATTTTTGTTGCTTTTCTCTGAACATAATTTGTCATCCTCCTCATAGTGATTTGATGTTCAGAGGAGGCTGCAGCATTCCAGGTATGGTTGCACTGTATCTAACAAATGAAGGACTGTTGCCTCTTTGCTGAGTGAAATGATGTCTGAGAATATTTACTTATTTACGTAATTTATATCCCGCCACAGGCGGCCCAGAGTGGCTAACAACATAATCAAAATATAATATAAAACACCTTCAAACAACATAATGCATAAAACACAAACAAATTAACCCTCCCCCAACCCCTACCCCTCTCCCTTGCCAAATGCCTGACGGAACGGACAGGTCTTGCAGTTCCTGTGGAAGGCCGGGAGGTCCGGGGCCTGACGTGCCCCCACCGGGAGGGAATTCCAAAGGCACGGCGCGGCCACCGAGAACGCCCTATTCTGCGTGGCCCCCTGGGAAACCCAGGGGACCTCCAGCAAGGTGTCCCTGGACGACCGCAGGGGCCGGTCCAGAACCCGGGGGGTGAGGCGGTCTCGCAAATATGCAGCCAAAATAGCCTTGAGATTCCTTGCAGCCATATTGCTTTCCAAACGCTCATATAATTTGCTCTCCAGTCTAAGCACATACCCAAGTGTCTTTTAGCATTGCTGCTTCCGAACTTGCCCCCTCTCATTGCATACCTGTGTTTCATCCAGTTCTTTCTCTAGATGTGATAGTTTCCACTTCCCCAAATAGAGTCTCATTTTTGGTTTTTGGTTCTGCTTTTGCAGTCACCTCTATTATCTGGATAGATATTACCTAAGTTGCAGATTTATCAAGCTCCCTACAGTGCTTGCAAATCATGCCTCGCAAGTTGTTCAGTTTACTAGCTAGGCTGAGCTCTGGGTTAGCAATATCCTTATTTCTTCTCTCCTTGCTTGTAATTATCATATCAACACATTATCATTTTACATGGAGCCCCCCCCCCCCCACGTGTGTGACTGCGTGGATGAGGGGGGGTGGCATCCGTGTCACTACCGGTGGGGATGGGTGGGGGTACATGCGCACTTCCACGCTCCACCCATCTCGACCGATCTCCACTGATCCCCCACGCATGGAGGCGTTGTGGAAAACAGAGTTGCCTCAGTGCGTGGAGATTGGTGGAGATGGGTGTGTATTTGTGTGCTGGGCCGCACGCACACCACCACTGCCGCCCAACCTTCCCCCAATCGACCGTGGCACCTCTGCAGTTCGTTTGAAAAGGGCCTAAGTGAAGGGAGGGGCAGCTTTTCCCTTCTGAAGGCAGGCCACTTTGAAAATCAGTACAAGCTCCACAAGCCAGATACAAGTTGAGGGTGGAGAGGGAGCAGATCACAGATCTGTCTGTGCTGTGGATCATCCCCTATCCGTGAGTGCATGACCTCGGCTCTCCTCCCTTCCACATGGCGCACTCTTTCAATGCTTGAAAGTAGGGACTGGATCCACAGGCCAGATCCAGGAATTGGAAAGGGACTAAAACCTCTCCAACTGTGGACTAGATTTGGCCCCTGGTCTGCAGGTTTCCCACCTCAGTCTAATTGGTAAGGGCATGGCCTGTTTGTATGTCATTTTGAATTATCCATGTGTGGCTTAGCCATTGCTTTACCTGTAAAGGGGGCAGCCAAGCTCCCTTATAAAGTAGAATGGTGGGGGAGTGGGGAAAGGACCAGCTTTTCTTCCCATGAGAAATGCTGATGAAGTGAGAGCTCTTTAAAAGCGGGAGGTCTCTTTCACACTTTCACACTGAGGGCGACAGGTAGGAAGGCAGGTCAAGTTTGGTGCAATTATTGTTATTTTTTTATGTTCCTTGGTTTGTGCTGGTTGCCTTGTCTGCAGAGATGTAAAAAGAGTTTCTTAGGGGAGCAGGTTAAAGGTGGCTTTGAGCACAAAGGAGGACTGTACTTTGTCTGTTTTGGGAAAATTTAGGACTCCAGTCTGCAAGACCTTGAACACCCCACACAGTGTTTGTAGATTATCTGGGTTTTCCTTGCCCCATTATCGCAGTTAATCTGTACATCACCCTCTCCATTCCTTTCGCTCGTTGCTGTTCTGTAATTCTGTCCATCAAAAAAAGAAGAACTAAGCAAAGGATTAGAGTTTGTCAAGACTGTCACTAGACTTGGACTTGGGTGTGGGAGACCAGAGTTCAAATCCTGTCTTAGCTATGAACTCCGAGTGGCCTTGGGCAAGACACACACTCTCAGCCTCAGTTCCCTGTCTGTGAAATGGGAATAATGGTGACCTACCTCACAAAGCTGTTGTGAGGGCAAATTAGATAAGGACTGTAAAGCACTTTTGAATACTAAAAATGCTATAGGAATGATGATAACTGAATCAAGTAGGACCTTTTATATTTATGAATCAAATTTGGATATTTGTGCTATAGAAATGGTTAGTAGTAGTAGTAGTACCTTAATGAATATTCAAATTCATGTCCTGTGAACAACTCAGTGAAAGCCTGATTAGTTTGTTTAGTTCAAATTTGCTTTCTTTGTTCTGTTTTGATCTCAACCATTCAAAGCAAGTTGTTGCTCCTGACTGCCGTCACAAGCAACTTGTCAGCTACAGGAACACATTAAGTAACGCCGAATAACTGAATTATTCAATTCACAGATAGATTATTCCATGCAAACTTTGCAAGTGCAGCCAGAAATTCAAATTCACAAGTGTGAATACAAAGGTAATCAATTTTAAAGTTTGTAATGAGTATTCGTTTCAACCCTAAGTGCCAAATCAGTATTCAAAAATAAGGGATGCGATGGAGTTGGCAGGGGTGTCTGTTGTGTGGTGTCCTATGGAGTTGTGGGGGGTGTTCGTTCTGTGAAACAGATTGCAGGGCAGCAGAGGAGCAGATTGTTCTGTTCTGTGGAGTTCTGGGGCTGTGGCGAGGTCTCTTCTGTGGAGTTCTATAGAGCTGTCGGAGAGAACTGTTATGCATAATTTATGGAGCAGTCGTGATCTGCAATAAGAGCTATCGGGCGACCCTAGCGTGGCACTTTGCAGTATCTAGTGTCAGGTGCTTAGAACTTTATTCCCCTTGTTCCCACACGTTCGGCTCCCTTCCTTCAGGAGATGCTGTCACTTCCTTTGTTCTGTTTTTGTTTTGTAAAGTAGACGTTTTCCTGCTAGGAAAGGGGCAGGTTTTACCGTTACAGAGAGTCACAGATTGAAGCAGCAACTTTAGCTTTGGAGTGTGTTGTAGGTTTCTAGCCCCCTCATGTATGGTTTTATCCTACAGGTCAGTCCTGTACTCCATTAGTGGGCCTCCGAAGAATGGAAGAAGGAGGCTAGCATAGGGTTCGCTATGCATCTTGAGAGTTTCTGTTCTGCTTTTATCGTAGGAAAAGTAAATTAGTGGGAGTGAGTCCTCTGAGTGTTTCTCTTCAAACAGGATGGTAACCATTAATGACGTGTGTCCAGTCAAAGTCTAATCCCCTGGTAGCTAACGACTTCAGTGCTAGGAGGAAGGGTCAAGAGAGCACTGAGCACGTGTGGAATGAGGGTGTAAGAGAGCAGCATAGAGTGAAGCTATGGAATGGGGCAGACGTAGGGATGATGGGATGGGATGGGATGGGATGCACTGGCCCATCTGGTCCAGTTAGAGTGGGTTCTGGAAATAAATTGGTTAATGCTGTCCTGCGCAGAACCCTTCTTCAAGCAGATTAGAGCTGAATGTGAGCTAAGTACAAAGAGGCTCTAATTGATTTAACCTGTGACAGGGAACAGGAACTTCAGGATGGTGGGGGGCAAATGTGGCCTAGGAATTGTTTTTTTAATTTGGCCTCTATCCAGTTCCCACCCCCAAGCACCAAAAGAGTGAGCTCAGGATAAAGAAAGAGAGATGAGAACATGCACATACAGATAGGGGGACAGATCCATGGCACAGACCCATGATCTGGACCCTCCTCTTTCTGAGTGCACAGTGCACACCCAGCCTCGGGCCAGTGCAGCCCTGCACCATGTATTTTTTCATAAGCATCCTGGACTGGATTAAAGGGGAGGTATGGCAACCCTATCCTGGCCTCCAACTTATGTGTGGCCTTCAAAACTTGTACTAATCTTCAAAGTGGCCCCTGTCCTATGAGAATATGTATCAGTTTTTCCTTTCTGTGTTCACGTCAAATTTGGCTTTACTCTTCTTCATATCTGTCTAGGGCCGGCTTTAGCAAATGTGAAACCAGTGAAGAAGAGTATGCACAGGGCAGAAATTGCATGCAGGGATGGTGGCGAGGAGGAAGTTAGGAAAGCTGTTACTAAATCCTGTGAAACGGATTGCCTTATTCTTTATGGCATGGAAATGGGCACTACAGTTTCAAGTATGGCTGAGACAAACAAGTAACACAGAGGTAGGTTACTTGTGAAAGGAATTTGGGGCTGAAGTGTAAAGCAGGCCTTGCCCTCCCCCTTTTTAAGAAGCTCGTTTTGCTTGGCTGGTGGCCCTGGTTACCATGCCAATTATCCCAACAAGGTTTATAACCTGATGACCTTCCCTGAGAAGGGGTTGGGAGGTCAGCGAGACAAAGTGGAAAGCTTGCAGGAGGCACTTTCCATCATATTTTGGGCAAAGGAGCATGCATTTTTGCACCGCCATTGTTTTTGTGTGTATTGCTATGGTTAAGATTACTAGGTGAGAGACACTTGATTTGTTGCAGTAAATAAAGGGGTCCTTTGGTTAGGCCAGTGCTCTGAGTTTTTAATACTTCCATTTGGAATCTTCAGAGAAGAGAGTCTAGTGCTGGAACACTGGACTGGACATGCGAGATCTTGGCCAAGATTGTCAAGTGGCTAGTGATTTGGGGGTATCCTGTCTTAAGGTGTCTGACTTCTAAACGGGGGGCCACAATGGAGAGGGCGTTCTCGCTGGCCGGGCCGCGTTTTTGGAATTCCCTCCCGGAGGAGGCTCGTCTGACCCCGGGCCTGTTGGCCTTCCGACGTGTTTGCAAGACTTGGCTGTTCGGCCAGGCCTTTGGAGGGGAGGGTGAGAGGGTGGGATAGGGGGGTGGGTTGGTTTTAGTGATGTTTTATACATTGTCGTGGGTCCGGTGTTCTTATTTGATTTTATTATTATTGTGTTTTTATGATGTTGTAAGCCGCCCCGAGATGCCGAGGCATGAGGGGGCCACTAATAAATGTAATGAAATAAATAAACACCTGCCTTGAAAAAAACAAGGCCCTATAAGGTACCTTGAGCTGGGTATTTAAAATTGCTAGTCAGTTCTTTAAAACCAATGTAGATCTTGATCTTGCAAGGTTCGTGCCTTGCCTCTGCCACTGATAGTGTGTGTGAGACTCTGTGCAGACCACATAGCTTTTTGCCCATTAATGTAGGACAGAGGGACCCAGACTGTGGGTCACACTATTTGTGAAAGGGGTTGCAAACCCTGTTGGTATTGTATACACTCGCATGCTTTTGTTGATGTCTGAGACCACAGGGTTATATTTGAGTCCCTTCCTGACCCTCAAGGTCCCTTCCAACTCTATGGTTCTATGAGTCTCAAAATGGAGATCACGCAGGCAAAAAGCTTGGGAACCACTGACATAGAAAAGTGCTTAATACAGCTAACTATTATTTTTATTATACTATTTTCCCTCTAAAGACCTTTTTGATTTAGACATTTTAAGAAATGAATCTGCAGGCTTGTCTACACTTGAATTAATGACTGTTATAGTGTAAACTAGAGTTACCCAGCGCAAGTGAAGAATTGAGGGTAGACTGATGCAGTCACTTCAGCTGGTTGTGATTAGTGTTAGTCCCAATTCTTCTGCTCCCAAGAGAGTACAAGGTGGCACGGTTGTACCTCCCTGGCTCTTGCCTGGCCCCGTCCCTTCTGAGCGTCATGACACTCAGAAAAGGGACATGGTCGTGTAAGAAATAAGCAGCAAAAATGGCTTTCCCACCTCCTGCCTGAATGTAATTCTGCCAGTTCCCTTGCTCCCACTGGCTTAGTTTTTACCCACATTGAATTTACTAGAGTCACTCCTGATTTCTATTAGGGTAAGTCTTAGGGGGCGGGGGGATTTATGGCCTATGGGGCAAATCTGGCCCACAGCTGTTTTTTATTTGACCCCTTTCTAATTCCTGGATCTGACCTGTGGATCCTCAAACACTGAAAGAGTGAGCTCAGGGGAAGCGAGCAGAGATGAGGACATGCACACAAGGACATCGATAGACTTATAATCTGGACCTTCCCATTCCTTCCTCCATCCTGGAAACGCCCCTTAAGCACCCCCGCCATCTCCTATCCAGCGCACAGAGCTTGTACTTATTTTCATAGTGGCCCATGGGAAGGAAAAGGTTCTCCATCCCTGGTGTAAATGAGACGCTATGCCTGTGTGGGCTCTTCAGACGGCAGCGTAACTCTCTATTACACCCTTTCATCACCCTGACTTGAACTAGTGCAGAGGGCCATGTTGCCTCCGGCTTGAATGCTTAGCACGACCTGGGGCTGCCGTGGTGGAAAATCTCATCTCTGCTTGTTTTGAAGCATGTCGGTGGGAGCGTCCGTTCTATCCTCTCTCTGTTCCAGGCGGGTTGAACTACTTGAGTAATTTAAGACTGTTGTTTTGCTTTGCTCAGGAAGTCAGGTGCCTGCGCACACAGTGGCAGCTGCTGTAGTCAGGCTCAGTGTACCAAACAAATGGGGTATGTGTGCTAGGGTGTGTGCATGCTCAGCAGTTTCGGTCCGACCCCAGGCGTATTTGTGTGATATGATCTGGCACTAGCAGCGCTAGGAAAGACCCCTCCATTACAGAGTCGGATTGTTCTGGGGTGAGGCAGGCTTGGCGATGGGGCTGTGTGATTAGGAGATGGAATGCCTGGCTCAACCCCTCTGACATATGCCCAGAAATCTCAGCCTTTCTGCCCTCCCTACCTGCTCCTGTGCTGCTGGCAGATTTCCCCACTGCCCGTCATTTTTTCCACATTCTGCCTCTGCTAACGTCCATTCAGAGCTTTTGGCTAGTGCAAATATTCCAAATAACTAGTGTTCTGAATGAGATGGAGACAGTGTAGTCCAGGCGATAGCTTTTATTGGACCAACAGTAGTTGGTGAGATTATGCAAGCTTTCGGGCCACACAGGGCCCTTCCTCAGACATGTAACAAGTCAGCGACTGAGCAAATGCAGGAAAGGTGTATAGGAGAGGAGTGACTTGGGTGGGAGTGGACGGGGAAAAGAATAATTTGAGAAGGGGTTATAAATGGGGGGCAAATACATAGATGCCAGACATTTAAAACAATACTGTACAAAAAATTGGTGCAAGAGACAAGTTAATAGTTAATGCATTTTTCAGCTACAGCCCCCTCTCATGCTATTTCTCCCACCCAAGTCAGTGTGCCTTCTCATATCTACCTGACCTACATTTGCTCAGTCTATAGTTCTGGCTTGTTACATGCCTGAGGAAGGGCCCTGTGTGGCCGAAACCTTGCATAATCTCACAATTATAGTTGGTCCAATAAAAGCTAGCACCTGCTACATTGTCTCCATCTTTTACATTCAGGACCAGCACGGCAACCACCCTCTTTCTCTAGACTCCAATAAGATTCTGAGTGGCAGCAGTATATTTACACATCCCTATCTATAAATTATTCTTATGCCAGGCTTTGGCTAATGTGCTTCCAAATGAGCAAACTGCAAACTCCCCATGCCATGCACTTAATAATAAGTGCTAACAGTGGCCTTTGTGCTGTACAACACATGGGTTGCAATCCTAACCCTACTAAAGTTGATAGGATGCTCCTCATTGGCTGGGATCAGGATTTCACCCATGAATACCGACAGCATCTACCCACAGGCAGTGCTACATTCATGGAGACTCTAGACGTAGACTGCAGGGTGGGCCCTTCTTTCTTTCACCCACATGTTGATGACTTGTTTTGCTGCTTTAAGATGACCTACATGGTGGTACTATGAATAGCTGCCTTCAAAGAGCATAGGACCTGGTGCAAGGGGTAACAGTGGTGGAGTCGCTTGGGAATAGTGATCATAATCTAATCAAATTTGACATATTTATTTACCATTCTCCCTCCAGTAATTATAACTACCACAGTAACATTTCACTTTTAAAATGGAGACACTGCTAAAATGGGGAAGCTAGCTAGAAGGAAGCTAAAAAGAGCAGTGGCAAGGATTAAATGTCTGCAAGAGGTGTGGAGACTATTTAAAAACATCATCTTGGAACCCCAAATTAAATGTATTCTGCAGGTTAAAAGATAGCAAGGGGACAAAACACCTGCCAGTGTGGCTAAACAGTGAGGTGAAGGAGGCTATTAGAGCCAAAAAGGCGTCCTTTAAAAAAAAATGGAAAGCTAGTTCTAATGAGGAAAACAGGAAAGAGCATAAACACTGGCAAATTATATGTAAAACGTTAATAAGGCATGCCAAGAGAGACTTTGAAGAGAAACTCGCTAAAGAGGTAAAAACTAATAATAAAAACTTTAAGTACATCAGAAGCAAGAGGCCTGCTATAGAGTCATTTGGGCCATTAGATGACCAAGGGATAAAAGGGGCGCTCAGGGAGAATAAGACCATCGTAGAGAAGCTGAATGAATTCTTTGCTTCGGTCTTCACGTCAGAGAATGTTGGGGAAGTCGCACGCCAGAACTGTTCTTTGTAGGTGATGAATTGGAAAAGCTGTCTCAGATCAATGTGACTGTGGAAGAGGTTCTAGAGTAAATTGACAAACTACATAGTAACAAATCACTGGGACCAGATGGTATACACCCCAGGGTTCTGGAAAGAACTCAAATATGAAATTGTAGACCTACTGTTAGTAATTTCTATTGCTAACATCTGCCACCTGAGAACTGGACGGTAGCGCAAGTAATGCCGATATTTAAAAAGGGCCCCAAAGGCAAGCCTGGAAACTACAGACCAGTGAGCCTGATGTCTGTGCTGAGCAAAATGGTAGAAACTTATTAAAAACAGAATTGTGGGGCATATCGATAAACATGGCTTAATGGGGAAGAGTCAACATGGATTTAGCAAAGGGAAGTCATGCCTCACTAATTTATTGGAATTTTTGAGGGTGTGAATAAGCCCATAGATAAGGGTAAGCCCAGCGATATAGTGCACCTGGATTTTCAGAAAGCATTTGATAAGGTCCCTCAGGAGGAGAGACTTGTGAGGAAATTAAAAAGTCATGGGATAGGAGGCAGTGTCCTATTGTGAATTGGTAACTGGTTAAAGGATAGGAAACAAAGAGTAGCACTAAATGGTCAGTTTTCACAATGGAGAGAAGTAAATGGTGGAGTTCCCCAGGAATCTGTACTGGGACCGGTGTTGTTTAATGTATTCATTTATGATCTGGAAAGAGGAGTGGGGTGATCAAATTTGGAGATCACACCAAGTTATTCAAGGTAAATAAAACATGAGCAGACTGTGAAGGAGATCTTGCAAGACTGGGTGACTGGGCTTCTAATTGGTAGATGAAATTTAATGTGGACCAGTGCAAAGTGATGCACATAAGGAAAACCAATCCAAACTTTATGTACACAATGCTGGGTTCTAAATTAGGAGTTACCTTACCACTCAGGGAAAGGACCTTGGAGTCATTGTGCAAAATACATTGAAATCCTCAATTCAGTGTGTGGCGTCCATCAAAAGAGCAAACCGAACGTTAGGAGTTATTCGTAAAGGGACAGAGAATAAAACTGAAGATATTATAATGCTATTATATAAATCTATAGTGCGACTGCATCTTGAATGTTGTGTGCTGTTTTGGTCTCCCTATGTCAAAAAAAATACAGTAAAAATAGAAAAGGTACAGAGAAGGGTAACAAAAACGATAAGGGGTATGGAACGGCTCCCCTATGAAGAGAGACTGGGTAGGTTGGGGCTCTTCAGCTTGGAGAAGAGACGACAGAGGGGACATGATAGAAGTTTATAAAATCATGAGTGGTGTGGAACATGTAAATAAGGAATAGTTATTTAGCTGCACAAATAGTACTAGAACTAGAAGACACTCCATGAAACTAACAGGTAGCAGATTTAAAACAAATACAAGAAAGTACATTTTCACTCTATGCACAATTAAGTTGTGGAATTTGTTGCCAATAGATGTGGTCAAGGCCAAGGTTTAAGAAAAGGTTAGACAAGTTTCTGGAGGATTGGTCCATTAGCAGCTATTAGCCAGATAGGTTTAGGGAGTGTAACCTCTTACTGCCGGGAGCTGGGAGTGAAAAACAGGGAATGGATCGCCCTATTTATGACCTGTTGGGTATTTCTTCCAAGCGACCGAGATTGGCCACTGTTGGAGACAGGTGCTGGGCTTGATGGACCATTGGTCTGACCCAGTATGGCACTACTTAGGTTTGTTTATTTATTTATTTAAAAACATTTATTACCCCGCCCCTCCTGCCAAAGGCAGCCCAGGGCGGCTTACAAGATAAAAACACATATTTAAAACCTATCACAAAACCCTGCAGGAGAACAAGACAGGGATAAAAAGGAAGCATAACCTCCCCATAATTGGGGAAACATAAAAAAATATATATATATACACAAATAGAAACCCCAAACTTAGCCCCCCCCCCATACAAAAATAAAACCCAACCCCACCCATCCCCCTTGCCAAAAGCCTGGCGGAACAGCCACATCTTAGATTGACGTCAAAAGGAGGAACGATCCGGTGCCACCCAGGCCTCAGTTGGGAGGGAGTTCCACAGCCCCGGAGCAGCCACTGAGAACGCCCTCTCCATGGTAGCCCCCTGGGATACGCGGGGGACCCCGAGAAGGGCGCTCCCGGATGACCACAGGGGCCGATCAAGGGCACATGGAGTGAGTTATGTTGCCAGAATATAATGGGAGTCCTTTGTTTCAGAGCCCCAGAGCTCCACAGAACACAATGGACATCTCTTATTTTGGTCCTGGCCTCTTTGTGACATGGCCATGCCCTTTCTCTTAGTATTGTGATGTCACAATGCTCAGAAAGGGGCATGGTCACGTCAGAAAGGGCAAGGCCCCTTGCTCCCCTTGAATGTAATTTTTATATAGCTGCCTTCTTTTCTGTTTTTAGGACAGTTTCTCTTTTAAACTTGGAGCAGTTTTGCATTTATTTACTGCGAGCATTCTTCTTTTTCAGAAGAACAAGGGTGCATCGTGTCTTTCTCCTAGCCCCTCTTGGAACTGCTCAGCCTTTATCCACACTGGTGAGTTTTTATACTTCCTTCCATTGCCTTGCCCCTTACTCAGTCGATTTCTTAATTCCACATAATTTACAATGGAACACTCTTCTGTGGACGCATTTGTTGGTCATGGTGAATTCAACTAGCTAGTTGCCACTGGTTTCTAATTTCCCACAATCAGCCCTCTCCCATGAATAAGAAGAAGCCGTATCAGATCTGTTTTTCTCTGGGTGAATCATTAGTTATCTTCAGTTCTGTCTTAGAGAGCCACAGATAGGTGCCTGTTTGCATGTGTTTGCTAGCCCACAGACATGCACAACTCAGTCCTTCACCTGTTTAGTGCTGCCACTAGCCCTTAGCACCCCTACAAATCCCACTGAAGTGAACGAGACTCACATCGGTCATACGTCAGGGTATTCCCATGCTAGAGATTGGGACCCCAAGTGGGATCACCACATTGCTAAGAGAGGTCCTGGCACAAATTACTCTGCACAATTAGATATTTAAATAGTTGGAAGGGATCTCAAGGGCCATTGAGTGCTTTGATGCAGGAGGACGACAGCTACAGCATTCCCAAGAAATGACTAACCAGATTCTTTCTGAAAGCCCCTCACAACAGAGAGCTTACAACCTCCCAAGGCGGCTTGTTCCATTGCTGCGCAGCTCTTACTATTAGAAAGTTTTCCCTGCTATTTAACCAAGATGTAGCTTCCGGTAACTTGAGGCCATTATTTCTAGCCCTGCCCTCTGTAGCAATGCAGAACTGTTCCGTGCCCTCTTCTTGGTGGCAGCCTTCTAGGTATTTGAAGACTCCCTTTAACCTTCTCTTTGATAGGCCAAACATACCCAGTTCTTTTAACCTTTCCTCATAAGCAAGGTTCCTAGTTTTCTCTGCCAAAAAATTGGAAATTCTCTGAAAAAAATCCCTAAGTTCTCTGATTAAAACCACCAAAATCTCCAGGTTTTGGCTGTTAAAAATCAGAAAGTGTTGATTGCAAATTATTTGTTTTCTTTGACAATTTCTCAAACGGCTCCCAGGAGTCCATTGCCCAGGTGATGGCCCCGTAGGCTTCCTGGGTGCTCCAAGGAACTGCGGGTCCTGAAGCAAGAGGAGCGACGGTTCGAGCGACGGTGGCATCTATCTCGAGCTGAAGCCGACAGATTGCGACATAGAGCTAGTTTATGAGCCTATGTTGTGGCTATGCGGACAGCAAAGAGGGAGTTCTTTGCTGCCCTCATAGCGTCCGCAAGATCCCGTCCAGCGGAGCTGTTCTGGGTGATACGAGGGCTGGTCAGTCCAGCCTCCCTCAACCCGGGGGTTGAGTCATCTTCCGCCCACTGTGACCTTTTTGCAGATTATTTTGTGGAGAAAAAATCACTTGTATTTATCAAGACCTCGATGCCACACTTAATGTAGTGGAGGAGGGAGAGGTTGTAGGAGGACAGAACATTAGTTTACACTGGGAACAGGTGGCCGCCAGGGCTTTGCTACCAATGGGGGTGAGGGGGAAATTTAAACTGCAGGGTCCAACTCCATCTCCGCGGTGGGTGCGGGGCTCCTCCCTCGGAGGCTGCTGCAGGGTCATGTGCCTGGGCACCAGCTTGTCCGATTTTATGGGATCACTTTCAGTCGGTGACACTTGTTGACATGGTGGAGGTGCTGGGGGCTGTTCGAGCCACTTCTTGCAAATTAGATCCATGCCCGTCCTGGCTGATTAAGAGCTTCTGGGAGACAATGGGGCCATTGCTGGCCGGGGTGGTCGGGAGGGCAGAGTGCCGAGCTGTCTCAAGGAGGTGGTGGCACAGCCTCTGCTCAAGAAACCATCGCTTGACGTTGACTCCCCTGCCAGCTATCGGCCTGTCTCTAGCCTTCCCTTTTTAGGGAAGGTTATTGAACAGGTAGTGGCTCAGCAGCTCCAAGAGCATCTCGATCGTGTCAGTTATCTGGATCCCTATCAGTCTGGCTTTCATCGGGGACCTGGCACTGAGACAGCATTGGTGGTTTTGGTCTGATCTGCGTTGTGAAAAAGATAAGGGTCGATCAACCCTTTTAGTCCTATTAGATCGGTTGGCTGCATTTGATACCGTTGACCACGAGATGTTAGTGACGCACCTGCGGGACAGTGGGGTGTGGGGTGGGGGGATCGTTCTGGAATGGTTCAGCTCATTCCTGACAGGAAGAACTCAGCGGGTGGTGCTCGGTGATCATTTTTCATCACACTGAGATCTCTCGTGTGGGGTCCCGCAGGGTTCTGTTTTGTCCCCTCTCCTGTTCAACGTGTATATGCAGCTGCTCGGCGAGGTGATCAGGGGGTATGGGGTGAGGTGTCATTAGTATGCGGATGACACCCAACTGTACCTCTCATTTTCAACCAACCCAGGCCCGGCTGTCTCGGTGGTTACCCGGTGTCTGGCAGCTGTGGGGGACTGGATGAGGGCTAATCAACTGCGACTGAATCCTGACAAGACGGAGGTGATGGTAGTGGGTAAGTCGATGGAGATGACAGCCCCCTCAATTGAGGGGTTTTGTCCTCCACTGACTTCCCAGGTTCAGAACCTGGGGGTGCTCCTCGATGCGCAGCTCCGCCTGGATCTCCAAGTGGAGGCTGTGGCGAGGAGTGCCTTTCGCCAGTTACATCTGGTGCAGTGGCTTTGGGTGCTGGTGTCGGTTTCGGATCTGGCCACGATCATCCATGCTTTTATTACCTCTCGGTTAGACTACTGTAACGTGTTCTACATGGGGCTACCTATGGTGATGGCTCGGAAGCTGCAGCTGGTGCAGAATGCGGCGGCCTGGCTCCTGGTGAGACTGGGCCGCCGGGAGCACATTACACCAGTGCTCCCATCTCTGCACCGGCTGCCAATAGTCTTCCGGGCCCGATTCAAAGTGTTGTTTTTAACCTATAAAGCTTTACACGGCCTGGGCCCTGCCTATCTGCGAGACCGCCTCACTCCCCGGGTTCTAGATCAGCCCCTACGGTCAGCCGGTGGCGCCATGTTGGAGGTCCCCCGGGTTTTCCGGGGGGCCACACAGGACAGGGTGTTCTCGGTGGCTGCACTGCGCCTGTGGAACTCCCTCCCAGTGCCGGACCTCCTGGCTTTCTGCAAGAACTGTAAGACCTGACTGTTCCGTCAGGCTTTTGGCGAGGGAGAGGGGTTGGGTGGGTTGTGTTTTTTCCCCCTGCTTTTGTTATGTTTTAATTGTTTTATATTATTTTTATATTGTATTGTTGTTAGCAGCTGCTCTGGGCTACCGTGAGGTAGGAAGAGCGGGATACAAATATGATAAATAAATAAATAAAATCATTGCCACTGCACCTCAAATAAAAACAACAACAATATTCCACACCAGCCAGCCCCAGCATGTAACCCAACATACCTGCCTTGCCAAAAGCCAGACATGGCTGTGTTCTTCTCGTGCCAAGTCTCCTCTCCTCTCTCGGAGACAGGCGCACACTGGAACCTCCAAAGAGCTTCTGTCTCCTTTAAATGGCTGCTGCCAGTGAGTTTTTGCAGGCAGAAATCTCCTAGAAAAACCTGGAATTCCATGTTTTTCTCTGGTTTTCTGCGCTAAACAGAAAATCAGGAACCCTGCTCATAAAGCTTGCTTTCTAGGCCCTTATATAATTGTTGTCCTCTTCTGAACCTGCTCCAATTTGTCAATGTCCTTCTTAAAATGAGGTGCATATCTAAATAAATTAGATATGCCCATTTACAAAGTGCATATCTTGGAAGTGCAGGTCTTTTGGCTCTCAGTGAGATCCTAGCTTGAAAAAGTTTGGGCATCACGGCTCCTAGTGCAAGAGCTAGTGGTTAAACAGCCAGAGGATCACAGGTGAAAATCCCCCTGTCGAGAAGAGAAGGTCTCGCAGCTCAGTACATCGGGAAAGTCTCTGTACAGGGTTTATAAAATATTCATCACTAAACAGAGAGAATTATGGAGCAGAAATCAAGGTTAGGGCCTCATTGGGCAGTAGAGTGTCTTGCAGAGGAGTGCACCAGGGAAGTTTGTACAGGATTTTTTTGTTGTTGCAACCAAGAGTCGGCCCCTATTGCAAGCAAGAGTTGTGAGGAGGGAGGGTTGGGTTAGTTGGGTTGGGGTGGGGGGGTAGGGGGGGATTGCGGTTTTTTACACAGACCTGTTTTATGTATGCTGTTTATATTTATTTTTTTCTATTTTGATATTGTGTTTTATTAAAACTTATCTTATGGAAGCCGCCCCAAGTTGCCATTGGCAAGAAGGGCGGGGTAGAAATGTAAAAATAAATAAATAAAAATGAGCAAGAGGCTACACAAACCTATAGCCAGAGCTTACAGCCTCAATAGCTGGAGGCGTGAGGAAGGGGAAGCAGAAGCACAGAGGACATGTCTAAATTAGAGGTTTTGCCCCAGTTTTAACCTGAATTGACTGATTGCCAGACACTCTTGTGTGTAAATGTGGTGTCCGTCTCTCTCAGGGGTGGGGAACCTTTCCCCTCCTGTGGGACACTTTGAAAAGAGTTGGGTTGAGGTGCTTAAAGGGTTTGGCTAGCATGGGAGAAAGATCCAGATCATGGATCATCAAGTGATTCTCAGATTGGGTGGCACGGATTAGTACAGCTGCCGTGGCCTGGCCCCTGCTTGCTGGGCCCCCATTGCCACTCGCCTCCCTCCACCACTGGTAGGAAAGGAGAAGCTGCTGGGCCAGGCCTGGTGCTGGGCGGGGTATAGGGTTTGCCACCTATGCAAATTTTAAGCAACACTTATTCAAAATACATGTTGCCCCCTGCAATATGTATTTTTCACAAGTGTTCCTTAAAATTTGCGTAGGTGGAAACCCTAGTGAGATATGGGGCTGTGTCGCCAGCTCCCCTGGGAGACGGTCTAGGGTGTGTGTGTGTGTGTGTGTACCCTAGCGAGGTAGGGGCTGTGTCGCCAGCTCCCCTGCGAGACTGTCTAGGGTGTGTGTGTGTGTGTGTACCCTAGCGAGGTAGGGGCTATGTCGCCAGCTCCCCTGGGAGACAGTCTAGGGTGTGTGTGTGTGTGTGTGTACCCTAGCGAGGTAGGGGCTGTGTCGCCAGCTCCCCTGGGAGACAGTCTAGGGGGTGTGTGTGTGAGAGAGAGAGACCCTGGAGAAGGGCACTGAGGGGCAGTTATCAGCTTCTGTGAATACCCTGCCCAAATGAAGGGCCAGGGCTTATTGGACTTAAATCCAATAAGAGGATTTATTGGAATACGTTTGTCAGTGGGGCGTAGATAACTTTGCCTTTGTGGAGTATGGTCCCATAGGCGAAAGCTTGGCATAGATCCATGGTCTGTCCTTGAGCGCATGCCCTCATCTCTGTTCCCTTCCCCTGAACTCACTCATTCGGTGCTTGAAAGATACAGGTTGGGGCCACAGGCCAGATCCTGGAATTGGAAAGGGGCTGAATTAAAGCAAACAAACAGAAAAAACCAGCACAAGCCAGATTTGGCCTTCTTGTCAGGGGATTCTTCACCCCTGGTCCAGATCCTTCATAAATGGTTGTTCTAGGAGCATTGTGGCTTATCTGGGGTGGTTTCAGCATTGTCACTCTCTTCTCTCCTAAGTGGTATCTGCTGACTGGATGTGCTCAGGTAGCCTCTGGAACAAACATTTGTGCAGTCTCTGGATTAGCATTTGTCAGCCGACTCAGGCTAATTTTTAATCAACTGGACCACCTTAAAGCAAGAGTAAAAAACCTGGTTTAGACATACCTGGAAAGGTGAAATGACCTGCAGAAAAAAAAAAAATCACACAGCAGGTAAGTGGCAGAGCTGGGACTGAGATTCAGATCTCCTGAACTCACAACCCCTCCACCCCTTTGCAAATTTACTATGTGTTTCTTAATCTGCGTTATCTTGTACTTTAGCAGTACATTCACATAGCTGCTGAATCCCCTGAATTTCAGTGAGCCTTCCCACCCTATGTATGTCTCATGAACTCTTTTGATACCCCTGATTGCAGTATTCTGGAAGAAGCATGGAGTGTAGAGTGGAGGACGGACCAGTGTTGCTAGATTCTAAGTTTCCTATTTCCCTTCTGGAAGGCTAAAATTTCCCTTTATGGATCCAATTTTCCCTTTACAATATCGCAAAACAATGACTGTTATTTTGTAATTAGAAGTAAATGACAGGAGGTCATAGGATCATCTTATCTCTGAAACATTTGCTGGGGTGAGGGGGGAATAATTTGGGTAATTATAGACATAATGGGACCACAGTCAACCTGTGGTGGCCGTTTGTCCAGTTATGTCTAAAAGATTCCCGCCAGATGTTCACCATGGTGAATACCTGGTGGGAATCAAAATAACCACGGTTCCGGAGGTGAGGCCGGTCTCACCTCTGGAACCGTGGTTAGATTGGCCATGTTCCGGGATGGGCCAAGAGTGACGTCTGTACCGTTGGCCCATCCTGGATCGTGGCCCAGACCGCGATACGGGATTGGGCACAGTGGCCGGATTGGCCGCTGCGCCCGCCCGGCTCCCAGAGGGCGGCTGGCCGGGGGAGCGTGGGGGGGCAGGGCTGTGTGGGCGCATGTCGAGCCGTGCAGCCCCGCCCCCTCCCTGATGAGAATCAGGCCGACACGTCTAAAGGATGGACGGATGCAGAGGCTCTGCTCTGGAGTAATTTATAGCCAAGAACTCTAGAGCAAGCTTATGCCTACAAGTTGCTCAGGCACAAGTAGCAATTTGTTCAGGGGCAGCTGCACTGTTATATGGACCTGCTCCAGAATGAAGGCAAATTGCTCCAGAATGCAAACACTTTGCGTCCGAGCAAGTTAGAGCATATGCATTTGTGAGGCATTTTGCTTAGTACACGCACGCACTCTCACTGAATCAGCCCTTGTGGCTGTCTGACGAAGTCTCTGCTTTCTCCACTTATCACTTCTGTTCCCGCAGACGTGGCTGCTTCCTTCCTCCCCCTAGGGATGTTTACCCCTTACTGGGGGAAGTGCCTTTCCCATCCCTCTGTCCAAGACTCACAGAGCACCAGCAACAGAGCAGACCCCCTCCACTATTCTGCATCTCTTCTCCTTTAAGGAGGCTTCTGTTCTGTGGGATGTGGACAGGGGCTGTGATGAGCCTCCAGGACTCCGCATGAGCCAAGCAGCGATGGGTCAAACAGCAGAATGCAGAGTTTTTCCTTGCCCCCTCTCTTGGCTACCATGCCCCCGGCAAGGCTTATCACTCGTGGGCGCATGCTCCTTGTGGCTGTGAAGTAAAGTCGCTAATCAAGAAAAACAGGTAAAGAGGGACAGAATCTGAGGTATCCCACCAATTGCAGGACACTGGAGACTCCTGCACTGATCTCCCTGAAATCATGGGATTTTCCTGAAATATCCCTTTACACATATAATTTTCCTGCACTGAAGGAAATTTCCCTCTACCTAGCAACACCGGGAGGGAGTCCCCACTGGAATGGCTCTTTCACAGTACGATGGTTGCTTGGAGGTAGGGTTGTCACCTTTCACAGGGAACTGCCCTGGCCCTTCTAATTTGCATAAAATTACATACTTTGGTTCATGCAAATGTAAAGGAACTTTTCTGTTTGGCTAATAAGGAAGCTTGACGCAGGAGTTAGGTGCAGAATATATGGTGTAGAGCAGTTTTGATTCCGAGGCACTCTTTTTCTGGATTAAAATTGGTAGCACATCTCACTCTTATACCTGAAAATAAATAATTTATATTATATATATCACACACACACACACACACAGAAGTGATTGACAAAACAGAGGTAAATGAAATCTTTTAGTTAAACATTTCAACTTCCGCCTTCTTCAGTAACAGTTGGATTTAAAGTTGCTGCTGGGAGTTTACGGTTACTGAAGAAGGTGGAAGCTGAAACGTTTAACTAAAAGATTTCATTTACCTCTGTTTTGTCAATCACTTCTTTGTGTATTTGATCAGTGATTGAGAGTATCCTAACAGGATCCAGAGCACACTTGTCTGAAGTCCTGTTCAGTTGCTTTTAACTCTGTGTGTGTGTGTGTATATATATATATATAATAAATGATTAAGCTACAAAAAGAGAGAAAGGAATAATTTTTTGAGGCCCGCTTCCACCACACTCAAGGCACACCCTTTGGGAATCACTGGTATAGAGACTTGGTACAGAGGCATGGGGATGCAACCCCATAACCCATGCACAGAGGCACTGCCATAGAAAGGGGTCCCCTCTTTCACTACAACCAAAGGAGGAACATCCTCATAGCAGCTGGGTCTGGCTAATGCTGCACAGCTTCCTCTTCCTCCTCTAGTGCATGCAAAGACAGGTAAAATATAAAGTGATAGACCGATAACGGAGTTGACTGACCCTGAGAGCTGTTGGCTTAACCCTGAGCCCCCAGACATGATGCTTCAAAGCCTTGAGACTCCGGGTCAAACCCTGAGAGGCAGTAACCGTGCTTAGAGGTAGGAAGTGACACACAGGAAGTGATGTATTGGAGACAAAAGCTTGCTCTGGCCTAATGATAATCAGATGATACTATTGCTACCTGCTGGAGTCCGATCCTTGCAAACAAACCCTTTGCAGTGAGTAGCAGAGAACAAGGGATCATTGAGGAGCACAAGTTGTGGTAAGGATTTTGCACAAC
Source organism: Sphenodon punctatus (assembly GCA_003113815.1). Lineage (NCBI taxonomy): Eukaryota > Metazoa > Chordata > Lepidosauria > Sphenodontia > Sphenodontidae > Sphenodon > Sphenodon punctatus. The sequence continues at coordinate 1,561,605 of QEPC01013926.1, read as the reverse complement.
ATTCAGGACCCATTTGCACATTGTTCTGACCAGAGGAGGGAAGCAGATGCAGACCTTTCCCTGTATGCGTCAGCGGGAGTTGTGTGAAAGGGTTGGGCAAGGGTGTTGTGTGCAAACCTTAGAAATCTTTTTTTCCTCCACAACACCCCCACCCATCATGCAAAGGAGTCTTCAGAGTGTAGTTTTGTTTTTGTGTCACCACTAGCCACTCTAAAACGGTTTGTGTGAATGAGGCCTCCAGTCAAGTGCCCTTCCCACAAACACACTTATTCTGCTTCTTGTCCTTCCTTTCTGGAGAGGAGGAGTGTAGGAGAGTCTCTTTGCCTTAGTGTATTGTCCCTGGCACGTGTACAAAGCAGCCCTCATAAAGCTGAACAACTGGAGGCAGCTGGCGGCAATTCTTCACATCCCCAGGAAAGTGTGATTTTGCTGATGAGAGGAGCAGCTGCCACAGGCGCTTAGGATGGAGCTGTTACCAACTGTAATGATTCGGAGGATTGATATTAGGAAGCAGATGTGCTAGATCAGGGAGTGAGTGGGAAAGATGAACTCCCTTGTCACTGAAGCTTCTGCTGAAGAGCCTTTGGCAGCTGCCTTGCCCTGCAGGATTGCTGAATCTCACATGAGATGCCATGCGTGAGAGGGACAGAGAGCTAGCACGGAAATTGCCACTGTGAGGGAGAACAATTGAACTGAAGTGGCTGGAGAAGAAAGATTTCTATTCTGGGTCACCAGAAAACAAACGCAAAACTTTTTAAAATATCTATATAGATATAGGCTGCAACCCTGAAGCTCTGCATTTTTCTGTTGGCATTTGCAGACTAGTGGGTCTGGGAATGGCAATAAAAAGCAGAGGCACAGACCTGCTGTCAGCTACTCTGCTCCCAAGTGCTTCCAACCCCCAGCTGCCAAAGCAGCTAATTGCTATGCCATACCACCATTCTCCACAGACCCCCACTTCCCACCCCCTTCCACCTAAAGCCCCCAAAGCATTATTGCTATGTTATCCCATGCCACCATTCCTCACGCCCACTTTCGTTCTCTGCCCCCTTGCTTCCCACCCTACCCGCAGCCCCCAAAGTGGCTTATCTCTATGCTGTAATACCATTCTCCATGGCCCCCTGTGCCCCTTCACCCTCACATGCAAGTGAGCTGCCGGAGGACTCCCCAGCCTCTGTTCTCATTGCATCCGTCACCCCTCCTTCCCTTCCAACTCCCTGCAATGCTGTACTGCCCCCACAAACTCAAACTTTGTGCCTTTCCCAGAATAACCATGGAAACCAAGATGTGACAGGGTGCTGTGGCCTAGGGTAAGTCTCTACAGGATTAGGCCCCAATGAGTCACTTACACAGGGAATTAGCTTTACACCAAGTCTTCATTCACAACATCCTTCCAGTCTTAGTTTAGACGGTCTCCACCATATACAGTCTCACCAGCAGTCTTTAAGCTAGGCAGTCTCCACTAGCTGAACTCACAATAGTCTGTATCACAAGCCAGGCTCAGCCTCGAGCCTCCTGGCTGGTTACTTGCAGTTGTAGTCCTCATCACCTAGCTCGCTGCCAGGTCTCTGCTTGCGCTGCAGCTTAACCATTCAGAAGCTTACTTCAGACTGCCCTCTGTCCTAGCTCTGTAGTCCCTATTACAGCTCAGCAGCCTCTTTGGAGACCAGATACCAGTCCAGAGTCTGGCTGTTTCCCCATACAAAGTCTCTCTAAAACTGTGGTCTTACTCTTTCCTTTCTCAGGATCCTGGCCCTCAGTGCATTCTCTCCAGTCAGCTCTCTGGAACTCCACCGCACACACTGGAGATGCTTCCTTTACCAGAGCCCAGCACAGACTGCCTTTCTCTGTCTGGCTCTCCTCTTCTTATAGCCAGGAGTGGGCATGACTACTCCCTCACTCCCTGGCTCTTAAAGGGGCTGTAGCTCTCAGGGCCTCTGCTCTGTTACACATGGACTGAAAAAATTATAACAGCTTTATTAAACAATAAAAACATTCATTTAACTTTTATTTTACTTTATATTAACTGTATCATAAAGGCCAACGTTTGGTGTTTTTTTTTTAAATGTGGTTGGTTGGTTTGCTTTATTCGTGCACCTTCCCGTTTTTGGTGCAGCTGGGTGTGTTTGCTTGGGTGGGGGTAATGGTGGGGCTACATGATCATCTTCCTCCTCCTCCTCCCCATGAATCTGCTTGTAGGGGTTGAGGCAGCATGAAGGAGGAGGCCTGCCTGGACAATGGTTGGTTGACTCTGCATGAGTGCAGGGTGGAGAGGGCTCCTGTGGCTTCCCTGGTTTCACTGCAGGGTTGAATGCGGTGACCAGGGCATGTAAAAACCAGGGCGGGCAGGATCCAGGTGGGACAGCATGAACTGCAGAAAGGGGGCCGTCCAACGGTCCTTGCCCCTGAACAACAATTGCTGTGCTAGCGGCAGCTGGATGCTGGAGAAGGGAGCTCTGATTCTGGAGAGATTGGGACAACAGATCTTCCATCTCTTTGCTCGCTTTCTCCAGCCCACTGGCTGAGCACTCCAACTGCTGCCAGAGGCGAACCCAGTGCCTGACCTCCCGCCAGCGGTCCAAGTGGGCCTCAACAGCAAAAGCCTTGCTTTTTTTGCTGCACAAGCTTCTCATGCTTCCGGTCCATGCCCTGAATGGTGTCCCGGATCTCGTGCACCCACCGCCCCCAGGCAGCTCCCTAGCAAAATCCTTCCTGCTGCTCCCGAGGGCTCTCCTAGCCACCTGTGAACACAGTAAAGAAAAAACAAACATAACTAGAAAGCAATAAAATGAAGCCTTTATCATGCAGGCGTGCAATCGTGGCCCTCCCCACCCCTATAGGTGCATTAAAGTACCATTCTCCTCCGCCTTTGCTATAAAAGTGGGTTCCAGGTCCTCCGTTCCTTCCATGAGCATCTCTGGTGGCTCCTCAAACAGAGGCTGGTTCTGGAGACTGAGGGGATAGATCGTCAGAGTCATGATGCTTGTATCCTCCCGACCCTTTCTGGCTCTGGGGCGGGGACAGGCACAGAGGGATCTCTGCCAACAGTCACGGATTCCATGGGGAGAGCAGGAGTGGGAACAGGCAGTGGGGGAGTTGTATCTATCTACTTCTGGCCCCTGGCGAAGGTGCAGCCATAGAGGCGGGATGCCACAATGGTTCCATCTACACAGAGAAACCGGTCCAGCAGCTCATATTAGGGGGCTGTTTACCTCCTGCGACTGGAGGTGACGTTGTTATTCCAGATCTCCTTGTTCTGCATGTGGGGGTCCTTGACCCCAGGGGGTGTAGCTACATGGCATGGGCTGAGGTGAAAGAAATGAACTTGAGCCCCCGTCTCCCCACCGTCACCATCCTCTCTTGTTTCCCTCCCCCTCCCCTCTTCCGCTCCCCATCCCACACAGACTCCTCCATCCAGCCTTCCTCTCCCCATGCTGAACCACTGCCCCCCACAGATGGCCTGCCCCCACACATCCTTCTTGCTCCTACCCACCCCCCACAGAAACCAGCCTCATGCCACCACTGCTTGCTCCATCCCACACACTGCAAGGTCTGCAGCACGTGGGGCACTTCCACTTCTGGCACTTCCTCTCCGTGTGTGTATTGCCAACCCTCCCTTTAAATCAAGTGGCTTATGAAAAATACATGTTGCAGGGTTGCATTGGTTCCAGTGTAGCCCTGCAACATGTATTTTCCATAAGCCTCCTGATTTAAGGGTTGGCAATACTGCTGCGTGCCTCAGCAGGGCAGGAAGGATCATTAGTGGGCTCCCCTCCTCATTTGGGCCTCCGGACAAATGTTCCTCCACCAGTAGCTACACCAGTGCTTGGCCCACTGCCGGAACTGGTTCATGTCCCTGTGGTATCCCTACTGTGGCACTTGGAGGGAGATCGCCTGGAACACCGCCTCATTATTTATTATTATTATTTTATTATTATTTTATTATAAACATGTATATAGCGACAGTAGTGTGACCTGGTGCTGTACAGAACATAGAAATGGATGCGGTCCCTGCCTGTGGCTTACAATCTAAAAGACAAGGAGGGGGAGACAGGGAGAGGGGACAGTGGTAGAGACAGGGGAGAAGACCAACAAACATTCAGGCGGATGCGAAGTCTCAGGTGCGTGTGCTTGGCTTGGTTACAATCAGGTTGGTTGCAGCAGTCTGCAGAGGAGGGCAGACAGTAGGTATATGGGAATTACATTTCACCAGCTTGTATTGTATGCTATGCTCCCTCCGGCCCCCCGAGTGGTGAACGCCTTGGTCTCTTCCTCACACCAGGGACTACACCTCTAGTTGGCGATTTGGTTGGTGGTGAGTGCCTGTGGAGCCCCAGAGGTAGAGGAGGTGACAAATCTGGTAGTTGTCTGTGAACACAGTAAAGGGGGAAAAAAACCACAAAAAATTAAATAGCGATAAAGGGAAGCATTTATCATGCAGCTGTGAAACGCAGCCCACCCACCCACATGAGTTGACTGACTGTCTTTCTGAGCCATTTTCATTCTCTTTAAAATGTAAATTTAACGGCTCATGAGGAGAGACCGTTGAGCACATGCTGCAAACCTGGACCAGCTGGGCAGACGCAAGTTTGAATTTGGTGTGCGTTGGCCTTTTAAGGTAGATGTAGAGAGAGAATTAAGAGAGGGGCAGGAAGTGGTCGCTCCCTGGAAAGCTCTAGGGATGTGGACACATGAGCGCACATTAGCCTGGATTTAACAGCATTCGCCCGCATGGTGGGCTCCACATTCTCTGAGACCCTGCTGTGAGTGGGGTCTACATCTGCAGGACCAGTGGGTGGTGGCCACATGGCCAGTGGAGGTGAACATCTGGGGAACACCTAATAAACGGGCAGGTGGACACCCACCTGGTGGAGGCTAATGGGGGCTAATGTCTTCTTTGTTAGCACCCTTAGAGGTGGGTGCATAAGCCTCCATGAGCCATTCATTCCATGGCTTTTCTGCTGAGGCTGACAGAACAGAGACCAAGTGATGTCAGTAGTGGGGGCAATGATTGCTGTGACACAATAGGAGATTAGTCCAACATTCTACCTCATTTCAAAGCCATTGGTCCAGTTCTCCTTTCAAGGACATACAGATCTAAGTGGAGCTTTATGGAAATAAAATGGCATTATACAAGTGTAATATGGGTGGATAAGGCAAAGATGTCAGGAACGTGCTGGAGTTCAGAGGGCAGGTGCAGGATCAGGTCTAGAGACCCAGGAACTGGTACCAGGGGGCAGGGCAGATAGGCAGGAGCCAGACAGAATCGCAGAGCATGCTCAAGGACAGACTCACAGGCACAGGAGACACAGACAAGTGAATGGACAGGAAGGGGAAACAGATGCTCCGCTCAGCTTCCTGTGACTGCAGGCCTGCCTTATGTGTGGCAGCCAACCAGGAAGCCAGGGTAACAGACCTCATGGGCAGGGGCGGAGCAAGATTGAGAAGGGCCTGGGCTCAAGCCACAGTTATGGGCCCCTCATGTGAACGCATGCACAAACCCAAAGTGGGTGGGGCTTAAGGGATGGGGCAGGGCTTAAGGGATGGGGCGGGGCCTGTTGACAACTTCTAAATATACAAAATCCAGCGGCTAGGAGTTATAACTGTGGCCATAGACAAGCATGGCCTCCTAATGCTTCCCACCTCCCCAGCCGAGCGTCTACCACCACTCCCAGGTGTGGTTCCACTGCAGGGGCAGCCGGGCGGGCAGTGAGGCAGGCACAGAGAGACTGACTGTGTCCACTGCCTTACTGGAGGAGGGGCTAGGGGGTGAGCTTAGCCAGTCTGGCCTCCAGGGCCTGTTGTTTCTTGCTGCTGGTGCTGCCTGTGCCTTCTGCATGCATGCGGTGCGACCAGCCCAGAGGTGCTGCTGTCAAACACACTAGACAGTGACACCCAAAATGCAGCTAGCTTATTAAGTGCATTATGCCATGAAATATATATATATAACCAGTTCAGTTGTGCCCCACAATCAGTTCATGCTGCCCCCATCCAATAACCAGTTCATTTGTGCCCCTGCCCCCCATATAATCAATTCACACTGATTCACCAGTTCAGTTGTGCCCCCATAATCAGTTCATGTTGCCCCCACCCATAATCATTTAATTTGTGCCCCCGGGGCAGCGTGAATTGATTATACAGGGGGCACAAATGAACTGGTTATGGGGTGCGGGTTTAAAGACACTGTTCCTGTTAGCAATAACTTTATTAAGAAAAGTTAGTGAAATAGCAGCCATAATAATCTCAGAACCATATTTGCAGATTTATTTTCCAATACAGAACATATATTGCTTTACATCCTAAATTCCTACCTAAGATAGTATAAGTAAGACAGTTGTGAGAACGTGGCCCTTTTCACACAGGCCTCTCCCACCCATTAACACGCAGATTTCTGTGTGTTCATGGGTGGGGAAGCCCCGTGTGAACAATGTGGTGCACGCACCCATGGTGTGTGGGGGTGAATGCACGCCCGCCTAACACACATCCCCACTCACTTATCCCTACGCACGGAGCAACTGGGAGAAACGGCAGTTACTCCGTGGGTGTGGGTGAGTGGGGATGCATGTGCAGCTATGTGCATGCCCTGTCCATGCACTGGTGTGCCCACGGACTTCCCCCACCCAGTGGAGCCATGTAAAAATAGCATGTGAGTAGCCGCTGGAAGAACAGCTTGCTACCTTGTAAACAAGGTTCTTTGAGATGACTGCAAACATTCTGACAACACCCACCCTTCCAGCCCCGCATGGAATTTGTTTCTTATATTTCTTGAAAGGGTTGGAAGGAACTGCCATTCTGTGGGGGAGACTGCTTTTTATACTAGAGGAACTCGAGACCATCATGTGGTCTATTATTTGAATAGAGTGAGCTTGCACAACCCAGTTGTGAGAATGTTAGGAGCCATCTCAAAGAACTTTCTTTACAAGGTAGCAACCTTCTGGTCAGCACATGGGTAGGAGCTGTTTGTAAACAAACAGCTTTATCTCCTCAATCTGTGTCCCGCTGTTGCTGCTGCTGCTGCTGCTGCAACTACTAGGAGGCAGAGGCAGGTGAGGGATGGGGACTGGAGCCAGGGAGGGGAGGCAGCAGAAAAACTTAGGCTGCATTCTCACCTGGCAGTGTCGACAGCAAGAGGGGCGAGGGAGACGCAGCGGGGAGGAGGTGGTGGGGAGAAAGAGCCAGTGCAGATCTGCCGGGCTCTTTTCCCGGCACCGGCTCCCCCGCCTCCCTCATGGTGAGGGAGGCGGGGGGAGCCAAAGTTCCCCACCGCCTCCTCCCCGCTCCGTCTCCCTCGCCCCTCCTGCTGCCAACACCGCAGCTGCAGGTGAGGGGGCTGGCCCTGCCTACGCCCCCCCCCCCCAGGGCAGGGCCCGGGTGCAAATGCGCCCCCCCGCGCCACGATAGCTACACCACTGCTCATGTGCCCTGGTCAGAGTGGATCGCTGGCACTGAGGAGATAGGCACCACGCTCAGGGCCCCAAGGACACTGGTTCAAGTCCTGATTCCTTTTGAGTTGGTTCAAGATCTGTACTCTCATTGACTCATTTGTTTGTTCAGATTTGTATCCTACCCTATCCTGAGGATTCAGGGCAGATAACAATATATTAAACCTATAAAAATGAGTATTAAATAAGAGGCGTAAAATGCATGCAGGCGAAAGTGGCAAAAGAAAAAAAATCCAGAGGAAAGAGGTGAAAAAAGGCAGCGAGGAGCAAAGACGGTTCTGAATAAATCCATGTGTAGTGCACCTTCTTTGTCACTAATGAAGCCGTTCTTAGACCTTTGCCTGCATGACCCCATTTTGTGACTTAAACAGACCCAACAGAACAGCAACAAAGACATGCAAAGTCTGTGCCTATCAACTGGGATCACAAACTCCATCTGCAAATGGCGTGACCCCACTTGTCCTGAGTCACAGTTTGGGACCCTCTGTGCTCTCCGATAGCACGGGCTCAAAAATTATAAAGAAAGCAAATTACCCTCAGAGGAGAGAGAAGGGCTCAGATTTCAAGGCAGAAGAAAAGGATTGATGACATAACATGTTGAATTCATTCCGTAAAACCAAGGGCTAATTGGAGAGGATCACAACACCTGCAACCCCATTAGCTACTCTTCCACCACCAGTGCAGACAATATCTAAGATGTGGATTAAGGCAAGTAATTCAATTTGTGTGGGCTGTTGAACCACTGTCAGGAGAGTGGTTTTACCCTTGTCTACATTAGTGGGCACAGAGGGGAAGAAATAGCTTATTATTACTTTTTTCTTTTAATCGGCCAATTTCAGGATTCTCCTCTTCAGAACCTGATGCTCCACTGTTCAGTTTAAATTGGATTTAAACATTTTTTTAAATTAGAGATCTCTCTTTTAACAAATAAACCTATTTAAATATAAATTTAATACAAAATATGTTAAAGTTCAAAGATAATAACTTTGAGTTATATACTACTTGAGACAATATAGTCATGTAACCTTTCTGGGAAAGACTTATAAACAGGGCACAATAAGCCCTGGTCCCCCAGAGGCTCTTCTATAGATGGGTAAAGAAAGCCACTGTACCCTCTGGTACGCAGCTTTCAGTCTAGACCAGAGGTGGGTAATTTTTTCCCTCCTGGGGGCCACTTTGAAAATTAGTATGAGCTCTGAGGGCCACCTAGAAGTTGGGGAGCAGGGTGCTTAAAGGATGTGCTCAGAAAGAGGAGGGTCCAGATCAGGGCTCTGTGCCCTGCCTGGATCTGTCCCCTGTCCTTGTGTGCATACCCTCATCTCTGCTCCCTTATCCTGAGCTCAGATTTTCAGTCCTTGGGGGTAGGAACTGACTCCAGGGACCAGATCTAGAAATTGGAAAGAAGAGCCACATAAAAACTTGCTGTGGACCTGAGGTTCCCCACCCCTGATTTAGAAGATCCCGGCTTGCATCTCTAAAAACACAGAAACCACTTCTAGGCCATTTTTTTACATGGACATTCCCCCTCCCCACCTGCGGTGGGTGGGGCATCCGTGTAAATGCCATGGCGGTGGGTGGGGGAATGGGTGTGCGCCCATGGAAACACCATGGGCTGTGGGTGGGGGTGCGGGCGTGCTCCCTTGCAACATCCACCTATCTCCCACCCACGGAGCCATCCGGCAAACTGGTGGAGGTGGGTGAGCGCCAGTGGAAAAAGCTGCACCTCCACCTCCACCCACAGCCGGCACACACCCATCGCGGTCCGTTTAAAAAGGGCCCTAGTCTCATGCTTTTGTATTTTCTCCCTTGCTTAGCTCTGATGGTTTCACTTTCAGTTCTCAGATTGTGGATTTCTGTCTCAGTAGTTAACTTAACATGACATATCCATGTGAACTGCAGTATAGGGAAACAATTTGCCTAGCTAGCCACGTAAGCATCTTTGCTTTGTCTTTATGCATGTTCCTGTACACAGAATAAAACCCTTATCTCCATTTCAGTCTCTAAAAGTGCAACAGGATGAGTTAATGCAGTCTGAGATTGCTGGAGTGGAGTAGAGCTTTGAGAGGAGATAAAAGGGAGGGAGGAGCAGCAGAAAGAAGCAACATTTTAAGCAGAAATCTTTGGGGGATAAATTTCTTCCATGTATATAGCCTCTGCATTGATTACATTTCTAATGAGGAAACTAAATAGGTAGGGAGGAACAAAACAAAAAATGAATGGCTCAAGCCCTAACTCCAGTTAACTTCTTTTACATAGGGTGATTTCAGACGTGACAAATCCAAGATTTACCACGCCTGAACCACACTAAAACGCGGCCCGCGTTTGACTGTGGTGAACGTCTGTTTGCTACCCGCCAGATGTTCACCACAGTCAAACGCAGGCCGCGTTCACATTCACCACATTTCTGGACCCGAGACACGAGCGGGTCCAGAAGTGTGGTGAATGGCCACCACGGCAGGGGTGACTGAATCGTCACGTCTGTTCACGTACCCCTGCCGGTGGTGGAATCCATTGCCCCCCCCGACCGCGGTGGCGAGTGCGACCGAATTGACCGCTCTCGCTGCCCGTCCTGCGGGGGGAAGGCCGGTGTGGAACGCAGGGGCCGGGGCCGTGCGGTAGTACGCTGCACCGTGCGGCCCCGCCCCCTACGCGATCCGCGGTTCCACAACTGACGTTACGGCGGGCCCCATTCACCACGGGCCGTGGTTCGCCGGTCCCCACGGCCTGGGGAGCAGCAGCGCATGTCTGTTGGCACGCCGCTTCACCCCGGGCCGTGGTCCGAACCACCCCACGGCCCGTGGTGAATGGGGCCTGCCGTAACGTCTGAAATCACCCATAATCTCACTACCCTGTACCAGGGTCGATGCTTAACTGCTGAAGAAGAGAAGATTGCTATGACATGGGCATCCACTAATCACCCCTCAATCATGCCAGTTATAGTAAACCTGAGGGCTATGGGTGAACTATTAAAAAAAATATGAATAATAATTCCACCAGTGAGCTGGTGAAAGTCGTTCAAACACTTGGATCTGCCCAAGACTATTGAGGTGTTAATCCATCTTTTGACTGCAGTAGCCTCTTCTGCAGGTGCAGAAATAATCTTTTCTTCATTTGTATTAGTTCATTCAAAACCGAAAAATTGGTTGGGAGTTGAAAAAGCAGAACAGCTTGTCTGTCTTGCCTGCCAAAGGACCCTGTGAGGTTTGAAAGCTTGCATACCTGCACCAACTGTAGTCTCTGATAAAAGAGATCACTATACTACTTTGTCCCTATTGCCTATATTGAGACCAGCGTGGCAACCTTACTTCCTTTCCCAGTCTATGAATACAATGGAGGGGACGGAGATTATTTTTACAGATTTAATGCATAGTCCAGACATATTTGTAAATTTCTCGTGTTGACCTGGCTGAAATAATCTATTTAGCTATTTTAGTTGTAAATGTGAAACACGTTTTGATGAAAAATGTGAGTTTCCAAAATACATAAGTTTGTTTTGCTTAAATAAACTTTCAAATGTTTTATTGTTGTTGTGCTTGATTAAATCCCAGCTAGCATCTTAATACAGTTTGGCACATATGCCATAAGATCTATGATTACGTTAGGCCCTGTCCATGGTCTACTGAAGTCAATTGGAGGCTTTTTTTTTTTTTTCATTGACTTCACAAGTATCTGTATCAGTAAGTTCTGGTAAATAAAATAATCAAATCATTCGGTTTTCTGATGTAGCAGTAAAATGAATCTGAAAATATCAAACTAAATAATTGTTTAAAAATACATAGTGTGCACCTTCCAAGACTAAAACTGTACATCTGTCTTTTAGTTGGAGCTAACACGTTTAAACGGTTATATCAAACAATGAGAAGGCAACTTTTTATTTTAAAAATGTGGACAAGTTTATTAAAATCAATTATTAAATCAAGGCTTTCCATGCAGTAATTTAAATAATGATTTAAATCTGCTTGATTTAAATCAAATCCACCTTGCTAACTACTCTGAATTGTGCCAGTCTGTTCACCCCATCTCACAAAGACCATGCCAGGTAGAACTGGATAAGGTGCAGAGAAGAGCAACAAAGATGATTAAAGACATGGAGCGTCTTCCTTTATGAGGAGAGACTCAAAAGGTTGGGGGCTACTCAGGTTAGAGAAGCAACAACTGAGCAGGGACACGATAGAGGTTTACAAAATCCTGAGTGGTGTCGGGCAAGTAAATAGCGAGCTGTTTACCCTTTTTCAAAATACTAGAGCTAGGTGACACTCTGTGAAATCAACTGGCAGCAGATGTAAAACAATTAAAAGGAAGTACAGCCGTTAATACACGGATGGGGGTGGTGTGGGTGTTTTGGTGTGGTGGGTGTAGGTGGGTGTGTACCATCACCCATCTCCACCCACCTCCACCCACGGAGCCTCCTCCATTTTACAGGAGGGCTCTGTGGGTGGAGGCAGGCATGCGATGAATGGAGGTGGGGGTGCGCCAGGAGTGCGCACGTACGAACACCCACCACCCGTGGTGTTTACACAGGTGCACACCCATCCCCCCACCCTCTGCCAGCCATGTACACAGACTGCCCCCCCCGCCGCACACCCACCCGAACACTGAGCGGGGAGGGGGGGAGGCGTCCGTGTAAAAACGACCTACTTCTTCACTCGACGTACAATTAACCTGTGGAACTCAGTGCCAGAGGATGTTGTGAAGCCCATTAGCAGCACTGGGTTCAAAAAAGCATTGAATGAATTCTTAAAGGATAAATCCATAAATGGTTAGTTGTCCAGTTGGTTGTGAGAAGTAAACTCTCTCTGTGGGGAGCAGGAAATGGATCACTGCATGGTGGACCTGTTGTGTACTTCTCTGAAGCAGCCAAAGAAGTGGTCACTGTTAGAGACAGGATTCCAGACTAAATAGACCATTGGTCTGGCTCAGTGTGGCACTTCTTATTATCTCATGTTCTGGGGCTGGAGAAATGGAGGATGTTTTTACATGGACACTTCATCCCAGGATTAGGAGAAAATTATCCCAGAATTGTTATCCAGGGGTTTCAAGTGGTATGTGTTTTACACTGACATTTCTATCACGGGATGAAATCCATCCTGGGATAGTTCATTTGAACAACACATTGCTCTTATCCCAGTTTGAGAGTTTCTGTCTGGGATGAATATCAATCCCAGGGTGCTTTTTGTCCGTGCTCAGTGCACTGATTTCTGGGGTGGAAGGAAATCTGATTTTCTTCATTTTACTGAATTCTGAGTTGAAGAAAATGGAAACTCATCCCTTTGTTCTGTGGATATTTAAACTTGGTGCTCCGCAATGCATTGTTGAAGGATGGCGGAGGTAATATGATCGCCCCAGTCATGTGCTACTAGATGCCATAGAGGCAGAACTGCATAGAGAGGATGTCAGCTCTTGCCATAACACTCTGTGATACTAATCCCAGAATATTTGACTATCCCAAAATAGTAATTGAGATGGACCGAGTCCCAGGATGAATTAACAACGGGATATTACAAACCCTCGAAAAAGAGGGATTTTGTAGTGATCCCAGGATTATAATCACTGAATAGTGTGTTTAGACGGACAAGTCATCCCAGGACTAAAGATATAATCCCGGGGTAAGTGTCCATGTAAAAACGACCAGAGTCCCTGGAGGTGACTGACTAGTTTGCTCTTTGGCTTCTTTTCCTTTGTCTCAGTTGCATCGAGCTGCTCCTCAGGGTTCATTCACACAAGGTGGCAGGGTGTGGTCTGTACTGACCTCCCCTGTGGATGTGGGCGTTTTTGTGAATGGATTTTTCCCTGCTAATAACTCTGTGCAAAGCAAGGATGGGGGGGGGGGGGGGAGTGGGAGAGATACCACTCACTGTGCTCTGGAAGCTTCCCTGTGTTCTGAGGCGTATGAGAACAGTGCATGCTGTGTTTTCCCTTCTGTGCCAGCACCCCCTGGGTAGCAGCCTGTAACCTGCCGTGCAGTTTGGAGGGATGGTTTGATCGTCATTCCAACGGGGAGCAGAAAGGAGATGGGGGTGTTCTCAATGTGCTAAACTAAATGGCCTTTATTTTCTAACTCCAGCCAGAACTTTCCCTTAAGGGAGATCCCACGTGAAACTCTCAGTCTCTGGTTCCCCAGCAGCAGAATCTCTTGCATGTCTAAATAACCTTCTGCTGAGCACCTGCCAATGGAGTTGGCGGCTGGTGATGGACATCTGGCATGGGGGCAACTGTTTGGCACTTATGCCTATGCCTCTTAAAGCTATGGTATCAGTTTTGGTTCAGTTTTTGCTCCAGCCTTTCATGTTGGTAAGGTTTGAGTTTCAGTCACCCCAGTGCCTTTTATCTTCCGTTCAACCCTTGGAACACAATAAGGCACAGTAAATACATAAGATCCCCACACAGAGTTCGTAGCTGGAATCAGACTTAGTAGCCCCGGGGCCCAACTCCAGACCAACGCCTAAGGCCGCGCACACAAGGGCGCGCCCTTGCGTGTGTAGCCCTTAGGCGCGCTGTCCCACAGTGCGCACCTACGGCGCGGCTGTAGGCCACACCTTCAAAGTTACCCCCAGCCGAAGCAATCCTGATAACAGGTGGGTAGCGGGTGGGGTAGGGTGGGGTGTGTCCAAAAAGAAAGGGGAACAACAACGGGGGGAAACGGAATCCAAATTATGGGGCGCTCCTCATGTCACCCAGGTTAGCCCTCTGATCCTCTGGCAACACCGGCTGCGGCGTGGTAGCTTCAAAGGGCAGCGACCCGCAAAAGCACCCAGCCAGTGACAACGATCTCCCAGAGCTCCCCACTCACTCCACGTGCATGGGTGTCCCACAGTTGTGCCACTCAGTGGACATAGTGAACCCCCCCGCTCCAAGCATTGCTTGTTTAAAAACACCCAGACAGAATGCTGGATTAGATGGACCTTTGACCCAGCATGACACTTCAGTTAGGGTTGCCAGATATGCACATTTTTCCAGGACATTTATGAAAAAAAAATGTTGCAGGGCCTGCATTGAGGCACCAATGTAGGTCCGGCAAAATGTATTTTTCATAAGTGCCTTCAGTGCCAATGCAGGCCCTGCAACATGTATTTTTCATAAGTGTCTTGGAAAAAATTGAATATCTGGCAATCCTAGCGCTTCTTATATTATTTCCTTACATCTGCTTGCCTCCTGTTATTCCTTTCTAGCCCCTGTTGTGCCTTCCCTTCCTTGATTTTGGTTTCTCTTTCATTTCTTGCTTGCTCCTCCTTAGTCTTCCTGTATCCTGCTAGAGCTGGGAGAGTTGTAACCTCGATCTCCATTCTGTTAATTGCTGCACCTTGGCAACACTCTCCTGACCCAAACTTAATTAGGAGGGGAAACAGGAACACAGAGATAGGAAGTAGCTGTCCCCAGGGTCACATATCAGATCAGTTTCAGATCCAGGAATAAAACCTCAGTCTCCTGATTCCCATCCCAGTGACTTATCTCCTAGAAATGCTGCCTTCCTGGTGGCATTTATTTAAATATCAGGGAACGATGCTGGGGTTGGCTTGGGAATTATTCCATCAAGCTGTCCGGCTTTTAAGGAATTGCTTTTGAATCCTGCAGATGATCCCGGAGAAGCAGAAATATCTGTGTTAAAAATGACACCGTCCGCCAGCTCAGGGTCAGTGAAACTGTATCTGAGAAAATTCCAGCCGTAGCCCAGAGCGATGACTAGATAATTTATCACAGCTTTATTCTGTAGAAGTGTCTTTCAGACAGACTGAATCCCTGCATGCTTTGGACAGCTAAATAATAGTTACACAGATTAGAACAGTACAGGGAGAGAGAAATTTAAAGGGATAAAAGAGGTGTTTTCAACTGACATTCAGGTTTGGAACTGAAAGGCTGATGAATCAAAGAGATACAAGGAGTCTGTTGCAGAGAGAAGAGACTGCAGAAAAGGAGCTATTTCTTACCACAGCAGTAATAAGGTTGCAGGAAGCTATGGAAGAGTCATGTTTGGGGAGGGGAAGGGGAGAAACCAAGGTTGCTAGATCCGCGCAAGATCAAAGGTTCCCAAAATGTGGATCATGCTAACTGTGAATGGGGTCATGATACTAATACTTTTATATTTTGCAGGTTTTTGTTGCTGTTGGGTCATGGGATTATATTATTTAAATCTCAAAATGTTTGGGAACCATTTGATATAGACCAAGTTAAGAGAAAGTTTTAAAAACTAGGAAAGCCATTTCAAAGTAGAACCCAATGTGAATGTGGGGCCATTGGAAGTATGTGTGGGGAGAAGTGGTATTACGTCTCTCTATATGTATAAGAAGAGAGCCAGCAGTCTCCTGCACTTGCTGTAGCCAGGAGAACCAGGGAGATGTGAACAAGGGGGCAGATCAATGAACAGCTCAGGGCCCCCTGAAACACAGGGCCCTTGTCCATTGGGAAGCTACCACTGCTGTAGGCCCAGCTCAGTCAGAGCAGAAACTGCCAGCAGCGGCTGTTGGCTGACCTCTGCTGTCCTAGAGAAAGGTGTTGTTGGGGCAATGCCATGCCTTCCAACAGCCCCTATTTAGATAGAACAGTTTCTCTCTGGGGGCTGAATCCTACTGTTCCTCATTCAGCGGTCAAAGTCCCTCTTTCAGGAGGGACAGGCAGACCAGTATTCAAGCCTCAGATGTCTCTTTCTTGGTTGCCTCCTAGGACAATGGAGAGATGAGGGAATGACAAGAAACTAAGCGGAATGAGAAGCAGGAGAGTTTCTGTCTCTCTTTATGCACTTGGAATGTTGGGAGGTGTGTGTATATTGCTTGTGAGGTGCGAGAGAGTGGAGCTTAACGGGTTGGAGCTTATTGGCCCAGGGAGCGGGGCCTATCTCTGCTTGGCTGTTCAAAATGTTGGAAGAGATGCAGTGATCTCGGGGCCCAACGCTCTCCGAGCCCAGTGTCCAAGAATTTGTATTCCACCTCTGGTTTCAAAGATCAAGGTGAGAGGAGATGAAGGTATGGAAGAGGGTTTCAGTAAATGGACCATTAAGGCACCGAAGAGAGCAATAGGCATTAACTGCATTATGTAACAGCAGGTACTGGGGGAAAGAGGCTATTAAAGAGAAGTCTTTTGACTATGCTGGTGCTTTTTCTTGTTGAAAGCCTCATGCATAGGAAGTAGGCTCCAATGCATTGGAGTAGGCTCCATGCATTGGCCTCAGTGCAACCTTGCAACCTGTATTTCTCACAAGTGTCCTCTAAAAGTTGCATATCTGGCCACCCTAAAGGGAAGTCTGAGTGGCTCGCCCAATTCCAGAGAAAGGTACTGGGATTCAGTCTGGTGCAAAGCAATTGTAGCACACAACACTGGTCTCTAGAGCAGTGTATCCCAATATTTTTCTTGCATTGACCCCATTTTGAGACTTAAACATGGTCCCGTGTTTCCAGTCAGCAGCAGACATGCAAAATATGCCTCAAATGTAAATCAGATTTTGGCCCCATCTGCAGACACACCATGAGCATGCCTGTCTCTTCTCTGGCAATTGGGGTCTGAAGAGATCTCTCTCCTGTATTTAAGAAGATTAGAAATGCCATACTGGGTTGAACCAATGGTCCGTCCATCCATCCCAGCATCCTGTCTCAGACAGTGGCTATACCTCGGTTGTTTAGAGAAGTGCACAAATTCCTGGCCGTTCATTTCCAGCCCCCAACAGCTGATGGTCTTGTTTCCTGACCAACTTGACCAATAGCCATTTATTTATTTTATTTTATTTATTTATTTATTTATTTATTTAACACATTTTATTGACCTATTCTCTACAACAGGAATGGGGAACCTTTCCTCCAGGGTGGCAGGGAAGCACTTTGAAAATTAGTACAAACTTCAAGGGCCATCTAGAAGTTGAGGGGGAGTGATTAAAGGATGTGCTCAAGGTGGGGTAAGGAAGAACAGGCTCCAGATCATGGGATCTGTGCCGTGGATCCATCCTCTATCCTTGTGTGTATGTCTTCATATTCCCCACCCCCACCCCCACTCTCTCTTTCATTGCTTGAGCATAGGAACTGGAGCCAGGGATTAGATCTAGAGCCAGATACAGGAACTACAAAGGGCCCGAATAAAAATTAGGCACAGGTTGCATTTGGCACCTGGACCTGAGGTTCCCCAGCTCTGTCTGCTCTATAAGGTTGCATTGTGCATATTTATGTTGAGAGAGCCTCTCCTTTAGCCTTGAGAGGGAGTCCTCACTGAGATGATGTATGTTTTGCCGTTGAAGGTCCTGTGGCTGCTTCTCCAAGTGGAGCCTTGGAGTTCCTAGCTGGCACCATTACCTCCAACGAGTGGAGTTCTCCCACCTCCCCTGAGGGGAGCAACGACTCAGGGGGCAGCAAGGCCTTGGACAAGCCAATCGATAATGATGCTGAGGGTGTGTGGAGTCCGGACATTGAGCAGAGCTTCCAGGAAGCGCTAGCCATCTACCCGCCATGCGGACGGCGGAAGATTATCCTCTCGGATGAAGGCAAGATGTATGGTAAGGAGAAGGGAAGAAATGAATAGAAAGTTGCCCTGTAGCGTGGGATTGTCCAAGTGGGGTTTGCGTCCATGAGCTCAGGTTAAATAAGAAAAGCAGCAATTAGAAATAAAATCAAGTGGAATTAGGATAGTGTCATAATGGGGTTGGAAAAAGAGGGCTCAGCCTTCAAGTCTCTTCTGCAAGGCTTTCGGAGAAATATTTTGTAAGTTTCTTTGGATAAGGAGAGTCCAGTGGCTTTAATGCAGAGAGCACCCTCATCCTGCAGGCGGCCAAATACAGCCAAAAAACAGCTGTTTTATTACTGGACCGCTTTCCAGTTCCTGCAGCCAACATTCTCCCCCTGAGCCATTAAGGAATGTGCTCAGAGGGAATGGCAGCAAGATAAGGGCAGATGTACTCAAGGGCAGGGATGGGATCATGGGCAGAATCTACACTTCCTTTCCCCACCCTAAGCCCCGTACTTCAGCCCTTCCTCCGCGAACCTTCAGAGGCCTTATCCAGCCCTTGAGCCTTATAATCATTTTCAAAGTGTGGGAAGTAGGTTACTCTCTCCCTGCTTTAATGCATGTAAACGTCTCCCTCTGGAGATGGCTCCTGTTATTTAGTCTTTATCTCAAGTGACATGAAACCTGTGTTTTGTGGTGCTGAAGGTTGCAGAGAAAGAGGGGAAATGATTTCAAACTGGATTTTATCGGTCCTCTTCAACAGGGGCGTAGCTAGAGTGGGATGGGATGGGCCCCTGGCCAAGAAGTCCAGATGGTCCCCCCTCTTTGTGTCCCACTTGAGGACGCTGGTATCAAACACAAAAGACACCCAAAATGCAGTCAGCCTATTAAGCGCATTATATGAAAGAGACATACACATATATAACCAGTTCAGTTGTGCCCCCATAATCAGTTCATGCTGCCCCCCTCCCAATAGCCATTTCATTTGCGCCCCCGGGGCAGCGTGAATTAATTATATGGGGGGCACAAATGAACTGGTTATGGGATGGGGGTTTAAAGACAGTATTCCTGTTAGCAATAACTTCATTAAGAAGAGTTAGTGAAATAGCAGCCATAATAATCTCAGAACCATATTTCCAGATTTTCCAAGATAGAATAGATATTGCTTTACATCCTAAATTCCTACCTAAGATAGTATAAGTAAGATGGTTGTGAGAATGTGGCCTTTTTACATGGACCTCCCCCAACCGGGGGGAGGGGGAAGCCCTGTGTGAATGACACAGTATGCGTGCCCCCAGTGAATGGGGGTGCGCGCGCCCGCCTAACGTATCCCCACTCACCCCCCATCTCGTCCCCACGCACGGAGCAACCGGGGGAAACGGTGGTTGCTCCGTGGGTATGGATGAGTGTGTGGCCATGTGAGTGGGGTGGGTGTGTGCGGCCATGTGCATGCCCCGGTCACGCACTGGCGTACCCATGAACACAACACCCCCCCATCTGGCGGAGCCATGTAAAAACGGCCTGTGAGGAGCCACTTGAAGAACAGAAGGTTGCTCCCTTGTAAACAAAGTTCTTTGAGAGAGCTCCAAATATTCTCACAACACCCACCCTTCCAGCACAGCATGGAATTTTCTTATATTCCTAGAAAGGTTTCGAAGGAACTGTCATTTTGAGGAGGTGAGTGCTTTTTATACTAGAGGAGCTTCAGACCATCACGTGGTCTATTATTTGAATAGGGTGAGAATGTTAGGAGCCATCTTGAAGAACCTTCTTTACAAGACAACAACCTTCTTATCGCTCATATGTTGTTTACAAACAACTTTATCTCCCAGTCCCATCAGTGTCCTGCTGCTCCTGCAGCAC
Organism: Sphenodon punctatus; assembly: GCA_003113815.1. NCBI lineage: Eukaryota > Metazoa > Chordata > Lepidosauria > Sphenodontia > Sphenodontidae > Sphenodon > Sphenodon punctatus. The sequence goes on along the minus strand of QEPC01013926.1, from coordinate 1,541,881 downwards.
TACTAGCAGGCAGAGGCAGGTGAGGGATGGGGACCCCCCCCCATGGTGGGGGGTGTCCTGCACCCAGGTCTCCTCCAGCCCAGGCACGGGGCTGCCCCCATGGGGCCAGGCAGGGCCCCCTGGTACCTAGAGGCCCCTGGCTTTATGCCGGGCTTGCCCCTGCTCTTCAACCACAGCTAGCTGAGGCTCGTTTTCATACCATCCAACACTTTGAGCAGCCAAAGCGGGACAAGCCCTGCCCCCTGGGCCAGTACACTCTGCCCCTTGGTGAATAAGCCTCATCCCTCATGCATTTACACTCTCTCTCTCTCTCCAATATCCCAAGTTCACAAAGAGGGACAGAAGCTGTACTACTTCTCATTCCACTTAGTGTCTTCTCATTCCATCATCTCCCCATTGCCCTCTCAAGTTAGGGTTACCACCTATGCAATTTATTAAGGAACACTTATGAAAAATACATGCACCTAAGGCACCAATATAGGCCCTGAAACATGCATTTTTCATAAGTCTTTCTTAGAAATTTGCATATGGGGCAACTCTATCTCAAATGCTTTTCCTGGGAAGCAACCAAGATAGACATGCCTGAGGCTTGAATACTGATCTTTTTGTCTTTCTCTCCTGAAAGAGGTACAGTGGGATTCCAGACCAATAGAAGGTCTGTATTGCCTAAGTAGGGACAGTTAGGAGGTATGGGTTTATTGTTTGAGGCTGTGCAAAGCAAGGAGCAGGCTGTGCTTGCTGTAGGGAGGAGCAGAGTTGAAGATCAGTCCTCAGAAGACAGCAGTTCCTAAACTTTCTGCCTGTCTGACCCCATTTTGAGAATTCAATCTAATTCCATGACTCCAGACAGTAACGAAGGCATGTAGAGTATGTCAGATATCAGTAAGGATTGTGATCTCGATCCGCAAATGGTGGGACCCAGCTTGGGGTCATGACCCATAATTCGGCTATCCTATAGGAGTTGAAAGGGAAAATCTTTAGGGCCAGTCTTATATAAATATTTTTTTATAGCCCCAGCAAACGCTTGTTTGCTTCTAAACATTCTTGTGTTGTGTTTGCAACCAACACCATGATGTATTGTTTCTTGTGATCAGGGCTGGGTTCGGGCAAGTGAAACTTGTGTGACTGCACAGGGCCCCAGTACATTGGGTCCAGGGATAAACTTAACACGTGGGAGAAGCTCCGCCATAAAATATGGGCCTACAGCACCTCAAATGCAGGGAGCCCTGGCCTATTGAGGGCCTGCGACAATGCAGGAATCCCCCAGCCTGGTCCAACTTATGGGGCCCATGAGTGAACTAAAAATAACATTGCGGGGCCTGCGACGCAGGGATCCTCGGCTCATGATGGAGGAAATATTATTTTTTATATATCAGCAAAGTTCCTGGTGCTGAACAGTCATGATTAGAGACCAGTAATGGACAGATTCGAGACATAGAATCTAGGCTAGATAAGGGAGGGGAGAGGAATGTACAGAGAGACAGGGGAACATACATTTCCATTTTTCGGACAGGGAACTGAGGGGCTGAGAGAGAGTGACTTGCCAAAAGACACCATGTGAATTCATTCTTAAGATGGAATTTGAACCCTGGTGTCCCAGGTCCAGTACCTCATCCACTAGGTTTCTCTGGCTACCCTGGATGTTCTGTTGAATTGAACTAAGTATGGTAACATTTTTCTAAGGGACAAGTTGCCATGTGTCCATCAGACATTCCATTATTAGGAGGACACCCACGCCCCCATTTTATACAGGACCCAAACTTCCTTGGATCTGGCACTGTGTGTGATTCCTAGTGCATTGTAACATTGTGATGGTGCATGAGAGCAAGGAGATCAAGCTGGGAAATGGTGAAATAAGTGTAAGTAATGAGAAATGAAAGTCCCTTGTTTATTGGAGTTGGTGGAAAGTTGCCCATTGATTTCACTGGCATCTGGAAATGTCGAGTGAAATGCAACAGTTACAACAATTCACACCAATGGCTGAAAGCTGTAGATCAGGCCTGTTGGGGAAGAAGCGCAAGGCACAGCTTGCCCATGCTGTGACAGCCCAGTGTCCCTGCTCGCCCTCAATGCACCTGTTCTCTAGCGTGAACACTTAGTTCAAGGCACCCCCAACAGACACCCAGCCCCCAATTTATACTGTCCTTTGCTTACAAGTCCCTGGGGCTGACACCAAGGAAGAGTGGCACAGGGTGCGATCTTTATAGAAAAACCTGACCAGACAGGGAGGTAAAAATAGTTCTGAGTTCATCTTCAGAGTTGGCAAGCTGGTGTCTGAAACACGACAAGCAGAGAAAGTTATGCGGCGGCTGTTCCTCTGGTGCTTGATCTGCCCAGAAAATGTTGGCCCTGGAGCAGAGGTGCTGCGTAACCTGCACATTCCTCATGCCCTCGGCTGTGGGAGAGCGCCTCTCCTGAGTCTCTAACCAGGAGGCATCTCACACGCACACAGACTGTTCCTGGAGTCATGTCTCAGTTCACAGAACATCCCGGCTGTAGCTCTCCAGTGCTGTGGGTGTAATTAACCTTGGAAAGCCTCATCATCAACTGCTCGTTGCCTTCCTTAATAACCAATTATTTGGTGATACTGCCTCAACTGGGCTGGGGTCCAAGGATGCTGGGTGGCAATCTTTCCAGTCTCCCAGGGTCTGCTCTTGCGGACATGAAGTTTTGTCATTAATTTCTGTTGGAGCAGGCTCTGTTGGCAGGGGCAGCCTTAACACAAGGCGATCACCCTGAGGCCCACTCTTTTCTCTACTTCTGAGGGCCTTGCAGTGGCCTCTGTTTTCAGCAGGGCAGAGTGTGGGGCCCCAACTCTCTCCTAGTGGAGCCCCAAACACAGGGGTGGCTGGTGGGTTTTGAGTTTGGAGGGGCAGTAAGGCCGACTTTGCCGCCGGCGGGCCAGCGAGCCGGTGGGCAGAGCCAGGGGGACAGTAGGTGGAGCCAGGGGGACGGTAGGCCAGTGGCATGGCATAACGCAGCAGCAAGGAGTTCCCATGGTTAACATCGGATGGAAGAAAACACAATCTACATGCACATCAAGCTTAAAATAAATAATGTATAAACCC
>QEPC01013926.1:1435825-1535076 GCA_003113815.1 Sphenodon punctatus | reverse complement strand
TTTAATGTGTATATGCAGCCCCTGGGGGAGATCGTGAGAGGGTTCGGGGTGCAATGTCACCAATATGCTGATGATACTCAGCTGTACCTCTCGTTTTCAACTGACCCAGGTCCTGCCATCTCATTGCTTTCCCAATGTTTGGAGGCCGTGGCAGATTGGATGAGGCAGAGCAGACGGAAACTAAATCCTGATAAGACGGAGGTGATGGTGGTAGGGAGGGTGGGAGAGGTTCTGGCCCCCCTTGTGGGGGGTTCTATCCTCCTATTGCCTAGCAGTTTTGGAGTCTGGGGGTGGTGTTGGACTCAGGTCTCTGTCTGGATCGGCAGGTGGAGGCGGTGGCTAAGACCGCCTTCTGCCAGCTGTATCTGGTATGGAGGCTGTGCCCATACATTTCCAGTCCGACCTGGCCACCCTTATCCATGCCTTCATCACCTCGAGGCTGGACTACTGCAATGCGCTCTACGTGGGGCTTCCCTTGTTTCTGGTTCGGAGGCTGCAGCTGGTGCAGAATGCGGCGGCCCGTCTCCTTATCAGGACTGGGCGACAGGAGCACATAACACCAGTGCTCCGTGCTCTGCACTGGCTGCTTGTAGCGTACCGAGCCAGATTCAAGGTCTGGTATTCATCTATAAAGCCCTGCACGGTCTGGGCCCCTCATACCTCGGGGACCGCCACACCCTCCGTGCCTCAGAGCGATCCCTTCAGTCCGCTGGGGGCGCCTTCTTGGAAGTCCCCAGGGTGAGACGGGGGGCTACAATGGAGATGGCATTCTCGGTGGCCGGGCCACGACTCTGGAACTCCCTCCCGGAGGAAGCTCGCCTGGCCCCAGGTCTGCTGGTGTTTCGTTGAGCCTGCAAGACCTGGCTGTTCGCTCAGGCCTTCGGAGGGGAAGAGGGGAGGGTTGGGTAGTTGTGTGTGGGGGGGGTGGGGTGGATATGGGATTGTTTTTGTAAATGTATTGATGCAGTTGTTTTTAAATATTGTTTTTATGGAATTTTTTGTATTGTTGTAAGCCGCCCCGAGATGCCGTTGGCATGAAGGGGTGGCTAAAAAATATTTATAAATAAATAAATAAATATGGGCGGAGCCTCTTCACCAGATGTAATTGGCGAAAGGTGCCCCTGGCCACAGCCAACACCTGGAGATTCTGATGCAGCTCTGGATCCACGAGCACCCCCAGGCTCCGCACAGATCGAACCAAGGGAGAGCAAACACCCCCAATGACGAGGGTGTTCCCCTCTCCCAGATCACTGACTCCCTCCACTAGCATCACTTCTGTCTTGTCAGGATTTCCTTTCAGTCGACTCGACCTCATCCAGTCCCCCACAGCGGCCAGACATTGGGATAGCAAGGAGACAGCATAGCCTGGGTCGGTTGAAAAAGATAAGTACAGCTGGGTGTTATCTACATATTGGTGACAAAGAACCTCCCAGCTGCGCACGACCTCCCCAAGTGGCTTCATATACACATTGAAGAAGAGAGAGACAGAATGGAACCCTGCGGGACTCCACACGAGAGTGCCCCAAAGGATGATGTACAGTCCCCTAGTACCACTCGCTGTGATCTATCCATGAGGTAGGAATGGAACCATTGCAGAACAGTCCCATCCACCCCAGACAGGTCCCACAGGCGAGTTACCAACATCTCATGGTTCAGAGTATCAAAAGCCACTGATAGATCTAGTAGAACCAGTAGGGTCATATGATCCCAATCTAGCTCTACTAGGAGGTCGTCGACCAAGGCCACCAGTGCCATCTCCGTACCATAACCCAGACAAAAGCCTGACTGCATGGGATCAAGAAAACCAATACTATCCAGATGAGCCTGGAGCTGACGGGCCACCACCTGATCAATAACCTTCCCTAAAAAGGAACTGTTAGAGACAGGCCGATAGCTTGCCAGGGCGTCGATGTCAAAAGATGGTTTCTTTCTGTATTACCTCACTTTGGTATACTTGCCTTATTTGGCTCCTTCCTGTACTGTTACCTCACTTAGGTACACATAAGTGTACACATACCTCATTTGGTATGTGTAAATACCAAATTTAGGTACACATACTTCATTTGACCCCTTTCTGGGCTATTACCTCCTTCTGAAACCAACACTATTAGAGCCATTTACATGTTAGTTACACGTTGCCCTCTGATTGATCTGATGGCGTTGGGTTAAGATATTCCCTTAAACAGTGGTATAGGGCATGTTAATGACAATTGCCAGTGACCCTTCATTGAAGAGCACTGCAAACACTGGTGAAGGAGATTAGAAGGGCAGTAGACAAAGGCCTACAAAAAAGCATTCTCAGTTGCTGCCCCAATATCGTGGAACTCCCTTCCTCCAGAGGTCTGTCTGAGCCCAGGCCTGAGCATATTCCAGAGGCCGTGTAACACCTTTCTTTTCGGCAAAGCATTTGGTGGGTGGGGATAGTAAGTAAGTAAATTTATTAAGCGGCTCTAGCTTACGCCATGGCCAGATAAAACAAAACTAAAACATTTCAACATTTGTACAACATTGTTACCTTGCACCAGGCAAAGCAAAACTAACAAGATGCAGAACTCTACAGACAAAACTTATACATTACCAAATTTGACTTATATCTACATTTGGCCTCACTGTCTATCCGCTAAAAGGGAAAAAGAAGCAATTGCCAGCATAACATTCACATATTTTGTTGACACAAGCATGACTATTTTACAACCTTTCGGTAAGTACTCCCTCCCCTCCCATAACGGACCAAGCCAGGAGTGTCTTAAGCTCTCAAACCGGGGACACTTGAAAAGGAAATGCGGTAAATCTTCTACCTCATGATTCATACAGGGACAAATCCGCTCTTCATAAGGTATTTTGTTATACGCCCCTGTGTTATAGCTGAGGAAAACAGTTGGAAGCACAATTGCGTAAAAGCCCTGTGCAACTTAGATTCGTTAAGGGCATCAAGATACACCTCAAATTTGTGTAACTTCTTAAAGGAACCTAACCAGGGAGCAGCCCTCCAAGCGGCCAGTGCAGCCAAATCATCCTGCATGGAGATATCACTTAACCTTAGCTTTATCAGGTTTTTTTGCATGGTGACATCCTTCCCCCAAAAGCAGGAGAATGATAAACCCGCCTGCTCCGGGTAGACTACTATTTGAGAGAGCCACGGATAAGCTGACACCCCGTCATATTCTAATTTTTCTCTTAAACAGAGATAAGGGTGGGGATAAGGGTTGTGGTGGGTGGGGATAAGAGTTTAGGGGTGAAGGTGGGTTTTTAAAAAAAGAGATTTTAATGTAATTTGTGTTTTTAATGCTGTAAGCCACCCTGAGCCTGAAGAGAAGGGTGTGGTAGAAATTTAAATACATAAAAAATGAATATACCTTCCTCCATCCAGAGCCACTTTTATCCTGGGCATGCTTTATGTTTCCATTTATGCGAGACATGATTGATGAACCTCTCGTATCCAGATACCCTTCTAATCAGGACACAAAGTGTCCTCAAAGGTGTAGAAATTTATACTGTCTAGATAGCCAAATGAGACTCTGCTCGGGAGGGGGGGGAAATGCAGCTGATCTATCTGGTTTGGAGATGGAGTGGGGGAAGCAGCTAGGAATCAGTAAGGCTGAAAGAGCTGGAGAGGGGAGAGTGGACAGAAAAGGCTTGACTGTACAGGCAGGGGCCATAGAAACCAGTCCCATGCTTTCCTGCACTTCTGAGGGCCCCACGGAATGCCCTCCACTGCAGCGATTTTCTGACTCCCCAGAGCAGTGGTGGCAGGTAGGGTTGCCACCTATGCCAATTTTTAAGGAACACTTGTGAAAAATACATGTTGCAGGGCCAACACTGGCACCAATGCAGGCCCTGCAACATGTGTTTTTCATAAGTGTTCCTTTAAAAATGGCATAGGTGACAACTCTAGTGGCAGGGCTCCCTCTTAATGGGACCCCTAATACAATGGTCTTTAAGGCCCTGTGGGGATGTGGCCACTCATACGGATCACTTCCATGGCTCTTTGTGTTTGTAAACAAAAAGTAAGTACCAGACTGCCAAATGTTAAAGGGGGCATGGCCATGGGGCGGGAATGGTGGTGTCCTGCAGCACCCTGGGCTAGCTTAGGGTTGGCACCTATGTATGTTTTTGCAGACCACTTATGAAAAATACATGTTACAGGGTCTGCATTGGTGCCAGTGCAGACCCTGCAACATGTATTTTTCATAAGTGGCCTGTAAAAATATACATAGGTGCCAGCCCTAGGCCAGCTGGGTGTACCGTGTAGAATTGTGGGGTTGGAAGGAACCTCAGCTCCGGCCTCTGGTGCCAAGGCAGGACAATGTGATACAGCTGCGTAACAAAGGCCACTGTTAATTTTTGGTGGAATGCTACAAGCCATCACAACATAGAGCAGAGGGTTTATGGCCATTCTTTCAGTGACTGTGGTGTGGGTGTATTTGGACTGGCTTTTGTTCTGGGCACCATGTTACCAGACTGGATTGCTATGACTTTCTCCAACCACCCCATCCCTTCCTGCATTAAAACCAAGTTCAGTCGAGGCCCAGTTGGATGGGCGGTACAGCAGATCTTTTCCAAACTGACAAAATTATAATTTCAGCTCTCCGGGATGCTGTTGAGAGTGCGGTTGCCATGTAGGGCCTGAGGACAAGACACAAAGTAGATCAGATGATAACTCTTATGGAACCAGCTTTCATTGGTGAGCGTGAGCAGGTTTTTAAACTCTTACCTGCCTGAAGAAGGGCTTTGTGAAATTCAAAAGCTTGCACACTCTCACCAACAGAAGTTGCTCCGGTAAATACTGTTTGTATTTATGAGAAGTTGCTTATTTTAAATACCTTGGTCATGATGGGCCTTCAATGGAACTACTCTGGAGTGTTTCTAGGATTGCAGCTTTTGTCTCTTCAGTAACTATGCTGTGCTTTTTGACTTCTATGGTTTTCCACCACTTGGCAGCAAACTGCTGTAACCTCTTTCACAAATGTAGATTAGGTTTGGGAATCTGTAGCTCTAATTTTAAATGCTAAGAGAGAAGGATTTGGAGATTGAGCCCACCCACCCCCCACCCCCCCCCCCCACACACACACTGGACACACAGTTTATGACCTTTGGCATTTCAAATCAGTCATGTTCGCTAATAAATGGGTTCAGTAGTTTCTCTGAATCAGTTTTATTTTTGTGTGATTCCAGTTCTTTGTTGTTAATTAGATCAAATCAGATTTCCGCTGAGATTGCAACAGTAGCCTGTAGCCTGTCAAGTCCTTCAAAAGTATTCTCTAATTGCTTTGTAAGTTTAGCACCTCCCTGGAGAGTTTCCATGCCGTGTACAATTTGTGCTATGTTTTGATCAAAGTCCTTTTCCTGTAAAGTGCAACAGCTGGATCCAAATAGGAAGATGATGTCTGTCAACATTAGAGCTGCACCCAAACATAATTTAAAAGACAGGGCATCAGCCTTCCTTTTTGCACAGCTATGATAGTTGCAGGAAGTTGTTTTGAATTTCCACTAGGGGTTCTACGGATTCAGATTTAATCTGCAACTGCTTATAACAGGCCATTATGGATTAATGTGTACCACACTGCAACGGTGGCAATACAGCCATTGCAGTTTGATTTTTAGATCTACTGAAAAATATAAAAAAAATTAAAAAGTCATTGCACATGTGGAAAATGGCTGCCAGTACTTCTGCACATGTGGAAAATGGCTACCCGATGCTCTGCGCATTCATGCCCTTCTTCAAAACGTTGGCGGCAGTGTCACTGCCATTTTGAAAAAGAGCAGCCAGTCTGCACATGCGCAGACCAGCTGCCCTTTTCCAAAATGGTGGCGACACTGCTGCCACCATTTTGCAAAAGGGCACACATGTGCAGAACATCTGGCGGCCATTGTGCGCATGCACAGAACAGTCCAGCAGCCATTTTGCACATGCACAATGATTTTTTTAACTTTTATTTTATTTTATTATTGATTTAAATACGGATCCAAAATACAAATCAATTAAATCTGGAAATTGCAGATCTGAATCTGTAATGGATCTGAATCTCCAATTTCTTCTGGAAGACCACCCCTAATTTCCACATAAAATTAAAATAAAGATTTGGGCTTCGGAAGCCACTGCAGAAATGTGGCAGCGACAGCCCGCTGTTCACACGTATACTTGCTTTTTTCATTTCATTGTAACAAAATGCTTTGAAATGGTAACTACCTCTCCTCTTACAACCTTTTTTCCTACCGCCCCCTCACAAGTGTTTGCTATTTTGTCTATAACAAGCCTGCATTTATTTTGTTTATGAGATGATGGTGGTTTGCCCCTCATTGTATTTAAATGTTTGAATGTGAATGACTTTTCCCCTAACTTACATACATTCGTACATACGCATGCTCTTTACATCTCCTGGCAGGTGCTTGAGGCAGCAACCGTCTTTTGCCATGTTAGATCAATTCTTTGAGGGCTCTTTAACATTTGTTCAGCATGACCCAACCGTTTCATTCCTCTCTTGGCTGTTAAACATGGCGGCTGCTGCTGCTTGCAAGTTTGTAGCTGTCTTGTACTGGACTAAAGCTTGAAGTAGATGAAAGAATTGGGAAAGCAGAAAGGGTGTTTGAATGAATGGCTAAGATATGGCATACTGATAAGATCAGGCTAGCTAATAAAATTAGAATATACAAGAGCTGTGTAATATCCACTTTGATTTATGTCTCAGGTCGTTTTTACATGGACGCGCCCCCCTCCCCCGGCTCGGTGTTTGGGCGGGGTGTGTGTGTGTGTCCATGTATACGGCCGGCGGTGGGTGAACACCGAGTGGGATGGGTGGGGGTGCGTGCGTGCGTGTACCCTCCCATGTAACACCCACCTCTACCCATCGCACACCCATCTCCACCCACGGAGCCCTCCGGAAAATTGGAGGAGGCTCCGTGGGTGGAGGGGTATGTGTGTGTCATCCACCTCCACCCACTGCGGCAAATCACCCATCCCCACCCCCCGCCTCTGTCCGTGTAAAAAGGCCCAAAGAAACATGGTTCATGAAATTAGAATATAAGAGAGGCCTTGACCAGTTCGATATAAAATGTCTAAGGAGAATATGCAACGCTGAGTGGCAGGAGTATATGAAAAGTGAGGAAACCTTGTGCAAATAGAGGCTTTGTAATGGGTCCGGGTGCAGAAGATCGAATGCCCTCTTCCCCCCCCCCCCCACTGCCTTCCCTTGCAGTGGCAGGGGATGCAGCTGCACCAAAGAGTAGGAGCATGCAGAGAAAGAAATCTTCATTTTTGTTTCGTTTTTGCTATTAAAATTGCATTTGTTTTCATTATTCTTTTTGTTATTCATTTTCATTATTTATTTTTGTTTTTGTTATTTTTTGGTAATTTCTAGTATATTAGTAATACTGGAAATTACCAGAAATTGCTGAAAATTACTAAAAAAAATAACAATTTTTGTTCATTATTTTAGTGGTTTTTTTTGCTTTTGCTATTACAATAAAGAAAACAAAAATGCCATTTCCATTTTTGCTATTGTAATAATGAAAACAAAATGCACACCCCCTACCAGAGAGCATGTACTCCCTCCTCCCCCCCGGCTCATGGGCCTCATTACAGCTGCAGCCCCTGTCGCTATTATAGCTGTGCCCATATCCTTAACCCTAGAATGCCACAAATACCTGCAAGTATATGAAATCCCAGATCAGGAATGTGACCCCTGACCTACAGTTTGGAATCTCTGGTCTAGACTGAAATAGGAGCCTGATGTTTTCAAATGCCCATAACAATAATTAATAATAATTTTCAGCATGAAAAGGGGTTCCAGGAATTGTGAAATCTCCCACTCGCTCCCCAGCAAAACTTAGACCCTTTTTAAACAGATGCCTTCCCACCCGTTGCCCACGTGTGTGACTGGGTGGGCAAGGGGGGTGGGGCGTTCGTCTGACCACTGCAGCTTGGACATAAGTTAGCATTCCTATAACTCCTTCAAGTTCAACCAACATACTGAACGTGGTGGTAGTGGTGGGTGTTTTTGTCCTGAGGGGGAGGCAAACCTCCAGTTTTCACACGTTGTTACCAGAGAGAAACTGGGGTGGGGTGTGGAGTAGAAGAAGTTCTGTGAAGAACGGCATCCCAAGCACATGACACACTGATTGGGGTGCTGGGAGGAGTGAGATTGATTTAGGAGAGAAGATTAAGATAGCTAAATATACCTACCTTGGCTAAGCAACGACTAAGGGCAGGACAACACAAACAGAACAACAATCTAAAAATATTTGGAGGGTGTTAACGTCTAGGAGGGAGAGGGATTATTTAGTGTGCTAAAGTAAGGATCACGGGAGGGAATGAAGAAACCTACGGCCAAATATCAGGGCAGGCTTCCTGACAATGAGTGGTATTGCAGAATGGTCTCTCAAAGGAACTTGGCGCAGGGCGTGCCTCGCTACTAGGCACTTGCAAAAGCACTAGTGAGGGTGCCTTAGGGAATGCTTCAGCATTGGGCTCATAGGGAAATAGATTGGATGAGTTTCTTAAAAGTCAGAGAAGGTGGAGCTTGATGTTCAAATATTTGTACTTCTGTCACTCTGAAGGAGTTATAGAACCTGACCCAAGCCCAAGGGGAGTCAACTGGTCTTGTCAGACATGGGCCAAATCAGGTGTACATGCAGCCTAAGCCTCTCGGAATCAGGCTGGACAGGGCTCCCTGACTGTCGAAAGGCCCAGCCCCTACAAAGTACCATGACATCACAGCAGTTTGTAGGGGAGTGGCCATGTAGAAAATAGGAGGGGGAACACCTTAGCCCCACTCCTTTTGTGGTGTAGCTCCGCCCCTTACAGAGTGCCGTGACATCCCATCACTCCGTGAGGCGCGGGACCAGCCAGACCCATTGGGCTCGAACTCAGAAGAGCCTATCTGCAACAATGGATCGGGCTTAAATTTCTGGCCCAAGCAGGGCTCAGTGCCAGTAGTTGAATAGCTTTATTAGGATGCAGCAACAACAGTAACACTACAGCAGAGCTTTAGGGTACCCATGCTAAGGGTCCTGGGTTCTATTACTCACTGTATTCTCTCTTTGGAAAATAAAAGAGCAACTCTTGGGCTTCTCGCACTGCAGAGCTTGGTTGAAAGGGAAGTAGGTGATGTGTATAGGAAACAGAGCCGGTGGAAATGAGATTCTAACTTGCAGCCTCTAAGCTGTGGTCCAGATAAGGCCTGTCCGCAACACTACAGGAGATCTGAGGCTGGCGCGTGTGTGCACTCTCTATCTTTCTCTGAAAGCACTGGGCAAGACTTCTCTCTCTTCTCCCCTCCCCTGACTGTGCAGGGCTGGTGCGGCCATGTATGTAGCAAGAACAGTGTCAAAATTATTAGGGGACTGTCCCCTGTGCCCCAAACCCGGGTGGAGTCATGATGTTCCACAGGGCTACATCAGAAAGAGAGTGGAAAAGTCTCTAAGACCCAGCCCCCTTCTGACGTGACTGCTCTCTGCTGTGGAAGCCCCACTTTCTCAGGGTTACTAGAAGCATTCTTGGCTGAACCCTACAAATTATAGCTTTCTCCAAAGTCTGGAGACTCTGGGCCAAAACCCAGAGTCTTGGGGTGAAACTCAGAGAGGCAACAACCCTGTGCACACATCAATGTTTGTCATGTCCCAGTCCAGCTGAATGAAGAGGCAGAGCAGCCTCCAGTCCCTCCAGGCATTGGGTCCATTTTCTAGCAAAAGGGGGAAGTGTTCACATTGCAGAACCTCACTCTCACAAACGGCACAAATACCTAAAACAACGGGCAGCATCTTGGCCTCTAATTGTGCTAAACAAAACTGGGGCAAGATAATACACCCCCTCCATCCCCATGATGTTGCCTTCCCCATGCCTATTTGGACAAATAAAGGAAAAAATCAGCTAGCTAACAAATAGGCGAGGGATGCAGCCCTACAGGGACACCTGGTCCCTGCAGTGCTCAGGGCAATAGAACTAGAATTGTTGAATAGTCCTCAAAACAGTTGCTTGTTAGTTGGACTGTAACAAGCGCTGCATTGTCTGTGCGCACACAGTGAAGATCTCTGCAAGGAAGTCAGGCTGTGGGCAATCTGTGCTCAGACAAATGGTCTCTCGAGCCTTTTGGCCACGGACAAAACTGGGCAAACCTCTGGGGCTCTGATGCACCTGCCGTTGCAGCCTGTGTAGCCAGCCCTTGTTTCTCTTTAACTGTAACCTTGAACTTCTGACCTGTCTTTTGGGTAGTTCCACAAATCCTGTCTTTCTGGCTGCACGCAATCACACTGCAATCTCTCTCTTGCCTTGCCTCAGGGAAGGAGCTGGAATTCTGAGCTGGAAAACTAAGGAGTCCTTTCTCTCTTTCACTTGCAGCATGGATTTTGTGTGTGTGCTTTTTTTTTTTTTTTGAGGCCCATTCATTCCCTTAAATCCCGGATTGGTCTTGTTGTCCTTCCCCTTTCCACAAGGTTATAATGTACTGATAGCCAGGGTTTGATTCTGATTCTCACTGTGGCTTGTGTTTGATGGAATAATCTTTTGCCAAATGGAAAGTGTATCCACTTAGTTAAATATTAACTCATCAAAAAACCTATGGTTTAAAAACCTCATTAAGGCGGCATTACAATTCAATCAAACTTTAACATAACAGTAAATTGAATGTTAAAGCACATTACTACACTCCTATTCCTCCAACCTACCTTACCTATAAAAAGGACTAGTCCTTCTGTAAAACTTTCACAACCAATACAAATTAATCTGTTTCAAATAGCAACAATGTAGCATTTAACCATTTTCAAAACATTATATCACTCAACACATTCTTCATACCTCACTGATCTACACTAAAAAAATATCCAATTTACGTCTTAACTGAAACGTAAATTGATAGTATACTCGGCACTTATCACACTCATTCAGATTGTCAGTACCATGTTCTTAACTTTAATTTTTGTTAAAACATAAATTATATATTTTTTGAGTGTAGATCAGTGAGGTATGAAGAATGTGTTGAGTGATATACTGTTTTGAAAATGGCTGAATGTTGTTTGAAACAGATTAATTTGTACTGGTTGTGAAAGTTAGTTTTACAGAGGGAACAGTCCTTTTTTATAGGTAAGATAGATTGGAAGAATCGGAGTGTACGAGTAATGCGCCTTAACATTCAATTTACTGTTTTGTTAAAGTTTTATAGAATTGTAATGCCGCGCGTGCCTTATCAAGGTTTTAAAACAGTAGTGTTTTTTTGTTATTTAATTTCCCATCTTTTTGATCTGGAAGGTAAAAAAAACTGAGGGTGAGGGGGTATTTAAATCGACTGGCTCCCTTTCCTGATTGAGTGCACCACAGGCACGGAGGCGCTCATTCAGGGTACGGGGATAGGTGATTTAAATAGGCTTCCAGCTGCCTGGCTTCATCTGAGATTATCCAGGTGACAAGGAGAATTTTGAAGGAGGCTGGCTGGGCCAGGGAACCTTGTCAAACTTTTTTCCTGGCACCTGGATGATCGCCGCTGCAGCTCAGTGTTTTGGGAAGGTATTTAAAATGGCTGTCGTCCTTCCCTGACCGAGCGCACCACAAACACGGACATGCTCGTTCAGAGAAGGGGACAGCTGGATTGTATGCCTCCCTGCCAAGTTGCTGGGCTGCAGTGGTGAGCATCCGGGTCCCAGGGGAAAAGCAGAACGATGGTCTCTGGCCCAAGTTCTCTCTGCATGCCCTCCCCACAAACTGACCTTCTCCCCCACGCACCCTCCCTTCCACCTAACCTGTGCCCTTGCCCCCCCCCATGCACTCTCCCCCAATTCGAGCTGGCCCTGTGCACCTTCCCCTCAACCGAAACTTCCCCCAAGCTGAGCTCCCCTGCAACCCAAGCTGCCCCTACGTGCTGTCCCCCACCTTGAGCTGCTCCCGCATCCCCTCCCTCCAACCCATTGCCCCCGTGCGTCCTCTACCCAAACTGAGCTCCTCCCCATGTGCCCTCCCCTAACTCATGCTGTCTTCTCCTCTTACCCCACCTCCCCTTGCCCCCTGCACCCGATTCCCCCCCCCCCTTACATACCTGAGCAGCGATTTCAAATGTACAAGCCAGCTGAAAATGGTGGCCACCACGGAGCAGGGGAGTGCTCTGAACGGCTTCGCTAACTTCGATTGTCTAAGTTAGCAAAGCAGTTCACAGCATTCTGGCTGCTCTGCCAGTGGCTTTTTCAGGTGGCTTGTGAATCCAGCAGCATACCTGAGCTGAACATAACACCACTCACAGCACCCTCCTCCCCCCTCCAATCTGCCCCTCACAGCCTCCCTTCCACCCGACCTTCCCCCCAGACCCGAGCTGTAGTATTGTAGAGGAACACGCATGTGTGTCATAAGGGTTTTTCCATAGAAAATAACAAGATCTTCTGTGGCATATAACTTTTTTTTCCAAGCCTGTTTTTTGTCTACGACCAATGAGTGAGTAGACATAGTTATTTAAATTTTAAATACATTTTTGTATAAGGCAGAAATCTCCTGCAAGAGATGTAGCCGCAAACCCAGAAGTAGACTGCCCGGAAACTCCCACATTAAAGATAGGCAGAGATTCAAAGAGAGCTCCATCTTGCCTTAACTACTAGAGCTGCCACCGCATCTCTATAATTTGTATTTTATTTTATTTTTATAAGATAGGTTTTATTGATAGAAAATTTTCTTGCATTTACAATCCTATTGTCACAAAAAAACAATGAAAACAAAACTACAAATCTGGTTAACATAGTCCCACAACCGTTTGCAGGAGGGAGATGTGCAAAGTAGAGTCAAAAGCACCTGCCCAAAATAGCTGACACTTTAAAGCAAAGGGGAGACCATCCAGCCTGGGGGCCAAAGGTGACCTTTGACCTCTTTCCAATTCATTGGATCTAGCCCCAACCCTCAGGCACCGAAGGAGCAAGCTCCGGAAGAAGGGAGCAGAGATGAGGGCATGTGTTCAAGCACTGGAGATGAATTCATGGCATATATTCCTGAGCTGGACCCTTCCCTTCCTTTCCCATCCTGAGCACACCTCTTAAGGAACCCCCCCACCCCCAACTCCTATGTGGCCTGTGGAGCTTGTACTAATTTTTACTCCTCCCACTCCATTTGCCACTCTCCAGACAACGTTGACATGGAGTGTATGTCTGTGTGTGCTATAACATCAGCCTCATTAATTACAATGATGTATTGTTTGTGTTGCAGTAACGCCCAGGACACCCCCCCACCCCCCACCCAAGGAGTAAGACCTGATGGTGCTAAGCACTTGAGCACATGTTTAAAATTCCAGTTCTGCTTTGCTAATAACTTCTCTTTAAGTTTCTTGTGTCATTCTTCTCCTGTCCTTAACATTTGCTGCTCATTATTGCTGAGCATTCTTGTAGCAGCTGCTGCATTTAATCCTATAGGTGTCTGAAAAGGTCACTGTATATATAAAAAGAGGTCACTTTGAAGCAGTTGCAGAATTTCCTGCCTCCTCCTGGAGGGTACAGAAAACATAGGCCTTTACCACGCAATTTACCTGTGGAGTATCCAAGGCCTTGAGAATAGTCCCTCTAGGGCAGGGGTGGGGAACCTCAGGCCTGGGTCCAAATGCAGCCCTCAGCAAGTTTTGATGTGGGCCCTTTCCAGTGCCTGGATCTGGGCCCTGGATCTAATCTCTACCCCCAAGCACTGAAAAACTGAGCTCAGGATAATGGGGCAGAGAGGAGGGCAGGCACACAAGGACAGCGGGCAGATCCACGGCACAGATCTGGGCTCTCCTTTTCGTTAATAAACCCGTTAAGCACCCCCGCCCCCAGCCTCTGTGTGGCCTTTGGAGCTCATACTCATTTTCAGTGTTGCCCTCGGGACAGAAAAGGATCCCCACCCCTGCTCTACGGAAATGATAGAGTCCCATTGTGTTCTGTTCAAGTGCAGACAAAGCACTAGGAAGTGAATAATTCTGTGCTGACCCCAGCATGACGATGCATGAGCTGGTGGGTTTATTTATTTTTTACTTCTCTGTTTTCTGTCATTCTTTGAGGTCAGGCACTTTCCACGTTATCACTGCCCATCGGGGGGAAGGTTTTAGGCTCACTTCTCCCCTTTGTCCCACTTTTCAGAGATCATGGGCAAGTTGCTAGAGTGATCATCCAGCGTACTGAAGAGAGTGCCCCCTTACGGGGGCATAAAGCAGGACTGCCGTCTGCCCCACGCCTGTTTGCGTACCCACGACAGGTGGTGGTATTTTATTAATTATATAGCAATAGCGCCAACAATGTGCCGGGCAATGAACAGTTGTGTTTAGAAGAGAGACAAGTCCTTGCCTCAAAGGGTTTACAATCTAGGCTAGGCAAGGGGGAGGGGAACACTGGGTGAGACAAGGATGCAGTCGTGAATCTGAGGCTGCTTTCTGATGCTACATGGGAGGCAGGGAACTTGCACAATTGTGATCACAGCTCTGTAATTGCAGGGATTAGCGCCTGTGAGAATGCACTAATCTTTTATCATGCGCATTACCAGCTCCTCAAATGTAGCCTTGACAAGGATATGTGTTCTCCTGTGATAAAAGGGGATTCGTGTATTCTCGCAGGTGCTAATACCCGCAATTACAGAGCTGTGATTGCAATTGATTTATCTTCTTTACCACAAAATCTCCTATATTTTCCCCTCTTTTATAAGGAAAAGAAAAAGTGGGGGGGAGTAGAACATCCCTCAATGTGGTCAATTGTCTTCCAGTGTTTTAGATCAATGGGCATCTTCAGCTTCTAAAACAGACTTATCAGAGCTTTCTTTTTGAACGCTTTTTTGAATATTTTATTCTTACACATTATTAAACTTTGTCATCTGGATCACATGAATGTGCTCTTGGGACTCTTTTCGCCTTGATCCCTTGGATCCATTTTTGGCTGATTCTTTATTTTTGAGAATTGTTTACCCCTATAAATGTGGAGTGTTTATAACATTTATATAAGGTGTAGCCTTTGTTTTGGTTGCCTTTGCTATAGTTGTACTGATTTGTGTTGTTTCTAATCTGGAGTCTGAACATAACCTAGGGCTGCAACAAATATTAATTTTGGACCAAATATCCATTGGAGTGTACCAGTTCAAAATGGAACTTCTATTTACAAACTTCAAAAGCAAAGTTTGCAAGGAGGGATTGTTGAATATTGAGTCAAAATGCTTGAAATATAATTTGGATTATTCAGAAATTGCAATTGCAAAATTCATTAAGCATTCAATCAATTTGATTTTTTCAGAGGAGGCAAACTCAGATTTTGACTTTAAGCATCTAACAAGTTTAACTTAAAGAAAGTTTGTGTGGAAATTTTAAAATTGGTTAAATCCACTTGGAAGAAGATTTTTGTCGATGGAAATGCTCTGTTTTAATTCACTTTGTGAATTAGAGATTGCCGGATAAACTGGTTTCTGCCTTGCTTCGCACACTGATGCTCAATAAACTGCCCATCTGAGTGTGTACATGACTGACTAGCAGTTATGTGGAAAAACATATGAGCACTGGCATCTCTTTCTCAATTCCTAATTAGAGAAAATCCTGATCCATCTTGAGTAGGGGAGTCTCCTTTAAAAATGTTAAGGCATCTACTACAGAAAAAACAACCTGCCCTGCCCTGCCAGCAGGGAATTTGCTCCACCTTGACATCAAGCAGTGAGGGAATTCTGCTCATCCCTGTCCATCGGTGTGGGATTCCCCTGGGAATATCATGTTGATTCGTTCTGAAGGGGTGGGAGAAGGGCACGCAGGTCAGAGACACCTGGGATTTGTGTAGGGTTGCTGACATGACCGCTTACCTGACCTGAAGATTTCCCAGCCTGGTTGCAATGCTGCCCATGTCCAGCCAAAGGACCAGCCCCTTAAAAGCAAACATGCCTATTCGTGTATTTTGAAATGGAAACATTTTTCAAATTCACAAAGCTCCTCAAATTATCCCACATATTGGTTATGAAGACCTGGCTTTAGGGCTTGAAGTTATACTTAGAATGACAGAAACATAGAGTTGGGTCATCTAGTCCAGCCCCTGCTTGGATGCAGGATCACTATAGCTATAACATCCCTTAAAGATGGTTGTCCAGCCTCTTTCTGAAAACCTCCAGCAACAGAAAGCCTCCTGGCAACTTGTTCCATTGCCACACAGGCGCACGTTTGTCAGGACAAGGAAAACTTAGGAAGGTTTTCCTGACAATTAATTGAAATCTACCTTCTTCTAACTTGAGCCCATTATTTCTACTCCTGCCCTCTGTAGCAGCGCAGAACAGCTCCGTACCATCATCTTTGCGACAGTCCTTGAGAGATTTGAAAGCTGCTATCATGTCTCACCTTAATCTTTTCTTCGCTAGGCCAAACATACCCAGTTCCTTCAACCTTTCCTCTTAAGGTTTGCTTTCCAGGCCCTTTATCACCTTTGTCATTCTCCTCTGAACCTGCTTCAATTTATCAATGTTCTTCTTAAAATGAGGTGCCCCAAACAAGACCCAACACTCCAGGTGAGATCTGACCAGTGCTGAATAGAGTAGAATTATTACTTCCATTGATTTGGAAACAATGCCTCTCTCTGTTCAGGGGTGCTCAAAACGTTGATCGTGATTGATTCCGATGTTGATCCCAGGACAGCTGTGTGGCAGTGACAGGCTCAGGTGACAGTGGCTGCCGGCTTCCCAGCGCACGCCTGAATCATGCGCACTCTGCCCACCGTCATATTTACTCTCTTCGCATGCCTGAGAGCAAATATGGCAGCGGCCGGTGTGCGCATGTTCCAGGTATGCACAGGGAAGCCAGCGGCCTCCACCTGAGGCAAGGACACAGCTCACTTGCTCAGGCTGCTCACTCCCCACTCTCCGCCCCTACGCAGCCCACTGCCCTGGCCCTCTGACTACCCCCACTGACCCATAGCAGCCTGGACGGAGGGGGGGAGGAAATACCACCCACCCACCCACTCACCCACTGGCAGTTCCTTCCCTCCCCCACTCTCCCCTGTGTGTGTCTGTCTGTGAGAGTGAGAGTGTGTGTATGTTTGCCTGTGTGTGTGAGGGAGGGGTGTGTGTGAGAAAGATTGACTGCCTGTGTGTGTGAGTGAGATGTGTCTGTGTGTGCAAGAGTATGTATGTCTCTGTGTGTGAGAGAGAGAGGCGTGGGTGTCTGCCGGTGTGGGTGTGTGTGAGAGAGATTGGTCTTTTTTACATGGACAGCGCAGCAGCGCCGATGGGTGGAGATGGGTGTGGATGGGTGGGTGAGCACACCCAGTGAATACCCGGCAGCGCCAAGTAGGGAGACATTTACACGGACAGCGCTGCGGAGGGTTGTGGGAAGGAAAGGGGAAGGGCCCGCAAACACCCAGCGGTCAAACACCCATCCCGGGGAACACCCGGCAAACACCCGTGTAAGTACACGGATGGCCGGGACCGGCGGGGAAGCCCCGCCCGGCACAGCGACAGCACAACATGGCCGACTGAGGGCAAACGAAGCTGCGCGATGCAGCCACGCCCCCCAGCTTCCAGGACCCGCGCGGGCGGGGAGGNTTCCCCTTTTCCCCATCTCACTGACACAGAGCAGGATGGTGCAGGGACACCCACGGCCGGGCAAGAGAGGCACAGCAGGAGGGCACAGGAGCTGTCGCGCAGGGCGGGCGAGGGCACCTGGGCAGCCCCAGGGGAAGGGGCAGCAGTCACAGAGGGGGCAATGGGGTCTAGGGACTCCAGGCGGCAGCCAGCAGCGATGCAGACGACAATGCTCAGCCCGATCGGAGGCATGGGGAGGGGGAGGCAATGCAACGTCCCGGCCACCGGGGTGGCAGCAAGCGGGCGGTGGCAAGGGGCTACTCATGGATGGTCTGGTGAGTGCTCCTGGGGTGGCGACCCGGCACTAAACCCTCCCAGGCCCTGACCTGGTGACCCATCGTCTACATGTACTGCGACAGGAGCCGGAAGCCATCCCCCGCCGACAGGGTTGTCCATCAACAGTTGCACGTCGGGGCTCAGCCAGAGGGCCGCCAACAGCCTGTCTGCACAGGGAGACCACCCCTCCCCGGCTGAGGGCCCCGCAGAATGACCGGCCATGGCAGCAGAGGGGCCCACTCCGGTGAATCAACAGGCAGGAGATGGAGGGCCGCAACTGGGACGAGTACAGACTGTGCGGATACCCTCACCCACAGATGGCCTTGCATGCCACAGATAGGCAGGCCCGCTGTGGACAGAGTGCCGCAATCCATGCACAGGACAGCAGGGATGCAGCACAGCTGGCGAGATAGGAAAGGGGTCCACGACCGGGCACCGCGCCAGGGCGTGGAGACGAGCCAGGCACTGTATCCACAGCGTGCACTGCAGCAGCTTGCAAAGGTGGACCCAGACTTGGGGGACTGTAGTGTGGTTGCGGGGGCAGGGGTACCCAGGGGTGCATGCGGTCCCATCCCCCCTAGCGGGCATGGGGCCGGCCTGCTCGTGGGGATGCTCAGCCGGACCCGACACCTGCTTGCCACCCCAGCACAGCACCAACCGCTGCCCTGCCCCCACCGGCCTACACAGTACATAAGGGACATGCTGCGGCTGGTGGGGCGAGGGGCTATAGCATGGGACCGTGCAGCACACAGAGAACGGCGATCCTGGGCTGGGGGCACACGGAGGAGCTCCCGCTATACCAGCGGAGAGTGGGCCATGGGCACAGGCCAGACAGCGGAGCGCACAGCGCTCACGGTACATGCCAGCGGAATGTGGTAGGGCGTGGGAAGCGGCAGAACCATGCTGCCAGGGGACGGGGACCCACAGCCCAGGGCTGCGCTGCTGCACCTCCTGGACACAGGCCTCCTGCTGCTGCGCATGGGGGGATTAAAACTCACCCCCCCTCCCTCCCAAAGGCCTGGGCAAACAGCCAGGTCTTACAGTTCCGCCGAAATGTCAAAAGGCTTGGGGCCAGGCCAGTTGGGGGCAGGAGGGCCGCCAAAGGGGAAGGGGCACCCAGCCGCCACAGCAGCAACAGAATCAAGGCAGGACAGGACATCACAGAACAGGATTCCTTTATTGGTGCTGGGGGAAAGCGGGCCCCCAAGCACAGAGAGGCAGAGTATCAGGAATCAGAACCAGCCCCATACATGAGGGCCAGGCCCCCGTTCCGCCGACAGCGGGACCCACTGACGCGGCCCCTCAAGCTCCAGGGTTGAGTCAGAGCCAGCGAGACGTAGCCATAGCAACCCCCCAAGACAATGATGCCACAAGCCCGCCCCCCGCCGGGACGTGGGGGCGGAGCTAAAGACGCTGCGCCACTCAGCATGCCTTCGGGCGCGGTGGGGGGGCGTGGCAGACCTTTGAAAAGCCGGCGCTGTGGAGAACACCACGCCAGTGATTGAACAGACTGGCCCCCTTGCTGTGTGCTTCCACTACTGGTGTTTGCTGCTGTTGCCCCCCCCCCCCTTTCCTTTCCCTAGTGCGAGGTCTGTGCTGCGTGTGTTGTGCTGACGTGGGTGAAAGGTGAGTGTGTGTTCCTATTCCGTGCTTCCCTTGGAGTGAGTGAGGGGAAGGAGTGCGAGTGGATGTGAGCCCCATTTTTCCCTGCCTAGGGGGGCACCCTGGGGGGTTCTGGAGTGGCTGTATTCTCCCATCCCCCTCCTCACTTTCAGGACCCCCTGTCTCTTATACACATCTAGATGTGTATAAGAGACAGTTGTAATCCTGCGTGGTGGTGCATGCGTGCCCCATGGTGCCGGCGCTGTGGGGCTCCGCTGTTCCGTTCCTTGTGGTTGTGGGTGTTTTGGCTTTCACACAGATGCTCGTGTGTTGAACACCCATCTCCACCCACGGAAGGTGCCGGCCCCCTCCCGGCTGCTNCTAGGGGGGCACCCTGGGGGGTTCTGGAGTGGCTGTATTCTCCCATCCCCCTCCTCACTTTCAGGACCCCTTGCCTCCACCTCTCACCGTCCGCATGCTTCTCCCTTGCCCCTGTGCTAGTAGAGAGTGCTTGGTGTGGGTTCCTGGGGAAAGGTGCAGTACAATCCACTCGGCTTCCACTGCCAGTTGGGCCATAACTCTACCCTGATGGGCATCTTTAGCTTCCAAGTGGATCCTTGCTGCCTCCCCGAGCAATCCCCGCGAGTGCACAAGTATCTGGAGTCTCTTCCCCTCGAGCCTCCTGTCCCTTCCCCTTTTCCCCATCTCACTGACACAGAGCAGGATGGTGCAGGGACACCCACGGCCGGGCAAGAGAGGCACAGCAGGAGGGCACAGGAGCTGTCGCGCAGGGCGGGCGAGGGCACCTGGGCAGCCCCAGGGGAAGGGGCAGCAGTCACAGAGGGGGCAATGGGGTCTAGGGACTCCAGGCGGCAGCCAGCAGCGATGCAGACGACAATGCTCAGCCCGATCGGAGGCATGGGGAGGGGGAGGCAATGCAACGTCCCGGCCACCGGGGTGGCAGCAAGCGGGCGGTGGCAAGGGGCTACTCATGGATGGTCTGGTGAGTGCTCCTGGGGTGGCGACCCGGCACTAAACCCTCCCAGGCCCTGACCTGGTGACCCATCGTCTACATGTACTGCGACAGGAGCCGGAAGCCATCCCCCGCCGACAGGGTTGTCCATCAACAGTTGCACGTCGGGGCTCAGCCAGAGGGCCGCCAACAGCCTGTCTGCACAGGGAGACCACCCCTCCCCGGCTGAGGGCCCCGCAGAATGACCGGCCATGGCAGCAGAGGGGCCCACTCCGGTGAATCAACAGGCAGGAGATGGAGGGCCGCAACTGGGACGAGTACAGACTGTGCGGATACCCTCACCCACAGATGGCCTTGCATGCCACAGATAGGCAGGCCCGCTGTGGACAGAGTGCCGCAATCCATGCACAGGACAGCAGGGATGCAGCACAGCTGGCGAGATAGGAAAGGGGTCCACGACCGGGCACCGCGCCAGGGCGTGGAGACGAGCCAGGCACTGTATCCACAGCGTGCACTGCAGCAGCTTGCAAAGGTGGACCCAGACTTGGGGGACTGTAGTGTGGTTGCGGGGGCAGGGGTACCCAGGGGTGCATGCGGTCCCATCCCCCCTAGCGGGCATGGGGCCGGCCTGCTCGTGGGGATGCTCAGCCGGACCCGACACCTGCTTGCCACCCCAGCACAGCACCAACCGCTGCCCTGCCCCCACCGGCCTACACAGTACATAAGGGACATGCTGCGGCTGGTGGGGCGAGGGGCTATAGCATGGGACCGTGCAGCACACAGAGAACGGCGATCCTGGGCTGGGGGCACACGGAGGAGCTCCCGCTATACCAGCGGAGAGTGGGCCATGGGCACAGGCCAGACAGCGGAGCGCACAGCGCTCACGGTACATGCCAGCGGAATGTGGTAGGGCGTGGGAAGCGGCAGAACCATGCTGCCAGGGGACGGGGACCCACAGCCCAGGGCTGCGCTGCTGCACCTCCTGGACACAGGCCTCCTGCTGCTGCGCATGCTGCTCCAGCAGAGTACCCTGCTCCGCCTGCAGGGTCGATAGTCCATCCTTCTGGGGGCATGGTGGCAGAGGGCAGCAAACCTCCAGAGGGCAGCGTTCGTGCGATGGGTGCGGCAGGCGTCTGTCCACCGCCGTGCCCTGCTGGGCTCCGCGGTGTCCCTGCACTGGTGCTCAGGGCTGGGCAGTGCCCCTGTACCAACAAGCCCAGGGTGGGGCGGCCCTGCGCAGCTCTGAGGGGAACAGGGACACCATCTGCCACCGCAGTGATGCCCGAGATGCCGAATGCTGGCCAGCGCCGGACCCACACCTATGTCTGTAGGCCTGTGACCCCTTTCAAAACATCAGGGCCCTACCCGTAAACTGCATCCAGCCCTCAATTCCATGTGTGGCCTGCTGGGTCCAGGGAACGATTCCTGTGGGTTGCCCAGCGATGAGCGCCCTCACCACGCAGGCAGCGGCGGGTTGCACTGGCCCCACACAGGCCTGCCGGACAACACAAGCTGGTTTGCGTGAGCGGGTCCACTGCACATCTGTTCCTGCCACCTCAACTGCATGAGGCACCGCTGGTCTAGCCGCTGGCCCCGTCAGCTGGGCAGGGAGTGCCCCCCTGCACGCCGCCCAACCCCCCCCCCATGTCCCCGGACAGAGGAAGCTAAAGCACTGTATAAGTACAACACCTTTATTGGGGGGGACATGTACACTGGAAGGGGATGGGGTTTACCGTCTGGGGTGCCCTCTTCCCCTCTTGGCCGCAACACCGGGGCTTGCTGGTCGGTGTGCCCGGGCCACAACTGACCGCAGTGCTCTCCGGGCGAACAGTCCAGCCTCCCGGTCCTCCACTGGCCGCTCCACATCAGCCTCCTCAGTTGGTCCCTGCTTGGAGGAATAGGAATGGGTTAAGGGATCATTGTGTGCACTCACCTCTGTCCCTTGTTGGTGCACGGGCAACTGGGTGCCCCATAGGTATCCAGGCAGTCCCCTACTCCCTGCACGAGCATGGGACATGCCGTGGGGTTCTCCCTGAAGGTGTCCCCCCGGGACGGCCCGCCCATGGCATCATGGCACCTGCCTGGTCAAGTACAGCGGCAACGAGAAGGTACACATGCGTCTGGCAATGGCCGTTGCTCCCCATACGGTGTACTGCGTGTGCTCGGAGTGGGTTCACCTGTGTTGCGTACCGGGGTCCAGCTCCACGCGGTTCCCTGAAGTCCCATTTCCACACCCCCTGATGTTACACACCACAACCCCTGGGGGCCCGGGGTGCTGTGGCCTTACCTGTGGTGGTGGGGCGGCCAACATGGGCGGTTGCGCGTCCTGGGGTGCATGGTCTTGGGGTGGGGGTGTCGGCACCTGGTGGAGGGGTTGGGGTGGCAGTGAGGGTGGCCCCACGGAGGGTACGGGCTGGACGGGCAGCCCCGCACACGGGTGTGGTTGCCCCATGTGAGGGAGGGGGACCCCGTGGACCAGGCCTGGGTAGGGTTGCTGCTGGGGGAACCACGGGTGGCTGAGGTGCAGGGGGGGGGGCACCGGCACCAGTGGGTAGCTGCCATGGTGTTGGTCCGGTGCCGGCCCTCCTTCCGTGACATGGCATGGCCTGTTGTGCTGGGGGTCACGCTGCAGGGCCTCCATGGCCTCCTCCATGAGGTCCATGAGCTGTGTGGCCTGACCCTCCAGCCCGTCACAGGTGCGCCACTGTTCACGTTGGAGGGCGGCAGCCTGTCGCCTGTCCCAGAGGTGCTCGGTGCGGGACCGGGCCATCATGGCAGCCAGGATCTTCCAGTCCTTTTCCCCCCTCCCCTTTGATGAGCTCCCTGGTGAGCGCGAGCTCCCGGGAGTGCACTTCGGCTAACGGTTGTGATTCCGCCAGCTGCTCCCTGCTGAGATCCTCCCTCCGGCACCAGTTCCTGGCCCACATCTCCCGGTTCTGCTCCACGCTGCCAGCAGCTGCTATCCTTGCGCGAGCGGGCGCCTGGCCTGTGAACGAGAGGTTGGATGCAACGTTATGGCTACCAGCCTCTGCAGCCTGCTTCCCGCCAGCACTGGACCCCCGGGGTGCCCAGTAGGGCGGCCCCCATAGTGCGGCGGCTCCCCTCGGCCCCCCCCTTTGGGGTCCTCCTGCCTTGCCCTGTCTTGGCATGCCCACCTGACTGGCGATCACTGCAGAGAGGGGCCCTTGACGGTCGGGTGTGCCATGGGAGCCGTTGTGAGCCCTCCTGCCTCCCGCCTGCCCCCCTCCACCCAGCCCCTGGTGGGCCCTGCCGGTTGATGGTTGCAGGCCCCTGGGTGACCCTCCCCCCTGTACCATGGCCTCCCGTGGCCCCTTGGGCCGTGTGCCCTGCCGTGGAGGTTCGCTCACCTGGTCCTCCTCCTTCACCGCAACCTCCACCTCGTGCACCTCCAGGCTGCCTTGTGCTGCAATGGGATGGGTTACCGTGAGTGTTTGCCGGCCCCCCGCCCAGGCCGCAGCGCCTCCATCCAGTCCGTTCCCCAACCAACCCACCCCCCCCGGCCCCGCTGGGGCGCTCATACCTGGATCCAGTTCCTCCGCTTCCTGGGGGCTGTCCCGGGTCTCCGTTGGCCTGTGGGTCTTGGGGGCGCACGCAGTGTTCGGTGGGTCGGTGCTTGGATCCCCAGGGCACCTCCTCCCCCTGTGGGATGGGGCTGTCCCCTCCAGCTCCCTGGCCAGCCTCGCCAGAGGCACCTGCCCCCCGGCTCTGTGGGGTCTGTCGGGGGGGCTGCGTGTTGGCCCTGCGTCCGCCCCTGGCGAAGGCACTACCGTGTGTGTGGGAGGCCACAATGTCCCCGTCCATGCAGAGGAACTTGTCCAGCTCCTCCTGGAACTCGACTGTGCGCATGGCCCAACCGGACTTGAGATTATTGTCCTTGATATGTTTATATTCGGACCTCAAGTCCTTCGCCTGCTGCATGTATTGGGTGACATCCCTATTGTACCCCTGCCGCTGCATCTCCTGGGTGATAGCTTCATAGACCTGTCTGGTCTTGTAGCTTCACACCAGGTCGTGCTGGATCCTTTTAGACCCCCACACGCGTATAAAGTCCCTGACCTCCTGCCTGGACCAGGGCTTCCTCTTTTGGGACCCACGTGAGGCGGGCTGACCAGCTTGGCTGCATGGGTCCCGCCCTGTGGAGGTGGTAGCTGTGGTGGTGGTCGTGTCCTGTTGGGGGTAGTGCATTAGGGGTTACTACGGCTCCTGCTGGCCCCCTCCGCCCACCCGTGGGGCCTGCTCCCCCCCCCCCGGGGTTCCCTTTTGCTCACCTGACTGTCTGGGAGGCCCTTCTCGGCCGTCGTCCCGGTGGTGTGGTGCTCTGTTGTCTGAGAGCTGTCCTGCGGGGACGGGGAACCGGGTTATGCTGCTGCCCTCTGCCCTGTGTTCCCTGGCCCAGTGGTTGGGCCTGGGGCGTGACCCTCCCGGGGGTGGGTGGGTTCCCTCGCGCGCACCTCGCTCTCGCTGCTGCTCCTTGGGCCGTGCCCTTGGGAGGTGCTGGGATGGGGGTCCTTGACCGGGGGGCCTGTCAGTGCGGCCCCTCTGCCCTGTGCCGGGACACGTGTGCCTTGTTACTCCCTAGCGCTTTCCACCGCCCGTTCCCCCCCCATGCCCCCCCCGTGCCTGTGCACGCCCCCTGTCCCTGTGGCCGGTTGGCCTGTGGGTCTTGGGGGTGCACGCAGTGTGTGGTGGGGGCGCACGCAGTGTGCCCCCCCTGCCGGCGGTCCGTGACTCCCCCTTGTGCCTTCCGCCTGGGGCACTTCCCCCCCCTGCGCTGCCTTGCCGGGCCTTCTCCCCCCCCCCCGGGCGCCCTTGGGTCCCCGCGCTCACCTGGCCCCTTCCCCCACGTGGGGTGGCGTCAGCTCCCTTGACCTTCTTATAGGCCTTCCTAGTCACCATCGTGGGAGTCCGCGCTCGTGTGCCCTGGTTCCTCCCTCCTTTACAGGCTCTTGGCTGTATGTCCGGCATCCCCCTGCCCTGTGGGTGTGTCTGCGTGGTGGTGCATGCGTGCCCCATGGTGCCGGCGCTGTGGGGCTCCGCTGTTCCGTTCCTTGTGGTTGTGGGTGTTTTGGCTTTCACACAGATGCTCGTGTGTTGAACACCCATCTCCACCCACGGAAGGTGCCGGCCCCCTCCCGGCTGCTCTGTGCGTGTTGGTGGGTGGGTCGTGCACGCGCCCCCACCCACTCATGGACATTTACACGGACGCTCTCCCACCCATCTGATGGGTGTTTCCGGGTGTTCGTGGGTGGGTGGCGTCCATGTAAAAGTGGCCTTTGTCTGCCTGTGTGTGTGTGTGTGTGTGTGAGAGAGAGAGAGATGTGTATGTGTGTGCGAGAGAGTGTCTGAGTGTATGTCTGCCTGTGTGTGTGTGAGCAAGTTGTGGGCATCTGCGTGTGTGTGTGATAGAGTATCTGTGAGTGTGTAAGAGGGAGATGTTGGGCACTTTTACACACACCTTAAAGTGCTGGTCTTTCAAACTTCTGGGTTTACAAGTCCACAAGTAAGTTCCAGATGCATTCTTCTCTCTCTCTCTCACACACACACACACACACACTGCCCTGAGACAGTTCCTGATGCATTCTTGACACAAACACTGCCCTGAGGCAGCCTAAAGTAGCCACAGCTGTAGACGTACGGGGCTGCCATGGAAACCAAGTGACCACAGCTGCTTGGAGCAAAGCAGTTTACCAGGAGAACTTTTTACACACACAAGTTCTGGGAGAAGTTCTACGCAGAAGTTCAAAGAGCCGGATGTTTAAGATCTGGGTGAGTGATTTAGACACACAGAAAGTTCAGGATGTAACAGCAAACACGCAGGTAAAAACACCTGTTTATGTTTGCCTCTATGTGTGAGAGAGGGAGGTGTGTGTGTGTGTGTGTGTGTGTGCATGAGAGAGATGGGTGTGTGGGTGGGTGTGTGTTTGAAAGTATCTGTGTGTGTGTAAGAGAGAGGGGTGTGAGTGTGAGAGAGAGATGTGGATTTGTGTATGTCTGTCTGTTTCTGTGAGAGTGACTGTGTGTCTGTGTGTGTGACTGAGGTGTGTGTGTGTAGGGGTGTGTGTCTGTGTGAGAGAGAGATGTGTGTGTGTCTGTTTCTGTGAGCGAGTGTGTGTGTGTGACAGGTGTATCTGTGAAAGAGGTGTGTGCCTGATTCTGTGAGTGTACGTGTGTGTGACAGAGGTGTGTCTGTATGTGAGAGTGCCTGTGTATGCGAGTGAGAGGTGTGTGTGCGTGTGTGTGTGGCTGGGTGAGAGAGAGAGATGGGGTTGCTCCCTTTTCCCTCCCATGCTCTCCCTCCCATGTAGCTGTCTCCTCTTCCCTCTGTGCCCCATGCCCCCTCATTTGCATATCCACACCCACACCTGGCTGGGATTCAACTATGCAAATGAGGGGGCAGGGCCATGCCCTCGTGCCGCCGGTAGATTTGTGAAGGACCAGGTCGGCATTGCACTTTGGTAGATCTCCGTCCGGGTAAGTGTGGGCACCTCTGCTTCTATTAATGCAGCCTAAAATTGCATTAGCCTTTTTGCAGCTACCTCACATTGCTGACTCATGTTCAGTTTATGATCAACCACAATCTCTAGATCCTTTTCACATGTGCTCCTGTCAAGGCACCTATCCCCCGTCTTATTCTTGTACACTTGGTTTTTCTTCCCTAAATGCAGAATTTTGTTTATTTTGGTCAAATTTCATTTTGTTAATTTCAGTCCAGATTTCTAGCCTATGAAAACTTTTACCCATGCTGCTTTTCAGTAGGTCATTTTGTTCTGCGCTTGAGTGTGAAGTGCAGACAGATGGAACATGTTATGTGGAAATGAATGTTTACAAATAACTTGGCTTTTACAAGATCGAATCTCATTGTGTTCCTCTCATCTAGCTGAGTGGCTGGGCCCTCTCCGCAAGGGCACCATTCATTACAGCAGTTTCAAATGGCCAGTATCCTACCCTCTATCAATGACGTCTAAAATCTGACGTGGGTGTCTCAGAAGAGTGTGGCAGGGGGCTTAGGAAATTTTGTGGCGGTGGAATTAGAGAAAGAAGATAGATTGTTTTCTTACAAAGGTTTCAGGGCCAGTGAATAGGAATAGATTAGATCCTATAATGGGATAGAAAAAGTGTGGGAGCCAGAGAGACAGGGAAATTGTGATGCATGGTAAAAGCAGCATGTGAGATGACTGTGGAGAACACCATAGAGAATGGGCTGGTGAGTGGGAAGAGAGGAGTTCAGACTCAGCAATAACGGCAAAGTGAGGGGAGATAGCGTGAGCAGCACTAAGGAGTTAAAGGATTAATGCAGGAGTTTTGTAGAGTTGCATTCCCTCCCTCAGTGAGCACATCCCAGGCTTGTCCTCAGTGAGGGTTAGATCTCCCACCTCCCTGCAGCAGTATCAGCTCCAGGTATGACTAGAGCAGGGCTAGGGCTGTTGTGTATGGCATGGAAGATGCAAAGCAGGGACCCATAAGCTATAACAGCCCTGGGGCTTAATGGGAGGCGGGGAGGGGGGGGCTTGCCAGGGCTCAGCCCTGGCAAACTGAGGATGACAGACCAAGCATTGGAAAATGTTCCCAGTAGGAGTGTGCACCCTAAAATGTGAGACTGGGAAAAGACCAGTATTGGCCATTTGGGGATGAAAATGAAAGCCAGAAAAAACCTGGATGAGTTGGTTGGCTTTCATGAATGCCTTTCCTTCTCTGTACTGTACATCCTGTAGATTCAGTCACAAGGACTCCTGTTTTATATGCAGCTGCAGAGAGGCAGGTTAGTCCAGTAGTTGGCTTGCTAGCTGGAGACTAGGGTCTATTTCCCTGCTCTAACAAGCTGTGGGTTGGGAGGCCTGGCTTCTGGGGCAGGCTTGGGCCCTGTCAATCCTTTTTTTGCTCTTCTCTCTCAAACAAAAACAAATTAGCACTAGTTGGGCCTCTATCCACCATAAAAGAGACCTGGGAGCAGGAATGAGATGATGTATTATAGAGGCAGTGTAACCTACTTGATATGATCTTGGACTTGGGAGACCAGGGTTCAAAACCCACCTTAACCATGAACTCACTAGGTGGCCATGGGCAACTCACTGTCTCTCAACCTCAGATCCCCATCTGTAAAATGGAAATAATAATAATTATTATTATTAACAAACATTTATATAGCACCAGCAATGTACCTGGCGCTTTACAAAGTAATTGAATAGACATGGCCCCTGCCCTAGGGCTTACAATCTGAGAGGAGTGGAGGGGAGACAAAGGAAGGAGAACGGGAGGGAGAAACAAGGAGTGTAACATTCACGAGGTTGCGAGGTCCCAGGTGCATGCACTTGGCTTGGTTACATTGAGAATGATGGCTGGTTGGTCCATGTGGTGAGGATATGAGTACACAGACCTTAGGTAACAGATTGTACTGGATGGAGGGTATCAGCAGGCGTTAGGTGAGGGGAGTGAGGAGTCGGGTAGGGCAGAGTGCAAGAGATGAGTCTTGAGGAGGGATTTAAAGGTGCAGAGGGACGGGGCCAGGCGGATTTATTTATTTATTTTATAAACTTCTACCCCGCCCCTCCTGCCATGCAGCTCGGGGCGGCTTACAACATCTTAAAATCCAATAAAAACAGTTAAAATAATCATAAATATGATAAAAACAGGGCTAGCAAACCAATCTAAAAACCAAAAATAGGTGGGGGAACTAAAACCCCACACCCTACCCACCCTCCCTCCCAAAGGCCTGGGCGAACAGCCAGGTCTTACAGTTCCGCCGGAATGTTAACAGGCTAGAGGCCAGGCGAGCTTCCTCCAGAAGGGAGTTCCACAGCCGCGGCCCCACTACCGAGAATGCCCTTTCCATCGTGGCCCCCCGCTTAACACGGGGGACCTCCAGGAAGGCACCCCCGGCAGACCGCAGGAGCTGCTCTGGGGCGCGGAGGGCGAGACGGTTCCTAAGGTATGAGGGCGGATGTGGGCAGGGAGGGAGTTCCAGGCATGGGGGGCAGCTAGGGAGAAGGGACAAAGGTGGTTAGGGGAGCAGGGGAGGCATGGGAGGGCGAGAGAGGTGACAGAGGAGGAGTGGAGTTCATGGACTGGAGTACGGAGGGAAATTAGCACAGAGAGGTAGGGGGAGCAAGGTTGTGAAGAGCTTTATAGGTGAAGAGTAGGAGCTTGTGCAGGATTCGTTCAGGAATAATCATGGGTGGCAGCTTTAGCACAGATTAACCCATGTGCCACCGTCATGCCAACATGCGCCTGCCAGATGTTAGCACGGTCTGGTTCCCAACCATGGTGGCGGCTAGCCCAGGCTGTGACTGGGATTTCACAGATGTGACCGCTGGACCCGTAGTAAAGTTTCCCGTCTGAAAGCCGGGTGAGAAGGCACCATGGCAATCTCCACTGGCCGCCAGGACTGCTGTTTGTTTGGCGGCCGGGCAGATTTCTGATGGGAGTGACGGCTCCCACCACCATCTGGGTAAGTCTGTGGTGGTGATGGGAGCCGTCAATTTAGTTTTCACCCCATCTTACTTAGGGATGAACTAAATAAGGATTGTAAAGCACTTTGGACACTGCTAATACTATATAAATGATAAATACAAACTTCCAAGTCTCTCTCTCCTCCTCCTCCTTCAGTCCTCTGTATCCCATTTCCTCTTCTTCCAGTTATGGTTGATGTATTCTTAGATATCGTCTTTCCTAATATGCCAATTTGATTCCCTTTCCCTTTTGTTTTTCCACTACCCAAACCTTCCACCCTCACCCACACCATCACAACAAACACTCTCTGGTGTGTTCCTGGATATGAAGCCCACAGCCATCATCCCTAGATTGTTTCTCCCTCAACAGCTACCATTTCATCTCTCAGGTTCTAGGTTTGTTTGTTGTTTTTTTAAACAAAGTTTTTGGGTGATCTTCCCCATTTCGTTCATTGCCTCCATCCAGCTTCTGTCCCTTTCACAGCACTTGAATTGCCCTGGTTGAGTGTCAGTGATCTTCCACTTTTACCTGATGTGGACTCCCTCTCTCTCCTCATTCCTCTTGGCCTCCTAGCTATAATGCTTAGGATCGTTCACCACAATGGATGATTTGACACTTCTGTTTTCACCCCTACGCTGTGCTTTCATGAGAGGGCCTTCTCTGCTAGAGTTTCAGGCCTTTACCTTATAAGCTCCTAGCTTTACCATTTAAAATGGATAGTTCTGCTTGTCTTGGCACTGGTTAGGCCTCTAGTGCTGCTTTGCTCATGGCTTTTTCAGAGGGACGTGGACAAACCAGAGGGAATTCACAGATGAGAAAGGATACAAACCGTGCGAGGAGAGGTTTGAGGAACCTGGGTATGTTTAGCCTCGAGAAAAGACGATAAGAGTTTTCAAATATTTAAAAGGCTGTCATAAAGAGGATGCAGAACAATCATTCCTTGCACATTCCACTCTGTTATCACATGCACCCCAGCATCCAGCATTGAACCCTGATTAAGGAAGAAAATGTCTGTGGCAGAAGTAAATTTATGTATGTATTTCTTTAGTTCCTTAACCTTCCCTTCCCCAAAGGCTCTCTGTAAAATATACATAAAATAAACCCATAAAATATAAAGTGTATACAAATATAAAATTCCCATTCAAAACAACTCCCCAAACCCCCTACCCCTGCCTGCTAAATGCCTGGCCAAATAAATAGACTTTACATCGCCACCTCCAGAAAAGGCTCAGGCCTTGGCAAACCTCAAAGGGGAATGGGATTCCAGAGCTGTGGTGAAGCCAGCAAGGATGCCTCTCTGCGTGTCCTTGACGTGTGGACTTGGTGCAGTGATGGAACTTGTAAGAACCAGCTGACCTTCAGGATTGAGATGAGCAATCGAGGCGGTGGCGGCCTTTTAGACATGTAGAGCCCAAATCCAAAGAGGCCGAGGAATTCAATTGGGATGTAGTGCTAAGCTGTTTGCTGGGACTTCCTCAGGGAAGTCAGTTCTCTCCTGTGATAATGAAATGGAGAATTGCAGACGCTTTGTGGTTCGCTCCGGAGAAACCTTGCTGGGATTTACTGGAGCAATTTGTTGTGAGGCAGGATGACAGTCCAACCTAATGGCCTTAACCATGTCTGCCTAATTAAAGAGCACCGAGTGCCTTCCCTGTACAATATGTTACGGTAGCAAAATTTCCTGGTTAAGTGTGACGTTTTTAAGATGCCCACATGGTTGTATGGGACTTAGTGTTCTGAAAATTGACATGTGGACTGAAGGGGAGTGCTACCGTGAGTGGCGGAAGTTTCTGAAGGTGTTGGTGAAGGTGTCCCTGAATTAAAGCCCTTCAACAAATCACTCCATCACTTACAAACCTCATACAGTATTACTTTAGCAGCACACATACCTTACAAATCACACACACACAACCACAGGAATCAGATTCCACTTACAAATCACACCCCTAGACAATTATCAGTCACTCTTCACATTATTAATTATTAATTATTATTATTATTATTAGCATTTATATAGCGCCAGCGATGTACCTGGTGCTTTACAAAGAATAAGATAGACACAGTCCCTGCCCGAGAACTTACAATCTAAAGACGGGGAGGCGAGACAGGAAAGGAGGAACAGAGGGAGGGACAAGGGATGCAACATTCATGAGGATGCGAGAACTCAGATACACGTTCTTGGCTTGGTTACAGTAAATTGGGAGTTTGCAGATAACAGGTGGGGGATAATCCTGGGTGGGGATGGTTAGCAGAAGTTAGGAAGGGCGGAGCGGAAGAGGTGGGTTTTGAGGAGGGACTTGAAGGCGTGGAGGGTGGGGGCAAGGTGGACGAGGGCAGGGAGGGATTTCCAGGCGTGCGGGGCAGTGAGGGAGAAGGGACGAAGGTGGTTGGGGGAGCAGGGGAGGCATGGGAGGGTGAGGGAGGGGATGGAAGAGGAGTGGAGTGCTCGAGCAGGGGTCCGGATGGAGATCAGGGTCAAGAGGTAGGGGGGAGCAAGGTTGTGAAGGGCTTTGTAGGTGAAGACGAGGAGCTTGTGCAGAATACGCTCAGGAAGAGGGAGCCAGTGGAGAGAGGAGAGGAGAGGATGGTCAAAGCAACGGGCTAGGTGGATGATCCTGGCAGCAGAGTTTTGAAAGAGATAAGGGAAGAAAGGTGAGAGCGGGGAAGGCCAGCGAGGAGTAGGTTACAATAGTCGAGGCATGAGATTACTAGGGCGTGGATGAGAGTTTTGGCAGAGAAGACGGGCAGAAAAGGGTGGATCTTGGCAATGTTGTGGAGGGAGAACCGGCAGGATTTGGCAACGGCGTCAATGTAGGGTTTGAAGGTGAGGTGTGAGTCGAAGATGAAGCCCAAGCTACGGGCTTGGGGGACAGGGAGGATGGAGACCCCGTCAATGGTAATTGACAGGGAAGAGGGAGAGGAAGGATTGGGACGGAAGATCAGGAGTTCAGTTTTCGCCTTGTTCAGTTTGAGTTGGAATTGAAACATCCATGTGGAGATATCAGAGACAGTTGGTGAGACAAGCTTGAACAGAGAGGGAGAGGAAAGGAGTGGAGAGATAGAGTTGAGTGTCATCAGCGCATAGGTGGTATTTGAAACCGTGGGAGGCAATGAGTTTGCCTAGGTATTGGGTGTAAATAGAGAAGAGGAGAGGGCCCAGGACAGTGCCTTGGGGAACCCTGACTGAGAGGGGTAGGGAAGAGGAAAGGGAGGAGTTAGGAAGAGATACATTGAAGGAGCGGTCAGAAAGGTAGGAGGAGAACCAGTCGAGGACAGAGTCCTGGAATCCAAGGGAGTGAAGCGATTCAAGCAGGAGCGAGTGGTCAACAGTGTCAAAGGCAGCAGAGAGATCAAGGAGGACAAGAATAGAGTAAAGGCGGTTGGATTTAGCCACAAGAAGCTCATTGGTGATCTTAGCAAGAGCGGTTTCAGTGGAGTGAAGGGGGCGGAAGCCAGATTGGATTGCATTTTATTTTTTCATTAAAGCATCTTGGTACTCAGAAACCTAGCAAAGAACATGATATAAAAAGGGCAGAGTTATGGTGATGTGGATTACCCAAAGTATTGATTTCTCAGCATTGTGCTGCTTAAATTTGATGGTGTACTGTTCAACATTCTGGAAGGTGAAGTTTGGCTATCCTTACTCAATTTTAACAAGGCTTTGGGGTGAATAATAGGGTCTAGAGATTTAAAGGTAGAAGGTAAATCTATTCCAGATACTACTTATCATTTCTATAGGGCTTACTCGACATACACAGCACTTTACATTCACAGGTCCCTGCTCAGTGGGCTTACAGCCTAAGATGGACGTGGTTGAGGGAAACACACAGACGTGTATTCCCAGTTTGCAATGGGAACGACTTGCCCAAGGTCACCCAGTGAGTTCATGGCTAGGATGGGATTTGAACTCCACCTTCCCACATCCAAGTCTAGCGCCTTATGCACTACACCACACTGCCTGCACACAAGGGTTGTGAAGAGGACCATAAACAGAACAGGAGAAAGCTTTCATGCACCCAGCTTATCTCAAACCTCTGAGTGGATGCTTTGGGGAGGATAAAGGGCTTTTCAGTATCGGGCTACGGCTGGTATGTTGGCCAGAGCTCTGTGAAACCCAATGCACCGTTGAGACAGAAGAGCCACAGCTGTTGGCAGCTTCCTGTGACCGTGGCAAGCCTTATGGGAGTTATTCTAAGAACACAACGTATGATCGGGTTACTGAGCAGCAGTTTACAGGGCTCTTAAAAAAATAAAATAATAAAATAAAAGAGCCATCTGACGATTTGTGACAGCTCCTATCCCCATTCCAGCCAAGTGGAGAGAAGGCACAGGCATTTGCAAATGCTGTAACACAAACAAACTGCCCCTCCATGGGCTGTGAACCCATAGCGCCTTAGAATTCCATCACATGGGCACACGTCAGCTCCAGAGAAAGGAAAGGAAAGACCTTGAGACCTGGCTTCTCTTGGGGTTGTGGCCCTTGTGATCTTTAAATGTGGAATGGTCTCGGGTTTAACACACTCCATAATTCCTATCTATTGTAATCCCCTGTCTGGTATTACCTTTGATAAGCCTCCCCCTGCTTCTGCTACTGGTGTCTGTCACAGGTAATGAATCCAGCTGCCTCTCAGTCTCCCGGCCTTGTGGAAAGCTGCACACCAGGGAGAGGAAAGCAGAGAAAGGAGAACGAGAGACCAAGGGGAAGGCAGGCGGAAGAGAGGGGAAAACGGGACATCAAAAGCAGGACACACAACCTGTGGAAAGGTGGTTGTGTGATTGGACACACAAGGCTTTCACCCAACACCCTTTCTCGTTGCAAACTCGCTGCTTGCTCCTCACTCTTGTGTTTGCTGTATCCCATAATAACAATCATCTTTATTTTTATATAGCACACCCCTGCCATGGCACTCGGAGCACCTTATATACAACAATTTAACACAACTTTTAATCCTCACAACAACCCTGTGAGGTAGGTTAGGTTGTGAGAATAACGTGACTGGCCCAAGGTTACCCAGTGAGTTTCTGGGTAAGGCAAGAATAGAACCAAGGTCCTCCCACTACCATCCTGGCCAAGTACTGCACCACACTGGCTCTTAACACAGCATTTCAGTGGCCCACTCTGTGCATCTGGCGGGAGAGAACAAGGGCTATCATTAAGGAGCACAGGAAGTGGTAAGGGGTTCACACGACACTCAGAATGCAGATCAGTGCCAGGACCCCCTTCTAAATGAATGAACCTACTGGGCACCACGTTTCCCACTAGTTTTAGCTGTGGAGTGACACGACTGACTGCAATAAAGTGATATGGGCTTTGTCAGCTCAGTGCAGGATTTGGTCAGATAAGGTTACCGTGATATCTCTGAGAGGATGGGTTCAATTCGTATAAATTCACTGAATATGTTACACCAGGGATGAAATGATCCCGTAATATTTGCGACCATCTGAAAGTCTTCCCACATTCTTCTTTCTTTTGCCCTTCCACTCTCCCGTCTGCTCTTCCTCCTCATATAGCTGCTTGCAGGAGGGGTGGGATATAAATATATTAAATAAATAAATAAATATAAACGTTCCTGTTCTCCCAGCCTTAATAGAACACTTGTCCTTCTGCTCCTCAACCAATGGCTTCTTGCACTTGAGCTAAAAGGAAAAGATTCTTAAGCTAAGAAAAATTGCTAGGGTTTGCAGCTATGTTGCAGACCTCTATTGAAAAGCCAGTTCCATGCTGCATTGCTTTACCATGAGCATGACTCAGCCAACATGAATTTCCATTCTTTCCTTGCTCCAGGCCGGAATGAGTTAATTGCCCGCTATATTAAACTGAGGACGGGGAAGACGCGCACAAGGAAACAGGTATGCGTGAAGCTTGAGTTGTCACACTAGCTGCTCTGTTTGCTGTACACTGAAGATGGAAATGATTTGCATGAACTGATAGATTATCAGACCGGCAGAACGCAAGTGTCTAAGACTTTGGAAAGAGGCCATAGCAGTGAATTAGTTTCCAGTAGAATAAGCTCAGTCCATATGAGCTGTAGGCATGAACCTATTGTAGCAAGGGCAGGCTGGTTAAGGGAGCTTTCCCTTTAAGGAAGGTTAGCGCCAGCGTGGGAGGCCTAGGTGCTGAGGCAATGCAGGCTAGCGCCCTAATGTGTCTCAGCTGGGCCACCCTCCCGTGCCTGGCAATTAAGTGCCTGGGTAGGGCCAGCTGGGCTGAATGTTGCTTGGTCATCCCTAAGCCTAGGCTAAGCTGAGCCCTCAGTCAGGAGAGAGAACCAGAGAGGTAGTGATGCCCTGACTCTGATGCTGGTGTCAGGAGTGATGGTACCTGGCCGGCAGGGGCCTGTGCGTAGATGTCCATTATGATGACTGCAGACTGCGATCGGCTTCAGGAAGGAGCTTCTGTGCCTGGCCAGAGGGACTTGGAGGGAGATGCTCTGCCCTACAGCTCTGAGATTGAACTATGTGTATGGACTTTATGGAGAAGGAATAAATACTGTGATATAAAGAGCACCTGAAAGCAAGGATCCTGCGTGGCCTGGATCCTGCAAGCTTCACCTCTCAAGAACAACACCCTATTACACCTGTGTCCACTGCATTTTCTCCATTGGTGGCAATGGGGAAAATGAAGTGAGCACAGGTCACTGGCTGTAGGATGATAAACTCTAGTCTAGGACACCCCTCCCTACTACCATGTGACATAAGATCATTCCTATGAAAAGTACTCTGTGTGGATATTATATTTTTAGTAGGGAAGGGATTTAGGGCAGGGATGGGAGACCTGTAAAGT
Organism: Sphenodon punctatus; assembly: GCA_003113815.1. Lineage (NCBI taxonomy): Eukaryota > Metazoa > Chordata > Lepidosauria > Sphenodontia > Sphenodontidae > Sphenodon > Sphenodon punctatus. The sequence continues at coordinate 1,498,449 of QEPC01013926.1, read as the reverse complement.
GTAGGTCAAATCTGGCCCACGGCTGTTTTTATTTGGTCCCTTTCCAGGTCCTGGCTTTGACTCACAGACTCAGTCCCAACACTCAAGCACTGAAAGGGCAAGCTCCTGGGAGCAGAGATGAGGGAATGTAATTCAAGGGTAGGGGATAGACCCATAGCATAGATCCATGATCTGGCCCCTCCCCATCCTTACTCCCCTGCCCCCAACACTGACGTGATCTGTGGAGTTTGTATTAACTGTCAGAGCGGCACACAGGGGAGGAAGCCCCCCCTTTAGGATTGCTTGAGCTTAGGAGTGCTTTTCCGCACCTGTGCCTAGAAGCTGTTGCCATCTGGTAGGTGTTTGGTGACCTGTGTGAAGGGAAAAGGAGGAAAGAAGGGGGTGTTTAGTCTACAGGGAAAGATAAGGAGAGAGATGAAATGGGGGGCAGTCCAGAGTGAGTGGAAGGTAGAAGAATCCAGAGAGAATTTGGCAGGAAGTCTGTTAGGATCCTCGCTTCTCTCTTGGGCAAGCTAACCATGATTCCATGAGGGAAAAGAAAGAGAGTTCTGGTTTCATGCCATCCAAGATTGAGCACCATAACTAGGGCAGGTGGAATGGAGGAGCTGCTCAGGGGGCACCTTAGCAGGTAGCACCAGCGTGCCCTGGTCCAGGCCAGGTGCAGGCTTGAATTAGATTTAGAGTTGCCACCTATGCAAACTATTAAGGAACAATTATGAAAAATACATGTTCCAAGGTGCCAATGCAGGCCTTGAAACATGTATTTTTCAGAAGTGTTCCTTAACAGTTTGCATAGGTGGCAACCCTAGCTGCAAGGCCCAACAGAGCTGCAGTTGTGCCTGAGCCTGGTACTCCTCTCCATCCCCTCGCAGGCACCCTGGTAGCTCTGCCATCCCCCAGGGCTAATTTATGTCTGGGCCTGCTACCATTAGTCACCATACTGTGCCCCCATCACTCCTAACCTGAAAGTCTCCTCGCTGGATCCTGTCCTGTGAGGATCAGAGGTAGGGAGTTCCAGCTGTATTAGGATTTCTAGGCTTTGCTAGCTTTCTTCCATTCACAGCTCATCTGCTCTATGCCCATGCGTCATAACAAGACCTAGTTCATTTGCAGTTAGAAAGATGTCGTTCTCTAGCCTCTCCACACTGGTTTGTTTTTTAACAAGAAAGTGTCACTAGCTGCTTCTCTTCACCCCCAGGTGGATGCCAAGGCCCCACTCAAAGGTTGCATGTGCCCTGTGGGCAGAGCTTGGATTGGTGCCTAAATGCCTCTGCTCTGCACTTCAAACTAACAAGAGAGCTTCCCCTTGACTTTCGATGCAGGTATCTAGTCACATCCAGGTGCTGGCCCGTCGGAAAGCCCGAGAGATCCAAGCCAAGCTGAAGGTATGGTATATGCTTCCTTACGCATAACATGGTTCCCTATGTTATATCCCATCTCTCAAGCCATGAGTGCCTCTTCAACCTGTTGCTTGTAGTTCTTTGCTGCTGCATCTGCCTAGCTTGGAGTAGATGGAGACAGATGCTACAACATGCGGGAGCAGCACTAGTCCGAGGATATACCAGAGATTCAGCTGGTGTTCAGAGCTGCAAATCTGTCCTCACTTGAAGCTGATTTGTTCCATGCCCATTAATGTTAGATTAATGTTAACTGCTCCTGAGCCAGTAAGAACCAAGTGTCACTGCCCTGACCCATCCACTTCCTTGTCTTTTCCAACCTTTCTGAGGGGGCAGATTAGCAGTTAGCATTGCATTCAGCTGGGAAAGGATGGGTATTGCTGAGCTAGCCTTAGTATGACTGCCTTATAGCATTGGAAGTGGTTTCTGTTTAAAGGATGAAGCAACAAGGCTCCATTTGTGTGCTGCTCTGATTCATCCTTTGGTTTAGGTGCATTAATTCAGGGGGTAAAGTGCAGGGTGTAACGGAGAAGAGGACACAGAGATTCTAAGAGATCAGCCATACTTGAAAATTGCTCTGGGTGTAATGTCGGGAGGTGGCTTGGCCAGAGGATGTGCTGAATCAGTGCCTCTCTCAATGGGGATCCTGGGGAACTAATGGTAGAAGCTAAGGTTGTTCTCTTTGCCATAACCCCTGTGGAAGGATAGCAGTGGAAACTCCCCCCTTCTCCGAGAATAGGTTCCCAGGAGGGGAGCAGAAGACCTTGCAAATCTGTGCATATGTTAAATGCAGGTTGCATCTGGATTCAATGAAGTAGGAATTACCTGGTTAGAAATTCCATTGGACTTTTTTTTTCACCTGGTTCATTAGCAGGGGTGGGGAACCTCAGGCCCAGGGGCCAAATGCGGCCCATGGCTAGTTTTTATGTGGCCCCTTTCCAATTCCTGGATCCTGTTCCTACTCCAAAGCACTGAAAAACTGAGCTTAGAAGAAGGGAGCAGAGATGAGGACGTAACACACAAGAATAGGGGACAGATCCGTGGCACACATCTATGATCTGGACTCTTTTCTTCTTGCTCTCTTTTTCACCTCTAAGATTGACAAGATCCGCCTGGATATCACTTCCAAGTCCTCTTCCCCTACTACTCCCCATCTCCCTTCTCCCCCCACCTCTCTCTTGTCCACCTTCCCTCCTGCCTCCCTTGAGGAAGTCTCCTCCCTGCACTCCTCCTCCAACCCCTCCACTTGCCCCCTGGACCCCATTCCTTCTTGCCTCCTGACCTCCATTGCCTCCACCATCGCCCCTCCCCTCCTGCACATCATCAACCTCTCCCTCTCTACCGGCTCCATCCCCTCTGCTTTTAAGCATGTCACTGTCTTCCCCATCCTCAAAAAGTCCACCCTGGATCCCTCTGAACCCTCTAATTACCATCCTGTCTCACTCCTCCCTTTTGCTTCCAAGCTCCTTGAATGGGTTGTCTAGTCCTGTTGCCTTGACCTCCTCTCTGTCAACTCCTTCCTTGACCCCCTCCCAATCTGGCTTCCACCCCTTTCACTCCACTGAAACTGCTCTTGCTAAGATCACCAACGATCTTCTTGTGGCTAAATCCAACCGCCTTTACTCTATTCTTGTCCTCCTTGATCTCTCTGCTGCCTTTGACTCTGTTGACCACTCGCTCCTGCTTGAATCGCTCCACTCCCTTGGATTCCGGAACTCTGTCCTTGACTGGTTCTCCTCCTACCTTTCTGACCGCTCCTTCATTGTATCTCTTCCTAACTCCTTCCCCTCCTCTTCCCTACCCCTCTCAGTCGGGGTTCCCCAAGGCTCCTTCCTTGGCCCTCTCCTCTTCTCTATCTACACCCAATCCCTAGGCAAACTCATTGCCTCCCACTGTTTCAAATACACTGATGAAACTCAACTCTATCTCTCTACTCCGTCCCTCTCCCCCTCTGTTCAAGCTTGTCTCACCAACTGTCTCTCCGGTATCTCTGCCTGGATGTCTCAACGCCAACTCAAACTGAACATGGCAAAAACTGAACTCCTGATCTTCCCTCCCAATCTTTCCTCTCCCTCTTCCCTGTCAATTACCATTGACGGGGTCTCCATCCTCCCTGTCCCCCAGTCTCGCAGCTTGGGCTTCATCTTCGACTTGCACCTTACCTTCAAACCCTACATTGACTCTGTGGCCAAATCCTGCCACTTCTCCCTCCACAACATTGCCAGGATCCGCCCTTTTCTGTCTGTCTACTCTGCCAAAACTCTCATCCACACCCTAGTCATCTCATGCTTCGACTATTGTAACCTCCTCCTTACTGGCCTTCCCCACTCCCACCTTTCTTCCCTTATCTCTGTTCAAAACTCTGCTGCCAGGATCATCCACCTAGCCTGTCGCTTTGACCACGTGCAGCCTCTCCTCTCCTCTCCCCACTGGCTCCCTCTTCCTGAGCATATTCTGCACAAGCTCCTTGTCTTCACCTACAAAGCCCTTCACAACCTTGCTCCCCCCTACCTCTCTGCCCTGATCTCCCTCTGAACCCCTAGTCGTGCACTCCGCTCCTCTTCCACCCCCTCCCACGCCTCCCCTGCTCCCCTAACCACCTTTGTCCCTTCTCCCTCGCTGCCCCGCACGCCTGGAACTTCCTCCCTGCCCACACCCTCCATACCTTCAGGTCCCTTCTCAAAACCCACCTCTTCTGCTCTGCCCTTCCTAACTCCTGCTAAGCATCCCCACCCAGGATTATCCCCCACCTGTTATCTGCATACTCCCAATTACTGTAATCAAGCCAAGAACGTTTACCTGAGCTCTCGCATCCTCATGAATGTTGCATCCCTTGTCTCTCCCTCTGTTCCCCCTTCCCTGTCTCCCCTCCCCCTGTCTTTAGATTGTAAGCAGGGACCATGTCTATCTTATTCTTTGTAAAGCACCAGGTACATCGCTGGTGCTATATAAATGCTTATAATAATAATAATAATGAGACCAGGACCGCGATTGCTCTGACGGAAGCTTCCTCACCTCCCTAATAGCGTGTGAAAGTGGCCTGAGAGATTATGACTTGCCCAAAAGCTTCTCAGTGAGTTCATGGTCAAGACAGGATTTGAATTGTTGTCTCCCAGGTCCAAGTCCAATACCATATCCCCTAGACTACACTGGCTCTCATTTTGTTCCCATCAGTAGATCTGCCTAGCTTCTACACTGCGGCTGTCAATTGCACTTCCCAAGAACTATGGGGCTTTTTTGTTTTCCTGAGCTGCCTCTAGGGTGGCACTGTTCTGTGCTCTCCACAATCTCCAGCCAGTACGTTGATGGCACAGTCTGTCCTGGCACACGCAGTGGTTGAGGAATGCTTTCTCTTCTGTATCTGTGCCATCCTAGAGCTGAAACGGGTAGCTCATTTTATACCCATTGGTAATACCTGAAATTTGTGGTAGCCTTTCAGGTGCCCGACCACCAAAACGGGTACCTGAATAATACCCCAAATACCAGGTATTTCCATTACCGAATTGTCAATTTTCCATTTCACTGACTTAATCCTGACTTACCGTTTAACTGTTTTAGTGTGTTTCTGAATGTACCTAACCATTTTCCTATCTTGGTAAGTGGCACAAAACAGAAAATCAATAATGGAAAACCGAAAATGTGAGTAATTTGGGTAACTTGGGCACTAAACGGGTACTGTTCAATGCCCAATCCTCCCAAAACTGGTCAGTCACCACAAATTGGCAGATCTCTTCTTTTGGGGATACCCATTTCAGCTCGGAGTCATCCTTCTACGTGCATTGTCGGGAGCTAAATCAGGCTTTAAAATGATCCAGTTGGAAGCAGACCTGATCAGTTCCCAGTTGCACATACCTGCATTTCAGTGCAGGGCAACTTTGGGCCATTACAAACCTGGTGACTCCTTTCCTGACTGGTTCATTTCTTGTTGATCATCCCTTCGCTGCTACCCACCATTGCTCTAATGAACAAAAGGCTTTGATCCCAAGAGGCCCGTCGTCATTGTAGTGAGATGTAGTTCATTGGCTCCAAACTCTCCCACCCCAGCCTCACTTTCATTTGAGAGCTCTGTGGTATCTTGGTGATTAGCTACTGGCAGTTCTGAGAAGGGAAAGGAGCTACCAATTAGAGCTGTCCACTTCCAAATTGTTAGGTAGAACCATCTGGGATGGAAGCCTGCAGTGCCAAATAAGTGGTCTGTTCAGGTGGAGGTCTGCTTGGGTTGGCAGGTAGAGAGGAGAAAACCACAACTGCCCAGGATGTTAAAAGATTTACTACTGTTATATCTGCTACTGCCCAATTCTGTTCCTTGAGCATCTCTGCCCTGGGATTTGGTGTGATTGAGAAGCAAGCCAGCCCATGCCTTTTTCCACTTAGCACACAGGTGCGAGCAAGCTTCATTCTCTGGGAACTAAGGTATCTCAGGGAGCTCCACAGAGCCATTGCTTAGTATCCTCTTACATTTCTTTGGGCCATGCTGTGAGCGTTGCCCAGCTGCCTGCAGTGAACCATTTCCCAGCACTGAGCTGTTCCTCTCCAGCCTGTGGAGGCAAGTCTGCGGCACACATTCAGCTCATTTATGTCCTTGCTTTCCCCACGCCGTCTTTCTTCCAGCGAGTGGATAAAATCCGAGGGGCTTCTGTCTTTCTCCAAACTTCCTGCTGACAGCTGTGCGCGCGCTCCTGCCTCTGCTTCTCTTGTCATATCTAAGTACACTTTTCATGTCGATATAAATCAAACCTGCTGTGTTCTGGTTTATTTAGCAATATTAGTGCAGTGCTATTTTCCCAGCACAAACCCCACAGCTGGCCAAGGTCCCTATTACAGGCATCTCAAGCCCATTTGAGATGGGGAAAGATTGAGGGGGCAGGCGGGAGAGAATCACTTCCTCAGAAATTGGACGTGCTCAGTTGTTTGTTAGCTATATCTGTCAACAGCCCTAGGCAGAGTGCGTTTGCCAGGTTGGTCCCAAATGTAAGCGATGGAGACAAAGCAATTCACCTAGAATCTTTTTATTGGACCTGTTGGCGAGAGTATGCAAACTTCTGAGTGGCATAGGCTTGTAAAAAGTTAGAGCTACAGACAAAACAAATGCAAGGAGTGCGTGTGTGTGATTTATATATTTATTCTATTTATTTGATTTATTTATTTGGATTTTTATCCCACCCTTCCCTTAAAAAGGCTCAGGCCGGCTCACATAATAAAACATATAAAAACATATAAAACATGTATAAAAATAAACATTAAAACACAAACATACCCCCAGAACCTCCAATCCCCTCAACACGCACCCAATACCCCCTTCCCCCCATGCATCCTCCCTCACCCCCTACCCCCCCCCCAACACAACCGCCTCCAATTCAAACTCTGCTGCCAAAAGCCTGACAGAACAAAATGGCCTTGCATTGTCTCCGGAAGGCTGCCAGGCTTGAACACAAGCAGACCTCATGTGGGAGGGAGTTCCACAGCACAGGTACAACGGTTGAGAATGCCCTCCTCATAGTTGAGACCTGGTGAAAAAACGAAGTCCCCAGGAGGACACCCCCAGCCGACCGCAGAGGCCATAACGGCACATGGGGAGCCAGGCAATCCCTCAATAGATAGGGTCAAGGTCATTTAGGGGCCCGGACCATATGTATGTATGAGTGAATGAATGAATGAATGAAATCACTGGCACTGCCATATCAAACATTAAAGTAAAATGAGGGAAAATCAAGACCCACATGATAAACAACTATAAATGCAGGCTGGGATCTATGCATAATGGTAAGTACTAGGAAGGGGGCTATAAGAGATAATTTAAGGGGTAAGAGAGTTTGTGTTATCAAAGCATTTAAAAATGAAAGTAGGGAGCAGAACAGGTAGGTGTAAAAGACAGCCCGTTTGGTGGGGAACCTCAGGCCTGGGGGCAAATGAAGCCTGTTTGAGCCACTATATAAATCAGGGGTAGGAGAACTTTCCTTCCACAGGGTCATTCTGAAAATACGTCAAAGCTCTGAGGGTTGCTTAGAAGTTGGAGAACAAGAGTGCTTAAGGGGTTGCCCTCAGGAAGAGGAGGCCCAGATTATGAATCTGCCCTCATCTGTGCTCTCTTACCCTGCGCTCAGTCTTTCTAAGTCTTTCTGAGCTGGAGCCTAAGCTCAGAATCCAGTTCCTACCCTGAAGCACTGAAAGACTGAGCTCTCAGGGTAAGGGAGGGAGCAGAGATGAGGACAGATCTACGGCACAGATCCATAATCTGGACCTCTGCTTCTCAAGTACACCCCTTGAGCCCCGCTGTCCCCAACTATGAAGCCCTCAGAACTTGTACTAATTTTCAAAATGACCCCTGGGAGGGAAGGCTTCAGTACCCCTGATTTATATAGTTACTCTAGGAACAGGATTAAAAGAGGTCTATAATATAAATTTTGTAAAAGTCTTACTTTCCCTTCAGTTTTCTTTATGATTTGTTTTTTTAAACAAGCCTGAACGGTGTGCATTTTATAATATTTTTTTTTTGCTTATTTGTTTACCATAGAGCAGTGGCTTCCATACTGTGGTCTGCAGACCACTGCTGATCCTGGAGGCCACGGTAAGTGGACCACAACTGGCCTGGGTAACTGGCCACAGCTCCGACAAAGCGGGCTTTGGTCCCCACCACTGCTAGCACTACAGACATCTACAGGGAGCAGGTGATGGCTATAAAACACAAGTGCTAGCTGTGCCTAAGCTTCCTGCCTTGGGCATCCAGAGTATGCTAGCAATGATCAATTATCCTATTATTGTTATTAAATATTTATATAGCGCCAGCAGTGTACCTAGCACTGTACAATAATTAATTATAGCTAGGTCCATGCCCTGGGGTGGGGTGGGGGCTTACAGTCTAGAAGAGAGAAGGGAGAACATAAGGAGAAACAGGGATACATTCACGAAGCCGAGAAGTCGCAGGTGCACGTGCTTGGTTTAGTTACGGGGGACGAGATCCTGAATGAATCAGTGAGCAGTCTGTGGGATGAGGAGCTAGCGAAAGCCTGATGGGAAAGGTTTTCAGGAGGAAGGGAGCAGAGTGGATGTGTTCAGTGGATATCTCCGGCAGGAATCTGTGAGTCCATGTCAAGTTTGGAAGGCTGACAGTGGCCTGTTGGCCCCAAAAGTTTGAAAACTGCTGCGCAAACCAGGTCTATCCAGTTTGTTCAGGAGGTCTATTTGGAGTCTTAAAACAAAGAATTCAGAACTTTCTCAGGCCCTTTAGCTTGAAAGGCTGGAGAACCAGATTCCATCTGTAACAAAGATGTGCTTCCTTCTCTGCTATCCTTCAGAGATATGAATTAAATAGGTCTTCAAGGGGGAAAAAACAAGCAAGAGAGTTTTAAACAGTCTGACTAAAGAGAGTTTTAAACGGACTAAAGTCTTCATCCCCTTTCAGCTGTTCATGATTGAGATTACCAGATATGCACATTTTTACCAGCCACTTATGAAAAATACATGTTACAGGGTTGCAGTGGTGCCAGTGCAACCCTGCAACATGTATTTTTCATAAGTGGCTGGTAAAAATGTGCATATCTGGCAACCCTGTTCATGATTCAGGATCTAGCTGACTGACATTTTAGAGTTTGGAAAGGAATTTTTCCCCAATCAGATTGTCTGGTGGCCCTGGGATAGGGTTGCCACCTTCCCCAAGGTTTTGAACCCAAGAAAGTGGGGTTACACCAGAGTGGGGGGAGAGAAATTAATGCTTCTGCCTCTTTCTGATGTGGCCACACCCCTTTCAGAGCATGATGTCATGATATTCCACAGGTGGCAGGGCCATGTCAAGAAAAGGGGTGGGAGTATTTGTTTCACCTGCTCCTTCTAGCCTGGCCCTGATTTCTCCACATTACCCAGGATAGATCCCCGGTGAAATCAGGTCCTCACCTGGATCTTGGAGGGATGACAGGTTACAACTCAGAGCAGTGGTGGTAACCCTTCCTAGGGGGTTTCTGTTTTTCTTTCTGGCATATGATGGGAATCCTCAGGCAGATGGGCCAAAAGCAACCCACAGGTAGATTTTATTTGGTTGACTTTCTAGTGCCTGGATCTGGCCCCTAGATCCAGTTCCTACCCTCAAGTGCTGGAAGACTGAGCTCAGGGTAACGGAGCAGAGATTAGGGGGCATGCACACAAGAATAGGAAACATCCATGGCACACATCTGTGATTTGGACCCTCCTCTTTTTGAGTGCACTCCATAAGCCTGCCTGCCCCCAATTTCTATGCAGCCCTTGGAGCATGTACTGATTTTCCAATTGAGCTCTGGGAGGGCAAAGGTTCCCCATCCCTGTCTGATAGCATGGGATGTGGCTCAGCTGTTTGAGTCATCGGGTCTATCTCACCCCAACTAGTTTCCTGCAATCACAGTGTCTTTGACACTGTTGCACCTTGATCTCTCCCACTTGCTGTCTGTAGTGTCTCTTTCATCCATTTTTTTTAGGGCTGCATTGCTATTTTTGTACAAGGGATCAGGCTAGATTATCTTGTCCCTTCTGACCTCGGACTCTTTGATCTCCTTGGTGCTCATGTGTTATGCTCTGGGAGTTAACAAACGATAGCCCCCTGGAGTCTGGCTTTGGTCCATGCAGTTGCCGCTTGCATGTTTAGTGTGTAGAGCTGAAGAAATGGGCAGCCCCCTGCATGTTTTTCTTGTGCATCCAGGCAGCTCCCACTTTCAGGTTTAATGTGACAAGCCTAATATATGAGCAGGCATTCTTCCACGCCATGCGCCACCCACCTCCCCCTGCCCAGTAACCTGCCCCCCCGTCATGACTCACAGCAACACCAAACCGTGGGAAGAAGAAGCCGCCCTAGCTATTTCCTTCTTCCCGGCTATTACGACTTCAGGAGGTGGTCCAGCTCCTGCTATCCCTGCCCACCCACAGAGGTTCATGCCTGGGTTTATACCTGCCAGCACTTGGTGGCTGGAACTAACCTTTTTGCTATGCACAGAACATTGACTTTATTGAGCAAATTGCATATTTTATTGAGTAACTATAGTTGAAAGTGAAAGTGAAAACTGAAAGTGAAAGGAATCAGTCTTTGCATGAGCAATCAGTCTCAGCCCAGTTTCTCACATCCATGGCTCACAGCGATGTACGGATAGGTAGCAGCACACAGTTTTATTGAGGTCTTGCCCACTATGCAGTTGGAAATCCTTCCCAGTTTGCATAAAAACCCCAGTCAAACATGCACCTCTTGTACCTCCTAGGGGCTCCAGCACCTTCTGCATCACCATACAGTTGGGGCAGAAAACATCCCTGCTCACCAGTGCGCTCTGCACTTCCCTGCTTGTCCAAACCTTGTATAGGACAAAAAGCTCTCCATCAGTTGGTTCACATTCCCTGTACCCCAAGTCACTTGTTTCCCAAGAGGCTCATTTCCACCATCCAGTCTATGCACTTCCTGTGGGTATCTCTAACTATCATCAGGACAGTGATGAAGACAAAAGGCAGGGAAGGACCGACCTTCGTTAGTGACTTCCTTGCTTCTAGCAGTGCACAAACATCTGGAATAGTTGCTGTCTTGATCACTTCACGCTCTCTCATCTCATATGCAACTCCCACTCTTCCATTCTGGAGACCACTTCCCTGCTAACCACTGCTGCCTGTGTCCTCCTTGTGAGAATGGTGGGGCCGCGTTGGAGAACCCTTCCTCCCCAGTGAGCCAGTGCCCCTGTTCTAGGATCAGCTGAACAGAGTGGAGCAGCGCATGGATGGGGAGATCAGGGATGCCGTGTTCTGGCAAATCAAGTGGAATGCTAGCACAAATCAGTGATACTTTAATGATCCTTTTAAAAAGTTGAATAAAGCCATTTTAAATGGTTTTTTAAGTAATGTTCAATAAAAACTTTAGAAATGTTTCCAGTGTGTTTTCCTCTGACCCATCCAGCCCTGTCCCTCATGCTATTTTTCACCTTTTCCTTTCCCTGTGCATCCCCTATTGACATTCACAACAGTTTTTCCTGGCTGTAACAGCAGTGGCTGACTCCAACTACTGTGATACCACTGTGATCATAATTAATCATAGCGCTATTGCAGTAGTGCAATAAACAATGGTCCCTGGTTATATAAAGTCAATGCAATTTTGACTCCTACATTACTTAGGTGTATTAAAAATTAAATTGTTACCCTGAATGAGGGTCCATGCAGTGTAATCCCCTATATCTGGACACCTTTGTGGGTGAGTTATTTGTCTGAATGGAGGAGATTGAGTGCTCATCAGCTCTTCAATGCTTCTCTGCTTCACGCTTATGTTGTGCTGCCCAAAAGCAGTGGGTCATGTCCAGAATAGAGGAAGATTCAAATGATGGCGGCTTTGCTGTATTTATCATTGTAATTATACCAGGTTTTCCTCCTCTTCAGGATCAGGCAGCTAAAGATAAAGCCATGCAGAGTATGGCTACAATGTCATCTGCCCAGATCATCTCCGCAACTGCTTTCCACAGTAAAATGGCATTGCCTGGCCTCCCACGACCAGCCTACCCTGCTGTTTCTGGGGTAAGTGACACTCTCCTAGTTCTCCTCACCCAACCCCCCCTGAGAGAGACTGGTGTGGGGCAGAGTTACACTTGGGAATGGGATCACTTGGGACAGCGGCACGTTGAAGTCCAGCTCACCGATGTACCTCTGCTTCTAGGGATTATGGGGCAAAAACCTTTAACCATTGAGGTTTTAAACCAAAAGGCCCAAAGGGGCCTGCTGCTTTCCAGCCTAGTCACGCCCCTTTCCAAGCAGCATGATGTCACGGCCTTTTCAGCATGCTGTAACATCATAACACTTGGAAAGGGGTGTGGCTAGGCTGGCAATAGAGCTCTTCTGCCCCTTTCTAGTGTGGCCACTCCCATTTTGAGAACAGGACATCACGATGCTCAGAAAGGGGTGTGGCTACCACAGTCTAAAGTGATGGTGGGGAAGGGGCCAGTTGCCATGGCGGCCATCATTGCTGCCCATCAGCTGGGGGGGCCGGCACTTTACACAGCACAGGGGCGGGGCAGTGTGGACGCACACCTGTGCGTTTCCCCACCCCTATTGCAGCCCGGCCACCATCATGTTTGTTCAGTGGCCAAGCCTGATCCCCACCAGAATGACAGTTCCCACCACTGCCCACGTAAGTCCATGGCATTGCGGCGGCAGGAGCTGTCACATCGAAAACCATGCATGGTCTTAATTCAAAATATGCAGGCACCTTTATTCTTGCTGCTCCCAGCTCAAACACTCAGCTTAGCTAACTGTTGGCTGTTTCCGACTGCCCCCTACCTCTCGGTCCAGCAAAAACTTGGACTGATCTAGTCTAGATTTGCCACCAGCAAGGGCACTCTCATATACTGGCTAGGATCAAGGAATGGATCCCTCAGACAGACACTACAGACTCTGCGCTTCCAGCCCTGCCTTTTGTCTTCCCACCTGCCCTGCTCCAGCCTTGTTCTTATCTCCCCTGCCTGGGCTTGACCTCCCAGCTTTTGACCTGGTATGACCTGTCTTACGGACTCCGCTTACACACTCTGATTCTGGTGCTTGCTCTCAACTTCTGATCTGAATTGGCCGCGAGTAAACTCGTTGCTTGCGCCCCTGGGTTTTGTTGGTGTCCAGATGAGCTCACGCTCTCAGTCCAGTGGCCTGCTGGCAGCTGGACATGACGGTATCATTATGATGGCAGACATCTCTATTTGTAACGATTAAGGCTGGCTGAGTGGAATTCATACTGTCTTGCAGGAGAAGGGTGTGTTTTTTCCAAAGTGCACTCCGGCCCACCCAGCGTACATTCCTGCTACATGTAGCCATGTTTTCAACAGTGACCACTAACCAGGCGTCATCATCTTTTATGGGCGTCCAGCTTGAGATAGTCAAACGTGTCACCCCAACATTGAGGAACTTCATGCCCAGTAGCCACTTCTGAAAATGTCGGGTCTCCCTTCCTCCTCCTGCTTGCTTTAGCAATGCTGTTTTGGCAATCCCTGCCCTCATAACCTCTGTTATCATCAAGGCCAGTCTTGGAATTTGCGGGGCTCAGGGTGGAAGCAAGATACAAGGCCCCGTGATGGCTCCACCCCCTTTAACAAAGTTTGTGGCACTGGGGTTTGAGGGTATGAAAGATGGGCCCTCTCCACAAAGTACTGTGTAAGGTTGTTGTAGTTTTTTAAATGCATCAGTACAATGTGCAAGTGAAGATAAGGAAGTGGGGGCCTAAAGACCATTGCATATGGGGTCCCCCACTGAGAGGGAGCTCTGCCACTGCTGCTCTGTAATGTCGGGGTGGGGGCCATGGTGAAGGACGTTCTGCAAGGCCCCTGGAAGTGCAGGAAAATATGGGGCCCAGGGCCATGACCATGACCCCTGCCTGTGATCTGCCGTCCCTTTCCAGCTTCCATTCCTTTATCCTGAGCTGCGTTGCCCAGTTCTTTGCATAGCATGATGACTTGGTTTTGCTCTGGGTCTCAGTGTCACTCCAAGAGAAGGCAGGATAATGTGGACCTTTTTTCAGACCTCCAATTTGTCACCCTTTGCTTCTGAGCACGCCCTGGTTTTCCCTACTCTCTGCATGACGACTGTGTCTGTACTTTGGGTTTTGCAGTTTTGGCAAGGAACATTGCCAGGCCAGGCTGGATCCTCTCATGAGTGAGTATGAGTATGATCTGTTTTTTCTAGTTAGAGCTTGTTTCCAGCGCTGAGTTTGGAGTCTCTCTAAGCTGAGAAATGCCCTGCTTACTTGTTAGACCTTGAAGGCATTTGCTGCTGTTTCCTAGACAGTCAGAATTCCACTGTCGGTGGAAGCTGACTTAGATTTCAAGCTCCGGGCTTACAGCGAAATTCAGAGGCAGGGGCCTGAGTTAGTGAAAGTTAGACTTTTTCTTGGTTTCTTCAAAATATATGCTGCACCCTCTTAAACTGCATCTAGGCTCCTTTAATCTGACCGATTTACCAAGGGTCATTTATAGTCCAATTTAATTCACTTGAAAGGCTGCTTTTAAAGGGATTTGAATCAAGTGCCTTATTGTATCCTTAGAATTATGTGTAACTTGCATCCTCTCCTTTATACATAACCCCTAGATTTGGTCCCTTGACTGTAAAAGAGGGCCTTATTCATAGCCTCTTGAAGTCAAAAAATGAAAGTCCTTCCATGGGCTTTGGATCAGGCCCCACAAGGAAGAATGTAACAAGAAAAAGCATCAGGAGAGGTTGTAATATGGTGCCAATTAAAATAGGCCATACGCCTTCCCCCTGCCCCCATCCTTCAGTCTACACATTGTCCTGGCTCTTCGATGCGTAAATTACACCCATTTAAGTTCCCCCTACACTAGGGGTCAAGCAGATGCTTTGAGTCCTTCCTCCTTGGGCACAAGCTCCCTCTCCCTCCTAGGTCTATTTACTTCCCAGAAGGAATGGATTAGGAGGTGTGAACTGTGACTGGGAGACAGTGTTCTGTGGCTGATCTCCCCTCCTCATTTCCACCCTCCATCTGTAATGGGGAATAGGGGAGGAAGAGGGCAGAGTGACCAGGACCACTCAGAGTTTACACTCCCTGCCTCCAGTGCCTCCTTTCCAGGAAATAAACAGCACCTTGGATGGGGCGGGGAAGGACAGAGTGTTTGTGGTGCTGGGGTTTTGAGGGTATGAAAGATGGGCCCTCTCCAAATGCACAATCCTGCCTTATACTTGCAGAAGTGCCCATTACTGTCAGTATAAGGGAGCCTAAAGATATCTAATGTGTCCCCTCTGAATTGAGGACTGTAGTTTCCTCTGTGACTTGAGAGGGGCCCAGAGACAGGGATGCTCCATTCCAGATTCAACAGCCTATATTCCCCCTGGGAACTGCAGTGGCCCCGAGCTGCTGAGCATTTCTGAAAATCAGCAGATGCATCAATGGGGGCTGGAGTCTGTGAAGAGTCTGGCCCCAAACAAGGCTGCTGAGCCATATAGAGGGCCCAGCCATGGCAGCCTCTTAGGGTCCTTTGCCTGGAAAGGGTCCCATAGGAGCGCAAAGCAGAGAGGTCCAGTTAGCATATACGTTGCTCATACTTCAATCTGTCTTTTGACAGAAGCCAATATAAATCAATGGATATTAGTGTCTAGACAGGCAGGCTGCAGAAGGAATCAAATCACAAGCCCTCTGGTCTCTTAGCAGCAAGTCTTCAAGGTGAGCCAGAGGGGGAAAGCGCCGGGTGGGCCGATGCTGTTGGGTTCATCAGTATTAAATCTGCCCGTACCCTGCTCTGACAAGATATTTCTTTGGTTTATTTGTATATTGTATGTGCCCACTGAGGCCTCTCTTGTATGGTAACTCTGGGCACTGGAGTAGCAATAGGCTGAAGTGGGGACAGCCCCTATATCTTGACTCCTCGCAATTCTGCCTCTTGACACACCCCCTCCCCAAATTGACAGCATCTTTTTCTGCTCATCCAGCCATGATTTATATGCTGAAGGGGAAAGGAGTGGTGCAAGGGGCAGTTACCTCTCCCCTTATAATATTGGTCCCATGGAGGTTGTGAGGAACTGAAATCAGGGAGAGGGAGCTATACCCTGAACCCCAAACTCCAGGGCAATGCATCCCTGCTTTCCCTCATTTTAAAACCCATGATGACTCTTGGGTCCCCTTCCTACCCCCCTTTGAGAAAAATAAATAAATCCATACTTGCTTGTGTGTAAGGCACTCTCCCCCCCCCCCCCCCCCCCCCCCCCCNCCCCCCCCCCCCAAACCAAGTAGCCTGCTCAAGCTGAGAGCATTGCCTGACTGGCCTAAAGAACGGAAAGTGCTTTGATAATCTTAACACTAATATACTCTCCTGTGCGTCCCTGCAGCGTGAAGCCCTTTTCTCAACAAACATACGCCGTTCAGCCACCACTCCCACTACCAGGTAGGAAATGGAACAAATTCCCTTGCATGGGATCTGCAAATCCACCCCTCCTATGAGAGAATAACTTCTTAGCCATCCATCTAAAGACAAGAGGTGCTGGGTTTAAAGTGTCAAGGAAGGGAGATTGAGGGGAAATATTAGCAGGACAAGAGGTAGGGGTGGCTTACCTCTCGCCTCAGTGCAAGGGGCTGGGACTAGAGCGCCCTGGAGTTCTCTTCCAGACCAAAGATTCTAGGATTTGTATCCCCACAGACTCAGTCTAAACTAGGGCTGAGAGAAAGATGCATTTTTGTTCTCATTTTGAAGATCGTTTGACCGTTTGTTGTCGCACACGAATATCTGAATTTCTTTGTCACCATAGTGGATTCATCACTTGGTTGTTTTGATTCTTTGCTGACTTCACTTACTTTGTTCTTCGTTATACTTTACTTTTGTAACTTTCTGAGGTATTATGTCACACAGATGGACTAATCAGATTTATGTTAAAAAAAAATATTTTAAAAAAAACAAAACAAAAAACAAATAGTCCTACAGAAGACACAAAGTGCCAAAATGCTGAAATAACTGAACCATTGAAGCAGCAAACTGAAATCAAAATTCAAACCTGCAAATTAAGCTGGAAGCAAATCCTGCTGTCGTATTTGCTTCACTAAATTGAATGCAAATATATGCAAATATGCAAAATCACCACGTATAGTCATTTCAGGACTACTCTAAACCAACTTTAACTGAGGACTGTAGAGTCCACAGAAGGTTCTGACTTGCAAATCTTGAGCTGTGATTGTAGATGCTTAAAATCAGGTCAATGTGACTTATCCATCTTATTTAAAAATGCATGCCCTTTGCTTAGGGTTTGAGTCTCCTGCTGGCCTCTCACCTTCTCCATCAGCACCGCCTTGGCAAGGCCGAAGGGTTGCTAGCTCCAAGCTTTGGATGTTGGAATTCTCCGCCTTCTTGGAACAACAACAAGACCAAGACACAGTAAGATAGAATCTCATTCTTCATGTACCTTTGGCTTCTGGGTCTCTTTATTTAAATTTTGGGGGAGCTGTTCAGTGCATGCGTAGCTGCTTTGTTAACAGGAGACCCCACTCACCATGGGGGGGCTGTCCTTTTTGGGGTGCATTCTGCACTTCTCGCAACAGCTTGGCTGGGCATGGGAATGCTTTGGTCGTGATGGCTAAGACAAAATTGAGAAGCTAAGCAAATAGTTTGGGTATCTAGAATTTGGTAAAAGTAGATCCCACACCAAGTCTAGGAAGCAAAAGAGTAGTTGGCTCTGTGCCACCCACTCTTGTCCCCAACTACTTAAGAATAGCGTGGAAAAGAGGCTGCATCTAGATCCCCTTACGCTGACAATGGGCATTTTTACACACACCTTAAAGTGCTGGTCTTTCAATCTTCTGGGTTTACAAGTCCACAAGTAAGCTCCAGATGTATTCTTCACACACACACTGCCCTGAGGCAGCCTAAAGTAGCTGCAGCTGTAGACGTGTGGTGCTGCCATGGAAACCAAGTGAACACAGCTGCCTGGAGCAAAGCAGTTTATCAGGAGAACTTTTTACACACAAAAGTTCTGAGAGAAGTTCTATGCAGAGGTTCAAAGAGCCGGATGTTTAAGACCTGGGTGAGTGATTTAGACACACAGAAAGTTCAGGATGTAACAGCAAACGTGCAGGAGAAATGTGTGTGTAAAAACACCCCATATGGCAGTGGAGTAGCCCCAAAAGGTCCCTTCTGGCTGACTTGTGGAGCTCTGAGATTATTGTAGCTTTACCAGGTTTCAAACTGAGCCTTAACCACCCACAAACCATAGGACAGAACAGTCATTGAAAACTCCCTCGCTCGGATGCTCAGGCAGGCCTGAGGATCCACTCCTGACAGTGGAATGCTAACCGTCTAAACTGACTGGAGCAACTCTGTTCCTATAATCTGCAAATCCTCACCCCTGTGTGTTGGCTGGGGCTGCTTACCCGTTTCCTTCTTTCCGTGCTCACCTGCTGATGGGTGGGGTGAACACTCTACTCCACTGCGGGTTCTGGGGCTGGGAATCTGCTGGACGTTGCCGCTCCGATTTGAGCTCTCCAGGACTGCGCTGCTGATGCTGTGTGGTCACGTCTGTGAACTGAGCTCCCTGACTGGTGGGCAAGGTGATTGCTTCATGACATGGCCACTCCTAGCAATCTAGCCTGCCTGCTCCACAGAAGTGTATGAGAGCAGCCATCTTGAAATCCCCCTGCTCAGTGCAAGAGGGCAAAGAAGATATGATTAGTGACAGTTTGCCGCTACCAGGGTCAAAAGAGGATAAAATTCGGAAGATGGCTGTTGGAGCTCTGCGACTTGAGCTAAGCCTGACAGAACCTGTCACGCTCCCCAGCACCAGAAGACCGACCTCCTGCCCCCACCAAACGGAGCACCCTACTGTATAGTACTCTGGGGGGGTGGGGGTGGCCGTGGGCCTACATTGGAAAGAGAGCAGAAGACCACCCCTTTTCTTACATAGCCCCACCCCATATAGAGGAGAGTGATGTCATGGTCCTCTGAGGGGGCGGGGGGTTATGGTGATGTTGGAAGTGGGCAGTGCTATGCCATTCCACCCCTTTCTGATATGGTCCATCCCATGGGGTGTCTAACGCTATGGTGCTCTTTGTGGGGGGTGGCTGGGGGGGTACATGCACACATCAAACTCAAGCCCAAATCTGAGGCTTGAGCAGGGCTCTAAGGAGCCTTTGTGGGAAGGGCGAGGTATGCATCCCGTGGTGCATCAGTTAGCCATCCGTAGAATATGGCTAATGACAATTACCCACCTGTCTGTGGAAAGCCCTTTAAGATCATGCTGCCCACCCACCCAAGGAAAAGGCATACCTAAGTGCTAAGCCTTGGCTATTAGCTTGATTTCACAGACTTCGAAAAACTAAGACTTGATAGTTTAAAGCACTCTGCTTAGGTCTGTAACCTTAGGTGAGTTAGCGGCTAGGATGCCTGGGTTCTAATCTTCAAGTTGCCACTTATATGCTAGGGAGCCTGGGGCAAAACACACTCTGTGCCTTAGTGCCTCTCTCTGGTTGGGCCCAGCAACACCGCAATGTAGGTTTGGGTGGGGGGAAGAATGCTGTGCCTCTCTGAAAATAAAGGAGGTCTTTAGGGATAGGCCAAGAGGAAGTTAATTCCCCAAGTGGATATTCAGCTGTAACATCAGTGTTAACCTCCTCACTCTAGCAGAAGGTAATGTAGGAACTCTTTTGACTTCAAGCAATGGAAGCAACAGTTTTATCTCACCTGAAAGATAGCGCCACAGTTGTCCCTTAGCCCCATGCTGGAGCATTCATGCAGCACTGGCTCAAAAGGAGGAATTGCTTATTAAAACAGTCCCAGCAGCATTCTATATATTCCTGAAAGGTGTCTTCCTCAAATGCCTTTGGCAGGTGGCTGATGTTGGTAAGTCATTGCCGGATTAGCAACAGCCAGCAACCTGCTGCTCACAGCACAGGAGCATCCCATACTGAACTGACAGCCTAAATTTGGCAGAGGTCATCAGTATGAATGGAGTCAGTAGACAGAGAGAAGGGCTGTCAAGGGGAGAGCTCCAGAGGGGAGTAAGGAGCTGCTGCAAGAGGGCCAGGGATGAGCTGGATGACTGGACGGTACCCCCACAACACTGAAAAGGGGGTAGGGCTGGGAACCAGCTCTAGAACAGGAAAGCTGGGGGTGAAGGTGAGTGACCCTGAACCTGTACACATGGTCTGAAAGCCACTTATATGTGTGGACTCCAGAGGTAGGAGGTGAATGGGAGGGCACCATGATGTCCACATGTCATGTGTCCATCGTGACACATGTCATGATGTCACCCCCTTGGAGGGCTGTGACATCATGACATGGCAGCATCGGAAAGGTGTCGAGACAAAGGGACTCTCACACGTCTTTCTGATGTGGTCATGCCCCTTTTGGAGTATCTTGACATCAAGATGCCCCACAGGGGTTGGAGCCATATCAAAAAGGAGGCAAGGAAGCCTCTTCACCCTGCCCCACCCCCAGATGCACGTCCCTGTGGCACCCTTGCTTACATGTACCTTAGTGACTGTGCACCAGAGAGAGAATAAAAGTGCTGGTGAAGGAAACTTTCTCTCCACCTCCTCTTGGTCAGCAGTCCAGAGGGGCTGTTCTCTGCTGTGACTAGAAGAATAAAAGCTCGAGTGAAGGACATTTTGTGGGTTGCAAGAGTGGAGTATATGGTCAGGAGTTAATAGCAATGGGATGGATCCTGTAAACACCTACCCCCAAGACTATGACCCATTACAGTACCATTTAAACCTGCTGCAGTGTAACTGCTGATTCGATCTCTTTCCAAATGAATGTCCTGGCCTGACTCTGTCCAAAAGCTCTCCTGAGCTTTATGCTCTAATGTAGTTACCTGATACACCATGGTCCCATCGCTTTTGAAGAACCTCGGGATAATGAATTCAAAATGAGACCCACCCTAACTAACTCCCTTGCTTTTCCCTCACTACAGTACAACAAGCATCTCTTTGTGCACATTGGCCAATCAAGCCCCTGCTACAGTGACCCCTACCTCGAGGCGGTGGACATCCGGCAGATCTACGACAAGTTCCCTGAGAAGAAAGGAGGCCTGAAGGATCTCTTCGAAAGGGGACCATCCAATGCCTTTTTCCTTGTCAAATTCTGGGTAAGCGAAAGATGATCCCATGCCGCCTATCTGTTCTGTGGGTGGCCGTGGAAGGGTAGGATATCTCCCTAGGTTCATGTCTTGGAAAGCCCAATCCACATCCACCCCCGTAATTCCCAATTCACAGCCTCCATTCTAGGGATTTAGACATGAAATGGTTAAAGCCCTTGATATTTCTAAAGGTCTTGTGTTCAAGATCTGCTCAGTCGGATTCCGGATGGTCACCTGCTGTCCGCCTAGCTGTGAATGGGGACCTGTTCCACTGGCTTGTTGGACAATAGTGCTGGACACTTCACTGCTTTGTATTTTTCAGCCCATGGAAACTTGGGGTGACTCAACCATGCTGCCCCAACGATGTAAAGTAGCCAAGCCCCAGAGTTCAGGAATGGACTTTGACTGTCCAGGGATTCGCTTCCTTTCCATGTAAACAGTTCATTTTAACCTCAGCAATTCACTCCTGAAACAGCTCAGTTCCTTTCTCTATGTCAGCAAGATTCTCACAAGCACTGTTGTTGTTATGTACAGCTGCTGCATCCCACCCCAGAGGTGGCAACTCTTTAGTATAAATCAATTCCTATGTTATATAGCAGGGGTGGGAACCTCCATCCTGGGGGCCAAGTCTGGTCCACAGTTAGTTTGTTTTTATTTGGCCCCTTTCCAATTCCTGGATCTGGCCCATGAATCCAGTCTCCACCCTCAAGCACTGAAAGAGTGAGCTCAGCGGAAGGGAGTGGAGATGAAGCCATGCCCTCAAGGACAGGGGATGGATCCATGGCACAGACCCATGATCTGGAGCCTCCCCTTCCTTCCCCCATCCTGAGCACACCCCATCCCCAATTCCTATCCAGCCAACAGAGCTTGTACTAATTTTCAGAGTGTCCCATGAGAGGGAAAAGGTTCCTCACCCCTGGTTTAGGAACAGCAATTCCTGCCTTGGCACACGGGGTTGGACTATCTGGAGGAGAATGCCAGTGGGTCCCTGTGTGATGGACTTGGCCTTTGGAACCTGAGTCACAATGAACACTCTCTGGGGCTCGGCGAAGAACAGCTCGGGGACATTTCTCCATGTTCTGAGTGCATTCCAGTGCATGACAATGAATATGAGACATTAGCCTCTTGACCCATGGACTGCTGCAGCTCTGCACTTTTCCAGCGTAACTTTATATCCCTCACACCTGTCACTTGGCTCTCCCCGTGAACCTCCTCCTACACGCTGGGTGTATTAATAGCCACGGGGGGTTCTGGGGACTCGGCACGCTAGTGGGATGAAGAGCGCATGCCTTAAAGCTTTCAGGACTCGGTGTGTTTAGTCCCAGGGCCAAACAGGTGGGAGCTGGAATTAAAATGAGGGCACAGAACTTCAGTATGGACATCAGGAATACGATACTGCCCACAGTGGCCATATGTAGAAGTAACAACCTGCTGCCACATAAGGGTTAATTAAAAGTGCACAAAGCATTCTGGGTCCAAGTTAGGTGCATCTAGAGAATTGCCCTGAGGACCAAGAAAAGCCTTCCCTGAGCAGATGATAAATGAGTGCAATAAGCTCCTCACCTCAGCAGTAGGGGAAGCTGGGGAAATGGCCTAATAAATCACTGGATTATTTCTTTCCATTAAGTGAATTAAATTCTCATAAAAAGGAGAGGCTGGGCAGCCTAGGAGATGGAAATCCTCTACCAAAACAATGTGAGCTGCAGCACTACAAGCTTCCCTGAGCTCTGACTGCCCGCCCGCCTGCCAGTGATGTGGGTGTTCAGGAAACGTTTCCCATGCAAATGTTCTTATTTGCATTAACATTAATTTGCATAAGAAAATTTTTGAATTGGAACATTTTCCTGTGCAAAATTTCCAATAGCCCTGGAAAGCAGACAACTTTGGTCGTAGAAAATTTTCCGCAGAAAAATTTGGTAGTGGAAGATTTTCCATTGTGGAAAACTTTCTTTGGAACTTTTTCCGCCCCACATCACTGCCGCCTGCTCACCCACTCATGTGCCTTCAACTCTGATGGAGCAGGGGTCTCCTCTAGGGATGAGACAGGACTTCACATTTTGTTTACACGTACACTTGCACTGGTTCCATTAAACTGGTTAGCTAAACCAGTGCAGACTCCTCTGTGGTCATTCATTTCACTCGCGTGGATTCATTCTCTTCCTTGTCTGGCTAACCTAAACTGACGTAAACCTATTTTAATCCAAATTAAGAATAAGGTTGAATCAAATATGCATTTTTTATATTTGCAAAAATAGTTTGCATATTTGTTCTCATGAAGAAAACAACCCCCTAGTTGGGAGAAAATAAAAATCAGTCATCCCAGCTAAGCTCATTTATCCAAAGGTGTCAGAGAACCTCTTCAGCTGCTGTTGGTATCAGTCACAAGGAGCAGAGTGTGCTAACAAGACCACAAGATACCATTTTGACCCTGAAAGGGAGAGAAGCCTTAGCTTATTTTCCCTCAGCCAACACACAATCCCTGTGCTCCTTAATGCTTGGCAGTCAGACTGAATAAGGAGGAACCATCGTTGCATAATGGAAAGGTCTAGGGGCTGCTTGACACACACATTTTCTCTGGAAGAGGAAGCTGCTTTAAAATGAAGATGAGGGAGACCTTATTAAATGGATGGACAATGTCGTTTAACAATTAATTACTAAAGGTTCTGATATAGGGGCCATACGTATAATGTCACTTCTCCAAATGTTTGCTTTAAGACTCATGCATGCATTTATAATTGGACAAACCATAGTTTTATCTCTACTGTAATGAATTACAGTTAATTACAATTTAACTACTACTGCAGTTACACCTGATACTAATTTTACTGTAAGGTGACATGCATAGAAGAAGCCTTTAGATTCAGCTAAGTGAGGGCTCATTCACACGGTACTGTTTTAGTGGTACAAACCCACATTCTGAGTGTGAAATCCTTACCACTCCATGTGCTCCTTGATGACCCCCTCATTCTCCACCACCTGAAGCCAAGGGGTTGCTTGCGAGGATTTGACACTTGCAAGAATCAGTGGTATTGTGTGTTTTGATTAACCTGAAGCAAGCTACAGTCCCCTGATGTATCATTTCGTTTTTGTCACTTGCTACCTCCAAGTGACCATAGAGGTGTGGCCAGAGTCCTGAAGCAGGGGTGCTCTCCTCCACTCTAAGCGGCATGCTACTTCTGTAGCATAGCATGCAGGAATATCATAAAGCCATTCCTCCAGCCAGGCACTTTCTTTTGTGGAAATACCACAGGGAAGAAGGGAGGAGGAGGGGCCAGGGAAATTCAGTGGACCCAGCAGTTGTGTGAATGCATTGCTACAGGCCAAGACAAGCACAGATTAAGGATCATGAGGCGAGTTTACAAGGGGGAACAGTATTGTGTGAATGAGATTTGTTTGAGCTGTCTTGATGCAATGAGTGTTATAGCCAAGTAGTTGGCTATTTTAACCACTAATAGTAGCTAAAGTAGCAGTGGAGCTTTTAGGCTCTGTTGAAGGGGATGGTGTAGGGATCTCAGCAGGGCTGAACTGTTGTTCGCCTTGGGAACTCTTCATTCAAAGCTTGGGAGGGTTGGATCAGAGCATTATCTTCAGGATACACAAGAACATAGGTGACTCATAGGGGGGGCATGTGTCTCTGCAGATTATTGGAAGCCCTATAGAGCCCTATAAAACCCCTGCCCAGCCCCCCACTCCTGTGCCCCCCCCCCTCCACTATTGACAGTTACTAGTCACCTGTGCACAAGAACAAGCCCCTTAGGGTATCAGGGGTGGGGAACCTGCCCTTTTCCCTCTCGCAGGTCACTTTGAACATTAGTACAAGCTCCGTGAGCCAGGTAAGAGTTGGGGGTAGGAGCACTTGAAGGATGGACTCAGGATGGAGGGAAGAAAGGAAGGATCGAGATTCTAGATCTATGCCGTGGATTCATCCCCTGGTCCTTGACTGCACACTATGGCTGAAAACTGGGCCGCTTTTAGACGAGCGCCGCCCACTCGCGCCACAAAATCATGCAACTTGTAAAAGTGCCGCAGGCAGCTTTTAGACGTGCCTATACGCACCGTATTTCCGGTTGCGCATTTTTTAAACAGTGCAAATTTAAATACCTCAATATGCGAGGTATTTAATTTGCGCTGTTAAAGAATGCGCGACCGGAAATACGGTGCGTATAGGCATGTCTAAAAGCTGCCCGCAGCACTTTTACAAGTTGCATGGTTTCATGGTGCGAGCGGGCGGCGCTCTTCTAAAAGCAGCTTTGATCTCATATTTTTCTTGGTTATCGTCAAGAATTGGTATTGTTAAGCGAGAAACGATAATTGAGAAAAATGCTGATTCTTGACATTTCTTGGTTGAGATTTTTTTCTCAAAATACCATTTACCGTTACCGTTTACCGCAATTTACCGTTTACAGTATACCGATTTATCATGTACCACATTCATCCCGGTAATGTGCATGTGTAATGGCATTTTGTACATGCACATTACTGGGATGAAGGTGGTACACGATAAATCGGTATACTGTAAACAGTAAATTGCGTTTAACGGTAAAAGATATTTTGAGAAAATTTTCTCTACTGATACTTCGGTCTTTTATTAAGGTTGTACTGATATCTCAGTGACAATACTCGATTCTTGTAATATTTTTGTGAGGAAAAAAAATGCTTCTAATTTCAGCCCTAGTGTATGCCCTCATGTCCACTGAGCTCACCCTTTCAGTGCTTGAAAGTAGGGACTAGATCCATGGGCCGTGGACTCTTAAATTTTGCCCATCGGTTAGAGGTTTATCACTCGAAGCTCTGGCCATGTGTCAAAACTGGTGAGTATGTGGTTCAGTAGGTTGTACAAAATTTCCTCATTAGTGGGCTACATTCTGAGACAACTGAAATTCCATGGTGCTTGATAAACAGGCAGGAATTTTTAAAGTGAAACTAAAAGAGCAAGTTTTTCAATGGGAGACTGTGCCTGAGCTTCTTTGAATATCGCTCTTACTGCATGTAAAGTGCTTTAGCACAAAACGTACTACGGAAGCATAAAATCATATTCGAGTATGTACTGTTTCTTCCTTCGGCAGGGCTCCCAGGAAATTTGTTTAGTTTAACGTTTGGGAATGGGAATGGCAGTGACCTAATTGGAACAGCATTAGCATAAATTTAGCTAGGGCTGAATTGTTTAATGGTGATTAACAAGGTGCTAAATAGGTGTGAAATTCCACCCGCTGCTTTCTTGATGTGCAAGTTGCCAAATTATGGAAGCATCTTTAGCAACTTCTTAGTTAAGGCTGGATTGAGCTCTTCACCAAAACTGGAATTAAAACCCCCTTTGCTTCAGTCTTTAGTGATTTGAATTCTCCCCCATCCTCCAATGGGGCTGATCATTTTTTTCTGATGTTTTCATACCTTTCCTAGAGAAAATATCATCCAGTTTTGAAATGTAGGCCCAAGTTTGTTTTATTTTTATCCCCTTTATGCTGTGCAACCAGATAACTAGAGAACACCTGATGAAAGATTTAAAACAAAAGGCGGTATGTTTTAACATAGCACGTAATTAACCTGTGGGACTCATTGCCATGGGATATTATGAAGGCCTATAGTAAAACCATTAATCCACCACTGGATATTAGCCAAGTTGGTCATGGGATGAAACTTCTGACATCTAGAACCTAGGAATGAATGACAGGGAATGGGTCACTCCATATATGACTGATTTTTGTGCCTTTCCCATGAAGTGTCCGGTGCTGATCACTGTCAGGAGCAGGATACTGGGCTGGACAGACCATTGACCTGACCCAGTATGGCAACACTTGTGTTCTTCTATGTTTGGAACTGCACACGTTAGGCTAATACTACTATGTTCCCTTGATCAGTGATGAAACTACTCAGATAGGTAAATGTTTGCAAGATCAGGGCTGCCAGTTGCATATACAAATTCTCACTCATTAGAGAAACATATGGACCATATTTTAAAGTAAATACAGTACTTTTAATATTTGAAGAAAAAATAGTTAATTAAGACAGCTTGGGGACAGATCACATGAACAATATGACGTACATTTGCATATTAGATACATGGAAATAAAAATATACTGTGTCTGAAGTACTGTTATAGACCTGTGTTACTGGGAAACAAGATGAGATATACTACAATGATAAAAATGTTATCTGTTTCCAAAGGGAAACGCAAAGTCCTGTTTATAGGGCCAGGTCTTCCCCTGGTGCACAGAAGCATAGCTCCATTAACGCTAACGGTTGGCTCATTCTTCAGAGAGATGGGGTGAAGTCACACAAGGCAGAGAGGAGAGGCTACCACGCCTTGGTGCTCCCTGGGCAGCCGGGCCACGCGATGCAGAGCATTGTGTGGCCAGCAGCCGCCAGATCTTCTCTCCGACCCATGGCAAACAGCTGGCTGCTACGCAACACGTCCTTGGAAAAGGAGCCTTGCAGAGGAGCCTTACTCCAAGTGGGGTACGGCTGCCCAAGGCGGGGCTACCCATGTGGGGGGCCACGCTTGCTCTGTCATGTGGGGAGCACCACTGCATGGCCGTGAGCGGCAGGCGTTGCCCATGGACACATCATGGCCAGGGGCAGGATCTCTGTCGGGCTGGGGGAGGGAGGCGGGGCAAGGCCGGGAGCCTGCTTGTGTGGCCCTGCTGTGGCCATGGCAGGAACTCCGAGAACAGTCCGGCCACCCAACTTCCTCGCTGGAGGGTGGGGGGCTGCTTGTGTGCCCAGCTCCCCGTACTGGCCCTACATTGTGGCGGCAGCGATTGCCCAACGCAGGGCCGCACGGGTATCAGGCCCCTGCAGCGTGACTGGCTGCACCCATGGGAACTAATTTAGGCACTGCTGCAGGAAATATAATTTGTCAGCAAAATAGTTGAAGTCACTCAAGAATGGATGATTGACAGTGAAATGAATTACTTTAGATAAAACATGAAAAAGATTTCAAAATGGCATGATTATCTGTATAATCTACTTTATAAAAAAAGTCTGAAATTATATAACAATATAAAGAATGGTGCATGTTAAAGGCATGCCATTCAATCATCTTTTTACCTGCAGTGATCTGTATGCCTCAGGAGATAAGATTTTTACATGACAGGTGCAGGCAACACAAAGAATCTTCTACAGACACCGCACATCTCTGCCCCATCCTAGTGTGGTGTAAATAGGAGACACAGCTTGAGGGGGCAGGAGGTTGGAGAGTGAGCAAGAGCTGAGAGTGTGGATAAGGAGCACAGCTAAGGGGATCGGAGATAGCGCTGAGGAGGTTGAATAGGGGCACATCTGAGGGAGTGCTATAGGGTGGCTCTGGGAGTCTTGGTGAATGACATAGGGAAGTTGGGGGTATAGCTGAAGGTGTCTAAGAAAATGTTGTATGGTGGATGAGAAGGGGTCCAGCTGAGGCTGTCTGAAGGGGCACTGTGAGGTGGATTGATGGTGGCACAGCTGAGGGTCTCTGAGGGCGTGCAGTGTGGTGGATGGGAGTTGGCACAGCTAAGAGTCTCTGAGGGAGAGTTGTGAGACAGGCAAGTGGGGGCACAGTAAGGGGGGGTCTGAGGTGGACGGGCAGCCGGCTGTCCTACTTCACAGTGCTCTCTTGTACACCCTTCAACTGTGCCCCCCTATTTTAAAAGCTGACACGGTGGCAGTTTCAATTCTATGCCCCCTTCTATTACTAGAGTCTGAGCTGACAGCTTGGTGGGCAGTTACAAAATTTCACAGGCAGGTCAACCTTTTCACTGATTTGTTGTGGGATGAAGCTGAAGACTATTATAATGCATAGCAGCAAAGGGGCACATATAAGGTTAAACATCCAACATGTAACTCCGGTATTATCCTGACTATAAAACCCTACGGTTCTTCTTACGTTGACTCTGTCGTTGCCCAAGTGGAATTCTATTTGCAAATGGCAGCTGCTTGTCTGGAATATGTCACCTGGGACAGGCCTGTGGCCGGTGCACTTCCTCAAAGCCTAACAGAAATGTGTCTTTTCATTTGGTCCTGGTTACATGCCCTGGTAAATGGGTGCTAATTGGATTTTCCTGGCTTTTTGGCTTAGCTTTTCAATAGCATTGCTCATTTGATTGAGCCCAATTGTTTCTGAAAGCAGAAATCTGCTTGCACGTGTTGTGTACGGTGGCCGTGGCTGGGGCATCTGCAGAGGTAGGGCGATAGAGTCACTAAGTGGGAAATGGAATTGGACGTGGTGAAATAAATAGGGGGACTTATTGCATTTCCTTCTCCCGCTTGGTCTCCTTGTGCCCGGGGCAGCGAGTTAGCAGCCAAGGGAATTAGATTGGATTGACAAGCTGCACGTTTTTACATGGCTGTCGTTCCTGCTAATGTTGTTAGCGTTGCCATTGACAAAGAGATGCGTTCTTCAGTGGTGTTTACCCTAGAGCTTGCAGTCACTTACGGGCTGCTGCTGTCTGACCCAGCCTGTTTGCTCTCCTAGGTCAGGGCTTCTAATTCTAGAGTGATAACTTTGGCTTCCAGAAATGTTAGCAAAGTGGCACTGTCACTTCCTGAGGCACAAGTACCCAGCTAGGTTGAGACTCTGGAGCTGTAGCCCCCATGCTCCCCTGGACCAGGAAGCCCAAGGACTGAGAGATGTCTCTACCTTGGCATGCCAGGTGGGCACATAGGGCCCCTTCTCTATATGGCACCCCTAAACCCTGCCTGGTGAAGGGAGGGGGGATATTCTGCATCGCTGTGTCCGCACCCACCAGGTCCTATGCTACCAGAGAGCCACTGCTTGGCCCTTGGATTTTATCTGTGTGTGAACCCTGGGGGTACTAGGAGGTGTGTGCCTTGGTGTCCCCTACCAGGAGGGGTTGCTCGGACAAGGATTAGGTGTATCCCAGGTGGTATAAGGATATATAAAGAGCTGTTTAACTGAGTCAGACCAATGGTCCATCTTAGCCCAGTATTGTCACTGACAAACTGACACAGCAGCAGGGTTTCAAATCTGGCTCTCCAGGGTCTCCAGCAGAGGCTTCACCCAGGCGTGCTACCAGAGATTCTGAGTTGGAGATACCAGGGATTGAACTTGGGTCTTTACACATGCAAAGTATGTGCTCTACCACCTGAGCCACAGCCCACCCCAACTGGGACAGACTTGCTCTGGAGGTGGCCAACCACAGGGCTTCTGAGAGACACAGGGACAGACACCCTGGCCCCCAGGTCAGGGTCTAACCAGCCCTCGCCACCCCCTCTACTGATAGCTTAGCCTTCTTTCTCCCTCGGTACCTGAGACTGGGGGCTGGTCCTGCGAGCCCCCAGTCAGCCTTCCAACCTGTTCAGTTGGCATCCTGGAAGCAAGTATGTGGCCAACTCTTCTCTGCGGCGGCGCCCAGCTCCTCTCTCCGCTTGTCTGCCCTGGTTTAGGGTGCTCTGCTCTTTTCTCCATTGTCTTGGCACGTCCAGGACCTCCCCTAGCGCACGTGTTGCGAGGCCGCTTTTGGCATGTGCGGCCCTATGATGTCATGGGTTCGCACCCTGCTTGCCATTTGGTTGCCCCGGAGATGAGCAAGTGACCCCGAGGGATCACACTGTGCCCTCCCTATTTCTTCCTAGAGCTGGTGCTGCTGCTGTAACAAGGCCTGCATGCAGGCCTAGGGCTGGCTTCCTTCCCCTTGGAGTGTTTGTCCATTCCTAAAAGGGGTCATGAAGGGACAGCTATCAGCCTCTCTGAGTTAAGTGAGGGAGCAAGAGGTGTGGCTTGGGAGGCAGAGCTCTTGGGTATGAGCCAGACACTCTCCCCACCCCTCATTCCTCTGAATTTGTAATCTCAGCACTCCTCTCCTGAGGGAAGCCTCAGAAAACATCTATGGATTGTGTCCCTCTTGATAGAGAAGAGAGGGGATTCCTCTTTAATGAATATCAAAGGAACACCTTAGTGAAAGTGCTGGATACAGACAGGCCCCGTGGTTCTACAGCTTTAATAGACAGTGAATCATGAGACGTGCCCAGCAAATTAGTTTTATTCTCCCAACAGGGTGTCACTTAACCTCTGTAGATTTATATAGCCAGCCCCAAGCCTCAGCAAGGAAGAGCTTAGTGCTTGCACTGGGCTGAAGACATGTCTACCCCCACAGGTTGCTGCAGGGAGTAGACTTGTGCTCTCCCTGACCTGCCCGCAGAAAACTGAGTATTTTCTGCTCCCACAAGATGCTGCTTCCACTGCAGGGATTTAGTACATATCTTTTGGCCTAGGCCTGAACTGACTTTCCAAACTGACATGCTTGACAATGTCATTGTTGTGCTTGCAGTAAGTTTAGGACATTGTGGTGGCTTCTAAGAACAAGCACCTCCTGTGTTCCTGCACTGGTTTCTTTCTGCTTGAAATTAAATTTACCATCCTTTGAGCCATCAAACCCTCCCTGTCAGATGGCTGGGTAAAGACTTTGGACTGTTTTCCTGCAATGTTGTCAGTAAGGAAAAACCACTGCATGGCACAAAAGCACATGCAGCTATGAATATTTAGGAACAAATTAACTTAAAATAGCATGCATCTATCATCCAAAGGCTTTGCAAGGAGATAAAATGGAGCCTATTTATAGCTATAATGAACCATGAGTATAGATGATGATAGGTAAATTGGGAGGGAGATGAGGGAAGTAATAATTTGCCGTAGCAATTTTACTAAAATAGAGATATAGTCATTATTGGCTTGCATGGTTGAGGGACATTTCAAGTGTATAATTGGCACTAAATTGGCCAGACTTCCGTGTTCTATAAACAGTTCCATGCATAGTTCAAAGATAAAATGCTAGGATTTGGGGTGCACATTTTAGATGCATTTCCCACTGTAAATCATGTGGTAGGTAAATTTTATTGTTAACCATTCGGCCATAACAATCCAACAGACACAAATAGAAAACATAATATGGATAAATTCAAAATTACACAAACCCAACTAGGCAAAATATAAATAAAAAATAAGTCCAATGAGGACAACCAAGTTAAAAATAACAACAACATACAAAAGTAAATCCTCTAAGTGTTGTGTAAATCACATGATGCTTTTGCTAATCATAGCAATACACTCTTTGGATACAGTTCAATCATTTTTATCTATTCTGTGGTTTTGAATTTAATGGGATGGGTAAATGCCCTGGCCTTTTTTTATTTTTGTTTTCCTGTTTAAGTCAAAGACCCTTTCCCCAGAAATGGAGGGAAAGAGTCAAAGGATTTCCATGTTCCCCTAAAAATAGCACCTGTGACTGAATTTTAGGCCAGACTTTAATTTTAATCCTGTGACAAGTGTGCACACCCTTTATGCAGTTGGTATCCTTAATATTATTGTGCACAGGCCCTTCCTCCAGTGTCTGAAACACCACCTCCTACACACACATGCTGCTGCCTTTGTAAGTGTGTGCTGAATTCTAGCGGAGTCACCTGGGATTTCTTCCATTTCTTTATCCACTTTGACTAGGACTTTGACTCCCACCTGGACACCCTCAAATCTTCAGTCAGAAAGAACCAAGTAGCTTGTGGTGTTTAATGTTGTTTAACCCAAAGCTATGGAGCTTCTTGTGAATATTTTTCTCTCTCTTTTTGACTCCAGGCGGATTTGAACACTAACACTGAAGATGACGTGGGATCTTTTTATGGCGTTTCAAGTCAATATGAGAGTCCAGAAAACATGATAATTACCTGTTCCACCAAAGTGTGTTCTTTTGGAAAACAGGTGGTGGAGAAAGTGGAGGTAAGGGCTGAAGGCAGCAGAGACTTTATTTATTTATTTATTTATTTATTTATTTATTTAAAAATGTATCTTAGATTTATATGCCGCCCCTTCCTGCCTCAGGCATTTTTGAATGCAAAGCGTTGTTCTAAGGTGGAGAATGCACATTTGAACCTTGCTCATAAATCAGAGAGTAATAGGTGTGTTGAGGGTGTGAACTGGAAAAAAATTGAAAACCAGGAGGCAAGAGGCTAGTGGAGGGCTCCTGACACCCAGGCACGGACCTGATGTGGCCTGCTTGATATTTGTTTTCAGGCTTCAGGCAGACTCTGATCTTGTGGGATACATGTTGAGAAGGAGGGGTTTTTGTAGCCGTTATAGATATAAAATAACCTATCCAGCCGCAAACCAGTTGCTAGTGCAGCACGTCTAGGAGATGTGTCCAGCCAAGGATCCTTTGACCCCCTGTACCTCTGACAGGATCTCGCACTACATCTTTGTAAAGGTGAAGCTGGCCGTGTCTCTGGGTTTTGAGGCATCAGCTCTAGGTGACACCCCAGTTTTCCTGGGTTCTCTGGATAACCCAGATCTGTTTTTTCCAGGAAGGCAGGGTGTGAGGTTACATCCAAAATATGCATGGCATTGTGACATCACATTGCTCTAAAGGGGGGAGGGGTAGCCATACCAAAAAGGGGAAGAGTCCTTCTGCCCCCCCCCCCCCACCTCCTATTGGCATGGCCCTTCCTGTCCCCTTTGAGTCGGAGCCATTTAAAAACATAAAGTGCTGTAGAAGTTCATAGCCGCTGTATTGCAACTATACAAGTAGCAACGTCCCTGTATTATGATTAACATTAATGCTGGCAGCCTTGACCTTTCTGTCCACCTTTTCTGCCTTCTCCTGCAGACGGAGTATGCGCGCTATGAAAATGGGCGCTATTCCTATCGCATCCACCGCTCCCCCCTCTGCTAATATATGATTAACTTCATCCATAAACTCAAACAGCTACCGGAGAAATACATGATGAACAGCGTACTGGAGAACTTTACCATTCTACAGGTGAGGGGACTTAGTCGTGTGGTTTTGGGAGGGTGCCTTGAAAAGCTTAAACCGCATCCAAGAGTCTCCTACTGTGAAACCAAGATTTCAGTCGTTAATTTCACGCGGTATCGCTAGTTCTACCCAAATGAGTTGGGTCGAATGCATGGAGATAAATCATTACTTTCTCCACTGCCCTTGAGAGGCACACCGAGGCCATCCGTGGAAGACTGTGGGGCCCTGAACAAATACGCTGGCTGGGCCCCTCCTAGCACAGGCACTGTGAAGGTCAGTGCACTCAGAACAGGCCTCACCAAGGCATCTAAGCATGGGGGTTATAAGAAAGGAAAACCCTGCATGGCCAAGAGAGTCTGTTACCTGCACAGGAACCTGTGCCCTAGCAGAGCCACAGCAGCAGCACTCAGCCTGTCTAGAGAAGAAACAGCCTGAATCAACAAACCCCCCCCACCTTGTGAAAGAAAGAGTCTGGGGTGTGGAGGGGGGTGTCGTTTGGGGTAGACTCTTCCTCGGGAGGGGGGGTGAGAGCTCTTCCAGGAGAGACTCAGTTTGGCTGCTGTTCCACAGTGATGTGTTGGGGCAATTGGTTTGTGCGGCCTACGTCCCTGGGGTGTCTTTCACTGACTTCACCTAGGGTTTGTAGGGCTCCTAAGACTGTAGCAGAGCCTGAGGCACACGCCTAGCCGCTGCCACCAGGCACCCCGACTTACTAGTCACCTGTGTGGCGAAGGGTGTAACTCCCTGCACCTCCTAGAGGGATTGGCTTGGGAGAAGAACTGCAGCTCAGGTGCCCAGAGGCAGTGCATGCATTAGCAGTTCTTGCTGCTGCTACTGCTGCTGGCCCAGAGGGCCCAGAACACTAGTAGCCTTTGAGTTGCCTGAGACAGCCCATCTCCCTCACTGTACTACTGACTGGAGCCCTCAGTTGTAGACCATCAATGTTACAGGAGTTATGCTGGTTATGGTGAGACGGATGCGGCAGTCCCCTGCTCCTGCGTCGCTGTGTGACATCTGGGGTGAATGTCTGTCCTGGGTGAACTGCACTGTTGCAGCAGGACAATCCAGTCCAGTCCCATTGGAACAGATTGCAAGAAAGCAATTCTGCAGCGTAGCCAAGGCTGGTGATGGGCCAGGGAGAGGAGACGGGAGCAAGAAAAGTGATTAACAGCCTATGAGAAGAAGCCATTATTATTACCAAGTCCCCTTCTGCATACACAGGGGTGGGGAACCTCCAGCCTGTGGTCTACTTCTTGCCCCCGGGCCCCTTCCATCCAGCCAGCGGATGCTTCCCTTCCCTTGTCTTTAATGCAGCATGCCGCATGGAGGAGGAGAAAGGGGACTCTAGTGCAGGCCAGAGAACACTCCCAATTTGGGACCCTGAAAGAGGGGGGGGGGATCCTAGGGAGAGACACGGCTAGATTTGTGACATTGAGCAGGCTTGGGTGCATGTGCTCCCCTTAGTTACAGGGGAGAAGGGGGTCTTGAATGGTAGGACATGGGAACGAGCATTGGAGTAAGGAGCTAGGGACAACCTGATGGAAGAGGTAGCTTATTAGGTGGGATCTGAAGTTTTGGAGGGAGTATGTGCTTGGGGGAGGGAGTGGCAAGCATTGTGAATAGATTAGGAAGCAGGGATCCTGGAATGGGCGAGGGAGACAGCAGAGGAGAGACGTTCCCGTGCAGGCACATGGCAGGAAGGGGGAGGGGGGGAGAGTAAAAAGGTTTGCAAGTTCCCCTAAAAACAGCACCTGTGACTGAATTTTGGGTCAGAAAGCTAGGGAGGAGCAAGACCATGAAGAATCTTGAAGATGAGACCAAGAAGCTTGGGGTAGATGTGAAGGGGAAGGGTAACCAGTGGAGGGAGGGGGGTGCAGAGGGGTCAGACGTGATCAGAGCAGTGGGTGGATGACCTCTCTTCCTCTTTGTACCCAGGTGGTGACAAACAGAGACACTCAGGAGACCTTGCTGTGCATAGCCTACGTCTTTGAGGTGTCGGCGAGCGAACACGGTGCCCAGCACCACATCTACCGCCTGGTGAAGGAGTAGAGAGACTCTCTGGTGGATGGGAACTGCCCGAATGAATGTAGAGCTGAGGGGACAGCCCCATGCCTAAACCCCCTGATACCAAATTGAAAAATAAACTGCAGACATTGTGTATTTTCAGAAAAGCCCATCCGTGCTGGTTTGTTCCTGAGCGGGTCGAGCAGTGCAGCTGCGTGGGGCTGTGCCCACACGCCTTCAGACCTAAACAATTGTGCAGACTCCGATATAGCCAGATGTATGCACATTTCCCGTACGAGAAAGAGCACACACACGCAATGCTGGGCAATACGCAAGCAAAGGTCAGGTCACAGATGATGTGTGCACCTGGCAGGATCCCACAGAGACAGGCACACTTGTGTAGTCAGATGTGTGCCCCTGAATACATGCGTACAAATAGCCACACTTAAGCCATGCCCAGCCACATCCATGTGCCCAGTTAAATGTTCACTAATGAGACTCTTGTTGCTTGGCTGAGGGGAACGGTGTTCATCTACAGTGTTGGAATTTTGTGAATGAAAGTTTCTTCTGCCTCCTGTACGCTTTCCTTTTAAAGGGCAGTTCTGCTCTGAAGAGCAAACAGGTAAAAATAACCTCATCTTACTCATCAGACTTGCTGCCTAGGCATGTTCAGAGTCACCCTGCCATTACAGGCTAGCAGAGATTCCTATTGCCCTTGACTCCTATGTGTACCCTGCAGAGGCAGGCTGAATTATCACGAAACACAAAAAAGCACCAAAACCTGCTTCCTCTGGGTTTTGTTTTAATTATCGGAACAAATTAGGTTGCAAGATCCCTCGGTAAATGACCCACAAATGTGAGGGTGCAAACCTGGGCCGGGGAACCTTTTCCCTCCAGTGGGGCCACTTTGAAAACTACTACAAGCTCTGAGGGAAGCACAGACGTTGGGAGGGAAGGGGGCTTCTGGGGTGTGCTCAGGAAGAGGAGGATCCAGATTATTTATTTATTTTATTTATCAGGGCGGCTCACAATTAATAAAATATCAATAATAAAATTCAAATAATAAAAACTCCCACCTCCCTGCAAACTCCCCCCTCCCTGACGCTACCCAAAACCCAACCAATCCCTATCCTTGCCCGCCAAATGCTTTTCTAAATAAAAATGTTTTACACTGCCTCCAAAAGATGCCCCAGGCTCCCTGGGGAAGGGAGTTCCACAAGACAGGGGCAGCAACTGAGCTCGCTCTCCTGCACAACCCCGTCCCACGGACAAGGGTAACAGATGGAACCCACCCAAGGGTTCTCCCGGCCGAGCATAGGGGCTGCAGAGGGACATGGTAGGACAGGCTGGTCTTTCAGATATATGGGACCCGGACCGCTTAGGGCTTTAAAGGTCAAAACCAGCACCTTGAATTGTGCCTGGAAAGCTATAGGTGGCCCAGTGCAGACTTCGGAGAAGCAGTGTAATGTGCTGCTGGCAGCTTGTCCCTGGAAGGAGCTGAGCCACCGCATTCTGCACCAGCTGCAGCTTCTGAACAGTCATCCAGGGCAGCCCCGCGTAGAACGTGTGCAGTAATCTAGCCTTGAGGTGATGAAAGCATGGATGACAGTGGCCAGAAACGAGTCAAAGAAAAGGCCGCAGCCTTCTCACCAGATGGAGGTGGAGAAAGGCGTTCCTGGCCCCCGCGTAATCCAGGTGCAGCGAGGGATCCAAAAGCACCCCAAGGCTGCAAACCTGATAGACTAGTGGGGGCTGGACCCCATCAGTGACACGTATCCCAGTCCCCGCCAAGTCGCAAGAACAGCCATCCATCATCACTTCAGTCTTGTTGGGATTCAGCTTCAATCGGCTCACGCTCATCCAGGTCCTGAAAGCAACCAGACGTTGGGTAAACACCGAGACTGCGGGACCTGGGCCAGATGAAAAAGAGAGGTAGAGTTGACTGTCATCAGCATATTGATGACCTTCACCCCAAATCTCCAAATGTACTCCCCCAGTGGCCTCAGATACACATTGAACAAGAGGGGAGACAGAATAGGACCCTGCAGGATGACGAGCAATTGCTCATCATCACCCGCTGGGGCCTCCCCAACAGGAAAGAATGTAACCACACAAGAGTGGTCCCATGCACCCCTGCTAGGTCCCGCAGTCGTGTCAACAGCACCCCATGATCAACTGTATGAAAGGCTGCTGAACGATCTAACAGGATCAACGAGGTAGAATACCCCTTGTCCATCTCCAGGTGCAGATCATTGAGCAAAGCCACAAGCGCCGTCTCTGTGCCATTCCCAGGATGGAAACCTGACTGAAATGGGTCCAGGAATCCAATAGCATCAAGATGAGCCTGAAGCTGTTCGGCAACCACCCGCTCAACAACCTTCCCTAAAAAGGGAAGATTAAAGATGGGCCGACAGCTGGCTGGGGAGTCAGCGCCTAAACTGAAGCACCGCTGTTTTAATGGCATCCAACACCTTCCCCTCCCATAGGGAGGTGTTGACAGCCCCAGCCAACAATGGCCCTAGCATCTCCCAGCTGCCTTTCACCAGCCAAGACAGGCAAGGATCTAATTAAAAACTGGTTGACCTCATTTCCCCAAGCACCTCCCTAACATCGATGGGTGATACCAATTGAAACTGATCCAAACAAACAGGACAAGACTGAGTTTCCAGAGCCCCAAACTCTGACTCTGCAGTTGAAATGGCAGCATCCAAGTCGTGGTGAATACGAGTGATTTTGGTCCACCAATTTTGTAATTAATACAAATGTCACAGCTGGCATTAGATGACCCCATGTCCTGGTGGAGACAGGCTGGATTAACCAAGCCCCTCACCACCCGGAACAGCTCAGCTGGATGAGATTTTGCAGATGCTATGATAGCAGAGAAGAAAGCTTTCTTCACTGCCATCACAGCCACGGCATAGTCCCTCAAAAATGATCTATGCCGCAATCGGTTGGCTTCAGCGTGAGCAGAATGCTACATGCAACTCTAACCGCCTACCATCCTGCTTCAGCTGCCTCAGGTCCTCCGTATACCAGGGGAGACCTACTATGCTGACGAAGCGGTGGGAGCAGATGACTAGATGCAACCGCGTCGATGGCCATGGTCAAGGTGTTATTCCACAAAGCGACCAGGTCATCGACAGTTCTGGAAACGAATCGGATCCATCAGTCTTTAGGGGCATACTAACCTAACCGGTCCACCCCCATGACGAGGGCATAGGAGGGCTGAGGGGCCCGGGTTGTCAGGCGGTAATGATCCGACCATGACAATGGTGTTATAACAACACCTCCAATAATCGGAAACCCTGCCCCCAGGCTGGTGCAAAACATCAAATCCAATGTGTGTCCTGTCTCATGCGTCGGGCCCAATATTATCTGGGATAGGCTCTATGCCATAGATTTGTCCTAGATTTTTGCATGCATGCCCTCATGTCTTCTCTCTTTCCCTGAGCTCAGTCTTTTGGTGCTTGGGTGTAGGATCCAGAGGCCAGATCCAGGCACTGGAAAGGGACCAAATAAAAACTAGCCATGGCTGCTTTTTGGCCCCCCAGGCCTGAGGTCCCCCACCCCTGGTACAAACCAAGGTTTAACAGCTGCGCTATTTCCATCTTGCACTTTTCTTGTAAAGTGGGAATGGACACTTCCCACTTTACGCTGCCAGTCACAGAGACACGAGACAGTCGCACAGCATTATGGGACTGCTAGTGGTGGCAGAGGCAAAATCTGAGGCAAAACTGACAGCAGGGGAAGCAATGTCTGAAAAGTCATAAGGTGCAGTTGCCTCTCATAAGTCAATTTCAGAAGTGGGAGAAGCACATTTCTCATGTAACTGCTGCCCCTCTCACCTTGTGTGCACTGCCAACAGACTCGCTCCTTTCATTCCAATCAGTTGTGCTTATGCATTGAAGGGAACTAGGTTGCCCAGGTGCCAGGACATTCCCTGCTAGTGGTAATGCATGAGAAGGGCTTTCAGAGTATAGGCTGCAGAAATATCTCTCCTAAACACAGCTCATTTGAGGAGAAAATAAACATAAGACCTCGTAAGGTCTTTTTGAGAGCGATGGGGGCATGCACTCACTGTGCTTGGGTAACAGGAGGGCTGGGCAAGTATCTGATACCCAGCGATCCAGTCTCAACATGTTGGAAAGGTGCTTTACATAGCAAGGCCCTCTTGGAAACCAGTATATTTAAAATCACTTAGCCCTCATGCATTTGGTTTAGCTGCTCCCTTTCACTAAACTTCATACAAAATACAAAACGCAGAGGCACCTGTCTTCTGCAAACCTTCATGTCAGCAGGACTGTGTGGGAAATCAAGGGAGCCTCACCCAGTATCTCTACCGCATCAGCAAAGTCAGCACTGGAACTGGTGGAGACAGAACGGGGGGGCGGGGAAGCAGCATCTCTTTACCGACCCTTTTGAACATCTTCTATGCTTGCAGGATGAAGGGACAGACTGAAGACATGGCACCTGTTTTGTTTGTTTTTGTAAAAAAACCGCAAATTGATCACTGGTTGCTGCTGTTCCTTTCCATCACTGAATTAATGGATGAGCTGGGCAGCTGATTACTGAGCAAAAAGCCCTTGGAAGGCAATGTGTCTAGAGGACCATGTTTCTTACCATTTTCCAGCGGCGCTGCAGCGACAGTCAGAGTGCTAATGTACAATGACTGCTGCCCTTTTAGCCACCATGTGTCTGACAAGTCTGAGCACCCAAGTGAAGGGAAAGTAATGACCCTTGTCCCTTTCAACCACCCTGCAGCATCAAGAGTTCTCATCATTCCGTGTTGCTCCATACAAACAGCTGAATCTCTCAACCACTCGGACCTAGGGGCACCTAGCTGTACATGGCTCATGCAATTCTAAGAAGTGGCCTGTCACGCTCACTCTCTCGCCCCGCTGAACTGGGTAACTCACCTCTCTTACTATGGACAGGGATTCCCCATCAGAGACTATGGCTGCTTTTAGATATGCGCTGCATGTAGAAATCCCACTGGCAAGATTTAGACGCGACATTTTGTGTGTTAAAGCCAGTCGTGCGTTCTTTTAAAACCACAAATTAAATACCTCGATGTTGAGGTGTCACGAAAGAATAACCTTGGGGTTGTGGTTTCCACCACCACCTCCTTTCCAGTTCTTGGATATGGACTGTAACTCCAGTCCCTGGTGTCAAGCACTTATGGAGCGTGTTCAGGGGAAGGGAGCAGAGATGAGAACATGCACTCAAGGCCCCCATGTCGTCAGCTCTTCGCTGGCTTGCAGAGCTTATGTTGATTTGTAAAGGTTCCCCACCCCTGCAGCAGGGGTGTAGTTATCAATACAAGCAGATGCTGGGCATTCGTGTCTTCATTTTCGTTTGAGAAGAAGCCCTGCAATGCCAAGGAGGCACAGATAGCCCATTCAACCTTCCCCAAAAGTTTTTCTCAATGGGTGAGGCAGAGGTCGGGCTATAAATAGGAGCGGCTCAGTGTAGCCTGATTGCTCTCTAGTGCCCCCAAGTGGCCATTCTTGGGGAGGACTAAAAGAGCAAGTGACTATAAAGGGGAGATGAAGGCTGGATTTTGTATTTGTGAATTGAATTTGACGGTGAAGCCTCCACCACGGAATGGGAGAAGCCTGCACCCTGAGTAATCGCTTCCCTAAATGAATACTAACACTGATATACATAGCAGCTAGAATGCTAGCTTCATTTCAAGCTCAGCTTTATCCCATTTGATTACTGTAACTTCAGTTAAATGCTGGATTACTGGACAAGGGGGAGAGTGTTTCCATGCAATTTGCAGCACTTCTCAGAATGCTGGGGATCCCCATTGTTCTGGGATGCTCCAAGGGTTGCACGGGTCCCTCAGCGTTACCCCCAGAAAACTAGGCCAAGGAATGTCCCTGACCCTGGGACTCCCACTCCCCACTCATCGACTTCTTTAGCAGGGAGCAAGAACTATCTGCTTGCAATGCAAACCCCAGGCTGGAACTTGCATTGCAGGGGAGGGCAGGGGCAGCAAAATCTCTGTTGTGCAGGATAGAAAATAGATAGTCTTGGCCCTATTGCTTGATTAGATGCCAAGCAATCTCTGGGCCTGCTTATTGGAAAACGTTAGCTAGAACCCTGAGGTCAGAGCATGGAATGGTGGCTGAATATGGAGACAGCTATCCAGGGGGCAGGTGAGCTAAGGGAGTGGCTGGATGGCCACACTGTGGCTCAGGAGCTGCATGTAGCTGTCGGGCAGTTCAAGTGCAGCTCTCGGCCAGAGGAGAGTTGGTCCTGAGCTCTGCGTTTTCTTAATGTTCCTGTGTCTTACTTTATTGCACCTAAATCTCTGCAGCTGAATTACAACTACTCCTCGAAATCCCAGCAGCCAGGACTGCAAAGCACTGGCTCCGTTAACCAGTCACAAAGCAGGAGAAGTTTGTGGACCTGTGTGTGTGTGTCTCTATCGTAACTTGACAGGGTTTACTCTGTTTAAGGAATCAGGAGCTGCTTCACTCAAGCAATCTTTATTCAACTGTTCTGGTTTAACTGGTTTAACTCCGCTGCCAAGGTCATTCACTCTGCCCATCGCTTCGACCATGTGCAGCCTCTCCTCTTCTCTTTCCACTGGCTCCCCCTTCCTGAACGTATCCTGTTTAAACTTCTGGTTTTCATGTTCAAAACACTCCACAACCCAGCTCCCCCTTACCTCTCGGACCTAATCTCCCTATGCACTCCTGTACGTGCCCTCTGCTCTTCCTTTGTCCCCTCCCTCACTCTCCCTCATTTCTCCTGCTCACCTAACCGCCTTCGACCCTTCTCCCTCACTGCCCCCCATGCCTGGAACTCCCTCCCTGCCCACAACCGCCTTGCCCCCTCCCTCTGCTCCTTCAAATCCCTCCTCAAAACCCACCTTTTCCTCGCCGTCTTTCCCAATGCCTGCTAGTCTTTCCCCGTATGCTTACTGTCTGCCCTCCTCTGCAGACTGCTGCAACCAACCTGACTGTAACCAAGCCAAGCACACGCACCTGAGACTTCGCATCCGCTTGAATGTTTGTTTGTCTTCTCCCCTGTCTCTCCCACTGCTCCCCCTCCTTGTCTTTTAGATTGTAAGCCACAGGCAGGGACCGCATCTATTTCTATGTTCTGTACAACACCAAGCTCATGACTGGCGCTATATTAATGTTTATAATAATAATAATTAATAACTCTCCCCACTCCACACTCTGCTGACAGGAAATGAATGGCTGCAGGAGAAGTCAACTCGCACAACTTCGTTGACTCTCAAGTTACCACAGTGTCTTGTGGCGCGAGGGCTGCCACCTGTGGTGGTGTTTGACCTGACACTCCCATAGGCCAAAGTGGAAGCATCAGGTAAAAAATGACCCAAAAAACCTGTGTGGCTCTCAGCCATAGAAAGATTTTGGTAAATGGCTCTTTGGGGTCAAGAACTATGGCCACCTCTGGTTTATTATATTTGTCCTGTTTTACCTTCCTGTTAGATCCTAGATAGATAGATTAGACGATATACACCTTTGTTTTGGAGCTTATGCCCTGGTCTGCCTCTGCATAGATTGAGGGAGCCTTTGCAGGGCACCACAAATGTAACATAACATCAGCCAGCAGATGCATAAGTACCTAATTGCTGAATACCCAAAACTGCATTACCAGCCAGTGAATTCTCATTTGAACATCACAAATCTGTCCAGAACTAGGAAT
The DNA here is from genome assembly GCA_003113815.1 of Sphenodon punctatus. Taxonomy (NCBI): domain Eukaryota; kingdom Metazoa; phylum Chordata; class Lepidosauria; order Sphenodontia; family Sphenodontidae; genus Sphenodon; species Sphenodon punctatus. Next base: position 1,455,095 of record QEPC01013926.1, on the reverse strand, counting down.
TTGCACCCAGGAATTTATGAAATTGCCAGTTCATATTTCAACATGAATCTTCTCCATAAATGGAGATGCTCAAAGGATTCTAAAAGCAGGGGTGTAACTAGCGTGGAGACCAGGCCCTGGGCTGTTGCAGGTGACCTTAGTGCTGCGAGGAAAGTTTCAGAGGGGAAGGGAAAGGGGCCAGCACCCACCCACCCCCCGACCACTCTGAAAATTTCCTAGTGGCACTCAGACTGCTTGCAAAGGGCCCTGCCAAAAAGGAAGCTTTCAGAGTGGGGGGCGGGAGTGCTGGCCCCACCCCTGACCCCACTCTTAAAACTTCCTTCCTGGCCGAAGGCGTTTTCAGACGTGACAGTAGCCCACGTTTCCACGCTTTGACCCACATGGAATTGTGAGCTACCGTCACGGTTGAATGTTAGCCCGAGCTGTTCCCTGGGTGGTGTTGACGCTTTTGCCGAATCGCAGTCCGGGCTCATCCCCAGGTCATAACCTGGGCTAAGCACCAAAACGGTCGGGAAATGGCTGCCTGTCCGGGAGTAAAGCAGACTATCGCGTCTGATATCACGCTTTACCTGGTCCAGAGTCCTGGTGGTTCTGGACGCCGTGACGGCTGTCATTGCCTGCCATGGCTGCCCATTTGCCGGGGTGGGGGTGAGGCCCTTGCACGCAGCGTGGGGCTAGGAATGAACGGACCCCTCCCCGGCCGTCATCACGTTTGTTTGGCGCCACGCCAATTTCTGGCCGAAGTGACAGTTCCCACCGGTCCGTGGTGGCGGCAGGAGCCATCACTTCTGTTTTCACCCAGAGTTGCTGCTGCTTTGGGAGGGAAGGGACTCTGGGAGCTGGGGTAGTGCTGCCTTCATAAGTCCTGCCCCGAGGCCCCATTCTCTTGCCCATGGAGGGTCCATCATTGGGAGGGGCATGAGTCTGGCCCGCCACGACCTCGCTGCACCACTGCAAGATAGTTAGCTGCTTAAATTCAGTCCAGCCGCCTCCTTTGAAAATCCCTGCTTAAATCTTTGCCCATCCTTATTGGACGGTTAGAAACATCCATACAGGCACTCTCCAGTAGAATAAATACAGCATTGGACAAACCTGATGGCTATTTTTTTGCCTGAGTTACTTAATGACATCCAAAAGGGAGTGCAGTCGATAGAATCCATTTTGGTTTTAATATGAGTTTTGATGCCCAACTCTAAAAATCACAAATCCTACTTCATTCAAATTGACTTGGTTCCTAGCAGGCAAACAAAAAGAAAGCTGCCCGTAGTGCAGTAAAGAAGGACAGTGATAAATGACTACTAACTAAACCGAAACTCTTGGTATTAGGTCTGTTCCCAACAGCTTTGTTCATTATTTGGCAGGAGACAGTCCCATGTTAAATAAGGCTGCAGTTGGAACTGAAATAGGGACTGTAATAGGACTGGAGGGAGTCCAAAGGGAAGCCAATGGCTATTAATAGTGACTTGAATGTTGCTGCTTGACTGACATAGCAACAAACAGTGACACTTGCAAAAAACACAACTGCCATTTTGGGCTGCATTAGCAGGAGCATCGTATCCAAGACTTGAGAAGTCATTTATTTGGCACTGGGGAGATCTCAGCTGGAAGGCTGGGTTCAGGTCTGGGCATCACGCTTCAAGAAGGGACATTGACCAATGGATTTAGAGGAGAGCAACCACAATGTTAAAAATATGAGGAAAAGTTGAAGAAGTGGGGAAACCTAGAGAAAAAAGTCTATGGGTGGACTTGACTTCCCCTTCAAATCCCTATCTCTTCCCCAGCTCCTCCTCAGCCCCACAGATAGCACATTTGTGTTCCTGATCTTGCTTCTTGAGACTCCAGCCCCATCCTTACTCTCCCTGCCTGGGACAGACACTTCCACCCTGGACCTACCCTTGGCCCAAATTCTGACATTTGCCTATGTCCTGAATGACCCGCTGCCCCTGACAGTTTGTTACACCCCCATACACACACAGTGCCCCCATCGCTAGCTTCTTGACACCCTCCTGATCACACACAGACGGTCCTCCTTTCTATGACCTCATGCACCCCCATTTCTACCTCATATACTCAAAAGGAATGGTGCCCCCAAAGGGCCCCATGGCCAATCAGGGTATGAAGCTGGGCCATTATTTTATTTATTTATTTATTTATTTATTTATAAAATTTATATGCTGCCCCCTCCTGCTAAAAACATCTCGGAGCGGCTAACATTTAAAAATACAGATTAAAATAAATAACACCAAAATACAATTGAAACAACCTAAAATCCCCCAGTTAAAACAATCCATACCCAGACCCCCCTAACTCAACCCACCCACCCCATCTCCCTTGGTAACGTCCCGGCGGAACAGCCAGGTCTTACACTGTCTACGGAAAGAGGGGAGGTCAGTGGTCAAGTGGAGCTTCAACGGGCGGGAGTTCCACAGCTCTGGCGCAGCCACAGAAAACGCCCTCCTCAAGGCCAACACCTGGGGGACCTCGAAGAGGGCGGCTCCGACTGACCGCAGGGGCCGATCCAGGAGGATGAGGCGGTCCTGCAGGTAGGTGGGGCCCGGGTCGTTTAGGGCTTTAAAGGTCAACACCAACACCATTAGGGGGAGATTACTATCTTTGGGTCCGTAGTGGCCGCCTTAGGCAGACTGGACATGTTGCTGACATTTCTGTCACTGGGTGCCCTCAGCCCAACTCCAGAGTCCCAGATGGGCTCCTACCATGCAGTGGCTGAGATGCCTGTTTCTGCCCACCTGCCTGGCTTCCTGCTGGCCAGATCCTTGCTCCTGCTTCTGATGTCTGGACTCATGCCACCCAGATGGGCGTACCAACCGCTGACTGCAGGCCTCTGACTCCCACCCGCTGCCACCCCCTTCTCCTACTCCCCCCTACCTTGGACCCAGACCTGTTCCTGAACCCCGCTCTTGACCCATAGGGTGCAGCATGTGCAGCCACACCAGGGCCCACGAGCCTGGAGGGCCCCCCACACACGTCGAGTGCATATGCTCCAGCAGGGGGCCCATTCCCACCTAGCTATGCACCCCTGCCTGATCCTACTCTCAGGCCGGCACTGATCCCAACAGCTGCCTATGTCCCAGATGACCTCCCACCACTGACAAGGTGGGACTTGTATCCCCAGGTCAGATCCAGGAACTGGAATGGGTCCAAAGCTGTGGGTCAGATTTGGCCCATGAGCCGGAGGCTCCCACCACAGCAGCTGTAGTGTTTGCATGTGTACAAACTTTCCCTCAAGGTCTTGTGTAAGAATAAGCAAAGGGTAGAGCTGTACCAGTGACAGCGTGATCCTCTGGGGCTACTACACCAGGGACCCCTCCAAGTTTGCAGACACAACAGCCTGTTCAGAAATGCCTACAAAATCCCAGCCAGTGTCTGCCCCGGCAGTTCCATTCTTGTCCATTAGATGTCACCGCCATGTAGTCTAATTGCCAGTTTGGGGCCCAGCGTGTCGTTTTTCAGGCCGCTGTGCAATAGTGACGCTTAGCGGCTGACAACCAGACGGTCAATGGGCAAACCTGCTCCTCCTGCTCCTTGTATTTCATAATCCTGTATAATCCTACCTTCACCCCTGAAGCACAGCATGCAGGCAGGATGCTGCAAAACAGGGAGGGAGGGAGGGATTCAATTGATTTTATTCTGAGTTTTAGTGTTGTTTTTACTTGTGCGTTTTGCATTTTGATTGGTTTGCTGGTTGTACACGGCCCTGAGTCTCTGGGCAGTGAGCAGGGCGATATAGAAGCAATGAAAAGAAATAAATTTTAAAATGGGGCATTCTCAAGGCAGCAGGGTCTAAAGAACAAGTCGGGGGGAAGCCGCTCTTGTGGAATATCTGTTACAGGCTGCAGCTGAATCGTGCAGACCTTGGCTTCGCTGTCCCTGCAATGGTTCTTTTAGTAAAGTGTTTGGAAGGCGCGGATACGGATTAGGTGGGAGGTTGCTGAGGGGTTGGTGTGGGTAGGGTTGTTGTTGTTTTTAACTTTATTTTAATGTTTTTAAATTGTGTTGGTTTTTTTGGTAAGCCACCCTAAGCCTTCGGAGAAGGGTGGAGTAAAAACGTGAATGAATAAATAAAATAAATTTGCATTGAGCTGCCTGGGGGAGGGCCATTACCAGTAGGTCTGAATGACTCTTAGGTTGGCGGTAGGGTTGCCACCTCTCTCCGGCAGAACCGCACTGAAGGGGTGTGGCAAAGGGACTGCTAGCCCCTTTCGGATCATGTAACCCAGTCCTTACAGAGCATCGTGACATCACAGTGCTCTATGGGGCACAGCCATGTCATCAAGGGGGCAGGAATGTCCCTTTCCAATGTGACTGTGCTCTCTTGCCACCCCAGTTCTCCAGGTTAGTTATGGGGTGCCCCTGGCTAACCCAGGGAAATTGGGGCTTCTCCCTGGAGCCCAGAGCCTCTGGGTCAGAACCCAGAGGGATGGCAGCCTTCGCTGGTGGAGAACAAGGCTCAGGGGCGTAGCTAGCTTGGGATGGGCCCTGGGACAAGAATGTGGCCCCTCACACACACACACACACTTTTTTCCTGCTGGTGGTGAAGTCGCCAGCCGGCCTAGGGGTGTCTCCCAATTGGTCCGGCCTATGGGCACTGGGCTGCTGGGCGATTTACTTGCTCTCTGCAGAGACTGCGGCGCGCTGCTGCTGCTGGTGGCCTGCTGCTGGGCCCATCCATCTTCTGGGCCAGCGGCGAGCTGCTCCCACAGGGCACGCTGTCCCTCGCGGCTCTCTGCCCACACGCTGGGCTCAAGTGCGGACAGCAGCAGCAGCAGCAGCGCCATTGCTGCCCCAGCCCACCCGACCAGCCCTGGAGGCTGGGGAATGGTCAGGCGGGCTGGGGCAGGCTGGGCCAGCTCGATGCAGGGAGCACCTGGGCACCTTCCCGCTTGGGGGCTGGGCCTCCCTCAAGCCAGCCCTGCCCAGACCGGGTCCAGAGTGGTGGGAAGGACTCCTCTGTGATGGGGCGCCAGGGGGGCAAGCTGAGCCGTGAGGCTTGTGTCCGAGACTTGGCCTGACACTGACTGGTGCACAGGGTGGGCCCCTCCCTGCCTGGCCTGCGGTTGCAACATTGTATCAGACACACTGTTGCAACCGTGGGCATGAACGGGGAGGGGGCCCAGGCAGCAGTCGGAAGGGCCCCCAGCCAGCTCAGGTGGCAATTTATAAAATAAAAAAAAAGGAGGGGGGGGAGAGAAGGGTGGCTTAGCTACCTTGGATATTGGGCCCCCAGCCAATATGGGCCCCGGGACAAATGTCCCTGTTTGTCCAATGGTAGCTACGCCCCTGACAAGGCTGGTTTGTCTATCACCCTGAGACCCAACCCTGTGCACAGATGACACATCACGCAGGTAACTGTACAAGACTCCGCTCCTCATCCCCGTCTAATCCAGACACACCCACCCCTTTGGGGACAACCATGCACAGAGAGGGGAGTTAGGAGGATGTCCAATTCCACTTCAGTCTCTTCTACTGACTTGCTCTTTCCTTGACCGTTAACACCGAAGTGGGGAACCGGCGGCCCATGGGTCAAATCTAGATACTGACTGGTTTTTATTTGGCTCCTTTCTAATTCTTGGCTCTGGCCCATAGATCCAGTCCCTCCTTGCCCTCCAGCACTCAAAGAGTGAGCTCCAAGGAAGGGAGCGAAGATAAAGGCATTCAAGGGGAAGGAATTGATCCATGGCACAGATCCATGGTCTGGACCCTCCCCTTCTCCCCTCCCTAACATGAGCACACCCCTTAAGCACCCCTGCCCCCAACACCTTTCCTGCCTGCTGCTGAAGTTGGTATTTATTTTCAAAGTGGCCTCCTGTGAGAAGAAAAAGGTTCCCCCGGCCATTCTGTAAGCCTTTCTTATGAGATGGGCACTCAAGAGATGAGAATTGTCATATGACAGTACAGCTTTCCGATTTAGTCCAGACTCCAAGCCTAAGGCTGTTGATCAGTGTTAAACATAAGAGGTGTCTCCCCACCCCCCAGGGCACTGAACTGCTAAGAATGCAGTGATTTCACCACGAATGGCTAGACTAGACGATTTCATCCATACCATGGGCTGTAACCTTAAATAGTGTGCTGCCATCTGGCCTCTTTGCTCCATCCCCTTGTAGCGTGGCCCCACTTCCATTGCCCACTGAAGATGCCCTCATTTCTCCAGTGTTGTAAACACCCCCCACCCCACCTCCAACCCCTCCAATAAGGAACCCCTGTTCTTCTTCGAGGATCGCCGCGATTCTCACTAATGGGATTCACTTCCTGCTCCGCAGGTACCGGAAAACCTCTTGTCAGCAGTTTCCAGGCAGAAGATGTCCTGGAAAGAACTCCCCCCGCCCACCCGCTCAGAAGCACGGGCGGCTATAAAAGGGGGTGGAGCCCTTGTCGCCTCAGTTCCTTCCAACCGCGCCCCGTTGGAAGACCGCTGTGCTTCTCAGCACTAAGAAAAAGAAGAAGAAAGAAGACTTTAACAACTTGGTGTAGAGGACTAAGGCCTTAGTTCCTCCACCGGCAGGCTTCGCCCGCCCTCGGGGCCCCCCCTCCGGGTCTCACCGCCCTCTCTAGGGCTAGCGAGGCATGCCCAAGCAGCCGGGCTTCAAGTGCTGCGCAGATTGCCCTGCCACGCTCTCAGTGAGTGACCCTCACAATCTCTGCCGTGCATGCTTAGGAGAGGGGCATAACACTAGGACGTGCCCCTACTGCACTAAACTAACTTCACGCACCCTAAGAACGAGAGCCCTGCAGCTGCAGGAACTCTTGATGAGGAGAACAGAGAACAGCCCCTATAAATTGAAGTCATTGCGTCGGATTGAGGTGAGATTTCTTTGTAATTGATTATAAGCTGTAGGGTTTGTAGAGCCAGGGAGAGATGGTTTGTTAACGTGAGGGGGGATGGTGCCACAAGCACCATCTTCAGGGCGGGGAAGATGGGCCTCTGGCGTTCTCTTCTCGCCCGGCTGTGATGGATTCGCCTGCGGTCTCTACCGCACAATCCCAGGGGCTAGCCCCCAGACAAACGACTCTGGCTCCGGAGCTGCGGATGACTTCGTCCTCGCACTCGGCTACCACCGGAACTGCCCCACACTCGGCAACCACCGGTACCACGGGCACCACCGGTGCCGGTACCGTTGCAGCCTCGTCTAAAGACCATCACAGACGCCAAGGCGAAAAGAAAAAGAAAAGGTCCCGCAGTGTACGGCTCTGGAACGTACGGCTACTCCTCCTCTCACCTCGCATCGGCGAAGTGCACAGCAGCCTTCAGTACCGCCAGTGCCACCGGTGCTGCCTCCACCTCCAGTGACGCAACAGGCTCCAGTAGCTCCCCCGGCGTCTACCTACCTACAATCCAGGTTAGAGCCAATGAGAGGACCATCTCTTTTGGACTCACTGCTAGCTCCAGTCACGATAGTGCCCCCTCCTGTCTCGATGTACTTGGAGCAGGAGCAGGACATATCCTCGGAGGGTGCGGACTCTGGATCTTCCTCCTCGTCGTTGCAGGATGAAGACGAAACTATTTCTCCTCCGTCCCCTGATGTCATATCGGACCCCTCATCTCCCCCTCTTCCCCGAGGACACCAAGGCCTTTCAGGCCATGCTTAAAAGGCTTACCTCTGCTCTTCCCAACCTACCCACCAAGATTGTAAAAAAATCACAATCTGGTCCAGTTTTTGGAGTCCTTGGGTCCGGGGATTCAGGACAGATCATGCTACCCATTTTAGATCAATTATTGGAGCCTTCGAAATCAGTGTGGGCTAAACCCGCCTCTGCCCCACCCACCAACAAGTTGGCGGACTCGCTGTATGCCATACCCAGGGAGGGAGCTGAAATGTTCTTTAGGCATCCGGTCCCTAACTCCCTAGTGATAGCAGCTGCCTCTTTAAAGTCCAGGGCGGGCGGACTCCAGACTTCCCCCGCAGATAAGGAGGGTAGGCGTCTAGATGTTTTAGGGCGGAAGGTGTTTTCCTCGGAATCCCTTTCCCTCCGAGCTGCCAACTACGGCTCTGCCCTCTGTGGATACCAGCACTGGCTTTGGGCTCAGTTAAGTAGGGCTTCCGACCCAACCCAAATCTTAGCCCTTCAACAGGAGGGCATGCAGATGGCCAGGTTCCAACTCACGGCCAACATGCATATAGCGGATGCCAATATCAGAGGTATGGCCTCTGCTATTACCCTCAGGCGCCATGCTTGGCTGCGATCCACTGCCCTAGCTCCTGAAAAAAAGACCCGCATCAAAGACCTCCCCTTCGATGGGGATGGTCTCTTTGCGGCTTCTACCGGCGAGACTCTAAAAAAGGTTAAAGAGATATGCCAGATGGCCAGGTCTACGGGCGTGATTCACTCCACTCGAAAAAGACCCTTCTATCCCTCCTCCTCTTACCATCCTTACCAAACTAGACATCACTACCTACCCTCATTTCAGATTAATAGAAGGTTTACCCCCCCATCCCTTTCAACAGCAATGGCCATCCTCCTCCCAGTCCCGACGACGCTTCTCAAAACAGAGGGGCAGGGGCAAATCCTCTTCCACCTCGTCTACGGGACCACTCCCCAAACAACGTTTTTGAGGCTACCCAGGTCAAGGGAGTTTCCCTGCATTCCCCCCTTTTCCATAACCGTCTCCGGCCCTTTTACCACCGGTGGACCTCCCTTACCTCAGACCGATGGGTTAAGGAGATTATCGCATGTGGATACTCCATTCAGTTCCACACTCTCCCTCCTGATTCCCCACCCTCACCCCTTCGGGCCCCCCTCAACCTCAAATACTACTTGAGGTGCAGAAACTTCTGACCAAAGGGGCTATCGAGGAAGTTCCCCGTTCCCAACGAAATTCTGGATTTTATTCCAACTATTTTCTCGTCCCTAAAAAGGATGAGGGCTTCCGACCTATACTTGACCTTCGCCATCTCAACAAGTATATTTGGAAGTTTAAATTTTGCATGACCTCCCCATCTGGGCCTTCAAAAAGGAAACTGGATGGCCTCTCTTGACCTTAAGGACGCGTATTTTCATATTTCTGTTAAAGTCCCTCATAGGCGCTACTTACGTTTTCTCGTAGGCACTCGACACTTTCAGTATGCCGTTCTCCCTTTCGGCCTGTCTACAGCTCCAAGGGTATTCACGAAGTGTGTTGCAGTAGTCGCCGCCTACCTCAGGACTCTAGGCATACGGGTCTTCCCGTATTTGGACGACTGGCTGTTTGCAGCACCATCCCCCCTCACGTTAACAAACCATCTCTCCCTGGCTCTACAAACCCTACAGGACCTGGGGCTTATAATCAATTACAAAAAAAAAAATAAAAAAAAATCTCACCTCCATCCGACGAAATGACTTCAATTTATAGGGGCTGTTCTCGACACCACTCTCACGAAGGCCTTCCTACCCAACGACAGATTTCACGACTTGCTTACAACCATCTTACAACTTCAAACAAAGGCCAGAAGACCAGTCTGTTTCTTCCTGCGCCTACAGGGCTTGATGGCAGCTACCACATCAGTAACCCCTTACGCTCGGCTCCATTTCTGAACACTCCAGCAATGGCTCGCCCGGGTCTACGACCCCACTCGTCATCCTCTCTCCATGCATATAACTATCCCGCAGGACGTCTTCCAGGACCTCATATGGTGGACCACCCCCCGACACGGACTCACGGGCATGCCTTTCGACCCACCTCCGGTGCAGGTTGTCCTCACCACAGATGCATTGCTCACAGGATCGGGCGCCCACATCGACCAAGTCACTGTTCATGGCCTCTGGTCTCCAGAGGAACGTCGCATGCATATCAACCTTTTGGCGCTTCGTGCTATCCGGTGGGCGCTCGCGGCCCTTCTCAATCTCATAAAGAGGCGCAATGTTCTAATTCTTACAGACAACACCATGGTTATGTGGTATATAAACAAGTAAGGAGGAGCGAGATCTATCCGCCCCTCCCTAGAGGCTCAGACCATCTGGGCATGGTGTATTCAGCACAACATACATCTGCAGGCAGTCCATCTAGCAGGACAAGACAACTCCCTAGCAGATCAGCTCAGCTGCAAAGCAACCAACCAACATGAATGGACCCTCAACGACTCTGTCCTAGTGGATATCTTCCAACTATGGGGCACCCCCACCATAGACCTCTAGTCTTCACCTCTCAAAAGAACGCAAAACTCCCCAGATTTTGCAGCAGAGCAGGCCTCGCACAGGACTCGATCTCCGACGCCTTCGCCATTTCCTGGAAGGGGCCCTTGCTATATGCCTTTCCTCCCATTCCTCTGTTGTACAGAGTCCTGCACAAGATCCAGTCAGACCACGCTCAGGTCATCTTAATAGCTCCAGCTTGGCCCCGACAGCCCTGGTATCAAACCCTCCGAGCCATTTCCATCGATGTAGTCGATCTACCTCTCCTTCCCGACCTTCTATCGAAGGACCAAGGGTCGGTCCTCCACCATGACCTGCAGTCGCTCCATCTCTCCACCTGGCTGATCAGACTCTGATACACGATGCCTCCCCTGAGGTGGCGGCGATCCTACTTAACTCCCGCCGCCCATCCACTCAAGCTTGCTATGCCGCTAAATGGAAATGCTTCATGACTTGGTGCGCCAACACTGTGACTTAAACGAATTGTCTATGAACCAGATCTTTCGTTACCTGTTACATCTCCACGAACTGGGCCTATCTATCTCTTCCCTCAAAGTTCACCTCGCTCAAAGTTCACCTCGCGGCTCTCTCCTCTCACCTTCATCCACCTGGCACAGACACTCTCTTCTCGCATTCCCTTATGAGAACCTTCTGGAGGGGACTAGTCAATTCCTTCCCTCCCTCCTCCCGACCTGCACAACCATGGGACCCCAATCTAGTCCTCACTAAACTGATGGGACTGCCCTTTGAACCCTTGGCATCGGCTTCACTGGAGAACCTGTCTATCAAAACGACTTTCTTATTAGCCATCACGTCCGCCAGGAGAGTTTCTGAGCTCTCCGTCCTTCGGGCCTCTCCACCTTACATTGTCTTCCACCTAGACAAGGTAGACCTCCGAACAGATCCCTCCTTCGTTCCTAAGGTGGTTTCCCCTTTTCATCTGAACCAGACCATCTCCTTGCCTGTTTTTTTTCCAAAACCGCATTCCTCTCCTACGGAGCGAGCTTTCCACACTCTGGATGTCAAGCGGGCTCTATCCTATTACCTCTCTTGCACTCGTTCCTTTAGAGACTCTGATGCCTTCTTCATTTCTTATGGTGGCCAACGTATCAGAGTTAAAGTTACGTCCCAGAGACTTTCAAAGTGGATTTTACTCTGCATACGTAGGTGTTATGAGCGAGCGGACAAGTCCCCTCCTTCCCACCTTCGTGCTCACTCTACCAGAGCCGTGGCCTCTTCTATCGCCAACTTCCATGGAGTCCCTATTCAGGACATTTGTAAGGCTGCCACATGGGCGTCTGTACATACGTTCACCAAACACTACTCGCTGTATTTGGCCGCAACGACAGATTCCAGCTTGGGCACAGCAGTATTGCAATCCATACTTCACTGACCTCCTTGACTCCCTCCACCAAAGGTATGTCTTTCTCTGCTACTCACTCTCCCATTAGTGAGAATCGCGGAGATCCTCGAAGAAGAAATAGAGGTTACTTACCAGTAACTCTGTTCTTCGAGAGAGCTCTGCGAATTCTCATGACCCGCCCGGCCTTCCCCTCTGTCCCGGAGGTACCCGGAGGTCTTCCTGAGATGGGGTTGGAAGGAACTGAGGCGGCAAGGGCTCTGCCCCCTTTTATAGCCTCCCACTCTTGTGCGACCTGGAGCCTGCGCTTCTGAGCGGGTGGGCGGGGGGAGGGAGAGGCGGAGCCCTCACCTTATTCTGGTTCTTTCCAGGACATCTTCTGCCTGGAAACTGCTGACAAAAGGTTTTCCGGTACCTGCGGAGCAGGAACTTAATCCCATTAGTGAGAATTCGCAGAGCTCTCTCGAAGAACAGAGTTACTGGTAATTAACCTCTATTTTTCAGGCCAGCACAAAACATAAAATCCAATATGTGTCCAGCCTCATGTGTCAGGCCAGATGTTATCTGGGATAGGCCCATGGTTCTCATGAACTCTGTTCTGCCCCTGAAAGACCGGCCTCGGCTTGTATGCTGAAATCACCCAAGACAATAAGTCTGGAAGATCTCAACACCATCTCTCAGACCAGCTTGGCTAGAGCAGTCAGAGAGACCAGCGTGCAGCAGGATGGTTGGTCGGCACACCAATAGAATCTCCAATCTATCCTGGGCCTTGAACACTAGGTGGACAACTCTATGTTGCTCAAGTCAGACCCCAAATACCTTTGATAGACCAGATTGTCTTTACAGACCACTGCCACTACACCCCCTCTGTCCCCCAATCCTAGGCTAATGCTACACCAAGTACCTGGCCAGCACCATCTGAGCCAACACAGGCCTAGAAGCCTCATCCAGCCAGGACTTGGTAATGCCTACGAGGCAGCGGCCTCATCCTGGATGAGATCATGAATGAGAGTTGTTTTGTTCACCACTGACCTCGCATTAAACAGTATCACTGACAGATCGGAGGCTGTGCCTAAACCCAAGCCTGCTCATCTTCCAGAAGAGATAGAAGACCTTTTTGTCTGACCAGGAGTTTGGCAGGTAGGGATAGGGTTGGCGGAGATTGGGGGGGAGGGGTTAGGGAGAGGGTTGGTGGGTGTGGGTGGTTGCTTTTTATATGCTTTGTAAGCCGCCATGAGCTTTATTGGGAAGGACGGGGCAAAAATTGGAAAAATAAATAAAATCTACTGTTGATTAATTGCTGGCTAATGATCCTGCTTTTGACTTTGAATGAAAACAAACAAGATAGTAGCCCATAATAACTCACAGTAACCTGCAAGTCACCTGCCCATCACTTCAGTGGCCACCAGATGTTTGCCCACTCCTGCCATGAGTTCCCCATGCCTGCTGCTACCAAACCTGTCATCCAGAGAAGGCTGGCGATGTGGTGCAGGCTAAGGCTGGCTCTGCTGCGCTATTCTTGGCTACTGTGCACCCTCCCGTCTGCTGGGTCCCACGCAGTCAGACCCTGTGTGTGGCAAGGTCTGCCAGTGCCATAGCCAAGGCCACGGTGTTGTCAAGAATTGGGTCCAGGAGCATCAGCCACTGGCCACCTGTCAGCTGATGGTGTGGCCAGGAGAACCTGCTGCCAGCAGGGAGGGAGAGATTTAGGGAGGGGGTGGCAGGTCCCAGAGCCAAGCCCAGCCCCGCGTGGTCCCTCTCTTCCTCCCTCCTCGTCTCTTGCCCCGTGCGGCAGCAAGACCTGTTTCTGGGACAGCAGAGGTGGTGAGCCCAGGCTTGCAGTGTGTGGCATGGACACCGCCTCTGCTCATGGGTTGGGTTGGGACCCACCTCCCCCAGGTAAGGGGCACTGGCCTGTGGGGCACTCTCCGGGTTCTGCTTTGCCAGGGCAGATGGACACTGGCTGGGGGAGCCAGGCAGGGATGACAGCACCTTGGGATGGGGCCATATTCAACCCCCAGACGGGATAACTCTGGCCCAGAGTCTAGGAGTGATCTGCTGCCACCAGCCACTTTTCAGGGTCCTGGTGGCTGCTGCTCCTAGGCCTGAGTCCTGCCTGTGTGTTTGGTTCCTTGCCCCAGTCTGGGACATGGGGGCAATGTGGCAGCTGCATGGGAGGCTCCACACCGTAGGTTGTGCAGGCGATCCGGCCGGCTGCTGTCTCGTATGTTGTCACCCATTGTTTTATTGGGTGCTTTTAATGCTCGATGGGGAGAAAGGGATGAGGCTATTACAAACCTCTCTCACGATGCCCTAGAAGATGCTCTCCCATTTATTCCCCAAAGATGTTCTAAGGATAAGATTAGAAATAGGTATTATTGAAGGAGTGGAAATATCTCTGGTCATTTTACCTTTATTTCGTCTAGGAGTGGGAGCATTATAGATTCTTATTGTGATCAGGAGACATAATTGGGAGCTTTGTATGGATTTTGCTGTGATTACAAGGGCAAATAGCGATCATCAGCAATTCCAGGTCTTTTTGAAGTCCCAGGTTCCTTTCGTTAGCAGAGAGTTTGATAGGTATCATTTTTATATCTAAAAATCAATGACAGATCATATAGAATTTTTTAGTACAGCAGAAAAGAAAAGTGGAGTTGCTATCTGCTAAGATGTTGTCAGTGAGAACTTCCCTGCTGACTCAAGTAGATAGAAATTTATTTATTTATTTATTTATATTTTATTTATTTTATAAATTTAATAAATTCCTCTACTGCTGGGAATTCCAGAGTGCTCCATGCGGGGCAGACCAAATGAACACGTGGCAGTGAGCGGCAAGAATGGCAGCAGCCAGCCATGCTAGCAGACAGCTCCACCACTCATAGGCACTGTGGGCGGGGAAAGTGGTGTTTGCAAGTCACAAGAACCATTCGGGAGTGCTGGGGAGCCTGGGTTTCCTAGCGCTTACACCCGGAACATGTCACTTGCAAAGGTCGACCCGGCACACATCCCCCCCCCCCCATGGTCCGCGGCAGGGGGAGTGCATGGCGGATCTGCCCATTAGAACTGTTCCCCAAACACTCCACCTGTACGGGTGCTCCGCGGCAGAACCGCACTGCAGCCATGGATTACCCTCCATCGCTTTGCTTGGTTACAAACACCCAAAGTTGTTTACATAGAGTCACGTGGCTGAAAGGGTCCTCCAGGGGCATCTAGTCCAGCCCCCTTCACCACTGCAGGACCTGCCACACCCCAACCATCCGCACAGAGAAATCCCACCAATACATGCATTAACTCTACTGGGAAATCCCCTATTGACTGGGCTACAAGTATTATTTCCCCGTTTAAGAAAGGTGATAGACAGAAACTGGAAAGCTATCACCCTATTTCCTTGCTTGATATTGCCTTTAAAATCTATACTAGGCGGTTATTGGAAAAGTTAGAAACATGGGCGGAATCCAAAACAGTCCGTTTTTAGAAAAGGTGATTCTTCTATAGATAGTTGGTTTGTCCTCTCCCATTTAGTTAGGAAGTATGGTGTTCCTGGGAAGAGCAAATTATTTGCAGCATTTATTGAAATTAAATTAGTGTTTGATTCTGTCAATAGGAAGTGTCTTTGTGAAAAACTGAGGTTAGCTGGTATTGATTTGAGTTTATTCTTGTTACTGAAGTCCTTGAATGGCCCATACAGCTACTAGGGTTAGGATTGGTCAGAAGGGGAAACTTTCCGATCTTATCCCTATAAATAAAGGTTTTAGGGCGGTCTTCTGGCTCCTTTTCTTTTTAATTTTTTAATTAATGATATTGTGGTTACATTGTTTGGGGAACATTACTTTCCCCCCTGAATTTATGGCCCATATCATGCCAACACTTGCATGCTGAAACTTGTGTTGGATTGAAACGTTTGTTAAGACATTTTAGTTTGTTTTGTTCTTGGGAATTGATTTCTATAAATTACCAGAAAATTGAAATGATTTTTTTTTTGGGGGGGGGGGGGAATTAACCAAACCAATTGGGTTGTTGATGGTCATGTGAGCAAATGAAGTATTTCAGGTACTTAGGTATCTGGTATGTGCATAATGGGGGCTGGGACATGCCTGTCAGGCCCCAGGGCCTCCACGCCGGGAGAGCGCAGGCATTCCCCCCAGACCGCTGCCGCAGACCCACTCACCGAAGCGTGGCGGGGGCTGCACCACCGCCGCCTCCGGTTGCCAAAGCAACCAGTGCTGCTGCTGGCAGCGTTGCACCACTCCCAGGGACATCACAGGGGCGGGGTCACGCCCACAGCCACCGCGGTGCTCTGCACGCCTCCTAGCATGCCGGGGGGAGTGGGGGGATTCCGGCTACATAAGCCGGAGCTGGGTGTTCCCCGGCACCAGTAATCAGAGCAAGAGACGGGCCCCAAAGCTAAGTGTTTGGTTCCTGTATCTTGTGGGTTATTGTGTGGATAGTGGGTGGTGCTCGCGTGGACTGAGAATTGGTGTGGGGGTGTTTGGATTCCTAGCTGTTCTTCCCATAGTGTATGTGGTGACAGCGTGTGGTTTGAGTGAGAAAGTGAGTGCTGGATTGTGAGTCCCATTCCCCTCCCCAGCTGGGTTTCCTTCCCCAATCCCTGGTGCGTGCAGCCCTTGCCTCCCTCATTGTCCTGGGTCCTTGTCCCCATCCCCTCACTACCGTCCGCACCTCCAGCCTTCCCCGTCCCCTCCTTCCTCGTGTGAGTGCATTGCGTGGATCGGTGGCGGGCTGGACCTGCTTGGGCTCCATCTTGTGCTCTGCGCCCTATGATGATAGGGGCCCCATCTCTGTGAGATATATTGGGCCACATTACTATCCTGACAGGCAATTTCCCCCAACACCGTGGGGGCAGGGTACTGGTATAACTGCAGGGCGTGTGAGTGAGTGCGTGGATCCGGGTCCACGTTCCACCCTCCCACTGGCAGAGCATTTACAAGAAGCAAAAAAGGGTGTTTTTGAATGGGCACCACAGGAGAGGGGGTCCGTGACTGCTGAGTGGTGTGCGAGTGCTCCGTGCATGGATATGAGTGGTCCCAATGCACCACCCTCACACAAGTACTTGGAGGTGTGGATGCTAGAGGGCCATGCATGGACGAGTCTCGTTTAAAAACACCCAAAGAGGGCCTTAAGATCTGTGCAAGTAATTCTCTATTTTAACCGACGTTATGGTGGGAATTTGGTGCTGCCTGCTCTTAACGTTTTTAGGGCTAAAACATTAGCACAAATTCTTTATGGTGCACTGCTGAAATACGGGGATGGAAAGACTCAAAAGTTTTAAAGATTCCCCAGAATGAATTTCTTGGCAAACCTATGGTTCTCCCAAGTTATAGCTCTCCTGCCTTACTTCAAGCAGAGGTAGGAGAATCTTCTCTTACTGCTAAGACACATTGGTGAGTAATTGCTTATTGGAAACGGTTGTCTAATATGACATCAGACGGGCTACCTAAAAAATGTTTTGAAGAACAATTTGCCATGGCCACCTTGTCTAAGATGTTTTGGCGCGATAAAGTGTGTGTCTTCTCTTGCAGTTCTGGTGATATTCAGAAATAGGTTATATGTTGTATCCCCCAACCCCAAAAGCGTTTTACCCTAAATTAAGCAGATAATATTTGATGTTAGTCAACAATTAGATTTGGCAATAGGATATGCAAATAAGGTGTCTCCTTGGTGTTAATTCCTGAAAACTGAACATAATTTTGAGGAATATTTTGTGCATTTAAAATATGTTATCTCAGAAAATACTTCACTGCTTTGCTTTTCCAGCTGTTTCAATCAGCAGTACTGGAAGGACATTATAAGGGTATTGATCGGTTCCAACATTTGTGCCCTTGTGGGGCTGGTGTAATTGAAGATTTACCGCATTATTTACTAGATTGTAGTCTCTGTACATCACATAGAGAGAGAGAGAGATGGATTTTTCCCTATATTGGCACAGAAATTCTTTTAACCAATGGCATAAAACCTGGAGTTGTTATTGAATAGCAATAATCCTCAGACTCTGTTTTCTGTAACTATATATGCAAAATTAGTTGCTAAAGTGAGGAAGAAGATTGGTGATGTTTTGTAACAATAAT
This sequence comes from Sphenodon punctatus, assembly GCA_003113815.1. NCBI lineage: Eukaryota > Metazoa > Chordata > Lepidosauria > Sphenodontia > Sphenodontidae > Sphenodon > Sphenodon punctatus. The sequence continues at coordinate 1,437,524 of QEPC01013926.1, read as the reverse complement.
TTGTTTTAGTTTTTTTAAACCAAGTTTCATCTCTGGGATTTGGTAATTTTTATTGTTACATGAAATTGGTTTTATATTTTGTGCTATGTTTTTTAATGTTTTTTTGAATTTGATTTGTCGTTGTGATGGCATAGGCTAACATGTTAATTAAAAAATGTATTCATTCAATCTGTTCTTGGTTTTTAAGCATGCTCTATGTGGTTATTTCTCTCTGTTGCCCCATTTGGGTGTGCCCCTGCCTATCTGTGCAGTTCAGGAACCATAACATCACCAGATCATTTCATTACCGCGGGAGAAGGGGACCTTTTCCCTCCTCGGGGTCACTATGAAAATTGAATACAAGCTCCAGGGGCCACACGGAAGTTGAAGTGGTGTGTGTGCATAAAGGGGTTACTCTGGAAGAGGAGGCTCCAGATCACATCTCTGTGCCATGGATCTGCCTCTGCCCTTGTGTGCATGCCCCCTCATCTCTGATCCCTTCCCCTGACTGCCGTCTTTCACTGCTTGGGGGTAGGAACTGGATGCAGGGGGGCAGATAAAAACTAGCTGTGGGTCGCATTGGGCCCCCAGGCCTGAGGTTCCCCAGACCTGCACTTTTCATCAGTGTTCCTTAAAAATGTGCATAGGTGGGACCCCTAACAAAATACGGTGACCTGGTCTGCACTTCATTTTGCTCCCACCCTTGTCTCTTCTAGGGATGGGCAAACGTGGTTCGGATGTTCGGAGTTTGGACCGAACTCGGTCTGTTCAGACATCTGAACCGAACATTCGAACCGAACTCTCGAATGACCGAACAGTTCAGTTGCGTTCGGATGAGTTCGGGGGCAGGAAAAATGTCTTTTCAGGGCCAAAAATTCGGTTTCGGTTTCGATAGCGCTATTTTTGAATGTTCGGCCAAGTTCAGCCAAACTGAACTCAGCTGATCTGAACCATCAAACCCGAACTTGGGTTTCGAACTGAATGACCGAACGTCCGAACATCCGAACCACGTTCTGTTCGCCCATCCCATGTCTCTTCAGTCCCTGTTCCTTAGCCCCCCCAGTTCCTCCTCCTGGTCCCTCCTTTCCCCATGTCTGTCTCCTCTGCTGTGCCATCCCTGCCTGCTTTCCACTTGACCTCAAGACTGATTGCCCAAATGCATGATCCTGGACGGAGTACAAGCTTCTGCCTGTACCCAATATAGATGCAGCTCTGATCTCCATGACGTCTGCCCATGCTCCTGCAATTGCCTCCCTCCCTCAGTGCTCATATTGACTGACCTGCTGGAACTCACCTTACCCCAGCTCTGATCCATGTTCTGCCTGAGATGCTAACTCCGCGGCTGGGGATCCTGACAGCTAGAGGGGTTCTTTTGAGGGTTCCGTCAGTACTTTAGAGGAAAGAATAGATTGGGTTTGTCTGCCAGAACCTGGTCAGCACTGCTGGGTTTCCACCCCTGCTGCTTTGCCATTTTGCTGCTGTCAACTGGCTCTCCTGGGCCTGACCTGGGTGACTCTGCCTTGACACTAGGCCGTGGAGTAAAAAAGAGAGACAAACTAATGAAGACAATTCCTTTTACTGCAGCAATTTCTGTGGGTGAGTGTGTGGAAGCACTGGGGGGCATCACAGTTGAGGCAGGTGCTTTGTGTGATTCCTGGCTCCCATCCTGTCGGTGGCCCCCTATATCTGTGCCCGACTGGCTTCCAAACTCGGAGCCAGC
>QEPC01013926.1:1398829-1409953 GCA_003113815.1 Sphenodon punctatus | reverse complement strand
ACACGGGGGACCTTCAAGAAGGCACCCCCGACAGACTGAAGGAGCCGCTCTGGGGCACGGAGGGTGAGGCGGTCCCTGAGGTATGAGGAGCCCAGACTGTGAAGGGCCTTATAGATTAACACCAATACCTTGAACCTGGCTCAGCACGCTATTGGCAGCTTCTACGAATAATCATTTTTTGTTTTAGCATCCTCTGACAAATGATGCTCGGAGCACCTCGCAGCATGAAATACAATAAAACAAATTCATTTTCAAACACTTTAAAAGGGAAAGGTAAACAGGGAGGACAACACACATTAAGGGGAACCAGCAGTGGATTCTAAAAGCACCTGGAGAATAAATGAGCCTTCAGGTGCTTTTAAAAGGTGAAAGAGGACAGTTAATGAAACTAATTGACAACCGATTTAAAACAAGTAAAATAAAGGATTTATTTTTCACTCTGCACAATTAACGTGTGGAATTGGTTGCCAGAGGATGTGGTCAAGACCGGTAGTATAGCTGAGTTTAAAAAAGGATTGGATAAGTCCTTGGAAAGTAGGTCCATTAATAGCTATTAGCCAAGTTGGTATTAAACTTGGTGCGAAAGCTGCTTCTGGGTTCCCTTTCCTCATGGCCTTTTACTTTAAGCAAAAATGCATCCAAAAGAGCAGAGACTGGTTACACGCGTGTTGCTAAAGAAAAGCCGGCTCAGGAGCGCTCTAAAGCTTGCCATGTTGTGATGACCTACCATGCTAAGAAACAGACCCCACTGGAAAACAGCAGAATGCTGTGGGAAGACTAGGCAGAGATGGTACAACGGCCTGGGAAGAAGGCTTTGGAAGATAAAGGGCTTATCTGGGGGCAAAGTAGTAAGTTTTAACACGGGGATAGCTAGCTCCTGTTACCAAGGGCAATGTGGAATTATTTATTATGGAGGCAGTTTATGCTCTGGGTAAGTGGTCGTTGTGCTCCCACATGGGAACCCGTCCTGCTTCAGAGGTCACACACTGTTACCCCGAGATAAACGAGCTGCAGGGGTTTAAATGGACCCAACAGTTAAGTGTGAAACATGATCTCAGTTGGCACCAACCCAGTCACAAAGCCAGGATGTGGTTTGACTCCTTACATCAAGACCAGAATTTACCAGCAGTGCCTTATCCCTAGAATTTTTCCTGAGGGAAGCTGTCCCAAGTCAGCTGCCTCTGTGTATGAGCCTGCCTTCTCTGTCACTAATGTACACAAACCCCAAGGTGACTGGAAGAGTGTGGCTGCCCACCTGTTCTGGCTTGCCCCAACAAGTGCCAAGATGCTTGCATGTTTTACTGCCTGAATTATTAGCAGAACAGAAACACCTGGAGCCATGGGACAAGCCTTCATAGCTTCCTCCTCTGTCTCTTTCCCTTCTTGAAGTTGCAGTGCATTTCACCACAGGTGTAACAACAAGAGGGGAGGCAGGGGAACATGCCCCCCCACCTCAAAAAATAAATAAATTGGGATATAGGGTACAGTTTCCTCCTCCATATCGGTCTCCTGTCACTGTCCCTTATGCCACTCTGCTCCACTTCCAAGTGGCTTTTGAATTTCACAGAAGCTGGACAAGTAAGTTAAGCTACTTCTGTTCTTGGGGAGGCAGCATGAGGGAACAAGGGCATGGAGTGGTTCTTCTCCCCCCCGCCCCCGGAATGTCATTCCTCTCTCTAGAGAGAAAGCATTGATGTGTTAAAGGTTATGCCAGCAAACAAAAGTGAAGTATGGGATGAACTTTCTGACAGTGAGATGCCTTGACCCATGGTGCATTTGGCAATGGGGAAGGACCTGGTATGAGACTTTAAAATTAGTCTGGAGAGAAGGCTAGAGATTAGTCCCAGAATGATGAGCCAGATTTGCTGCTAGGTCTCTTCCACCCCCAGTGTTACGATTCTGCTAGACTTAGTATTTCCGGTTAGGTGATTAGACTGCTTGTCACACTCTGCGTATGCGGCTCTGCAAGAATGCCTGCTCTGCTGAAATCATCCATTTGCACGCATTGCAATGCTTTTCCCTAGCTTGACCCCCATCTCGAGACTTGGCTATAATTCCATGACCCCAGACAGCAGCGACGATGTATATGGAACGTCCGTGGGGATTGTGGGCACCAGATGGTGTGACCTGGGGCTTGGCAGGATTCTGCCCCAGGAATTAAATTCAAAGGGGTGGGTGTTCATCCTGAAATGTGAAAGACCAGGAAAGGGCTGATATTGGCCATTTCAGAGTTGGAAATGAAAGCCAAAATAATCCCCCGATTGTTTATTTAACTTTCAATATTGACTTTCTTGCCCCAACCCTGCGCTGGTGGTCATAGTGATTAAATCACTGTGATTAAACTATGACCTGCACTTGTGGTCATAATTAATTCATAGTGAATTAAAAACTCCCATTATATATGCAGCGGTAGCGAGTCAGGGTGGTTGGGTTGTTAGCTGGACACTAGGGATTAGTCCCCTGCTCTGACAAGCTTTGGAACAGGAGGAGGTGTGGCTTCTGGGGCAGGAGGAGTGGGTTCCGGGTCATTGAGCATGGCTTCTGGGGCAGGCTTGGGTCCCAGCAAATCATCTCCTAGTCCTCCCACCCCCCAAATTAAACACTGTGTCTACACTTGCAGAGCTGACTGATTGTTTGAAAACCTTTGATTTAAAGTCAACATGTCTCTTATCTTTTTTTAAGTTGGCATGAGAGCAATCTCTGTTTGCTTGTAATGAGTTTCCCTGCAACATTTGTACAGCAAACATTGCTGCACTGGGTCTTATTCCTTGAAGCTATAACAGTGGAAAGTGAGCAGTAGTTGGGAGAGTCTATCNCCCCCCCCCCCCCCCCTTCCATTCCAAGTCTTCAGTGGAGCTACTCTGGAGTAAGTGGATGGCAGATTGTGGCCCAGGTCTCTTGAAACTGATTGGTGATTATGTAACTACCTTACTGTGGAGGCTCCCAAACTATGGGTTCATGGCAGACCACCTCACAGAGTCTGTCTTTGGGTGCTGAATCCCACTGTCCCTCTTCCAGGAGGAAGAGACAAAAAGCTGGTATTCATGCCTCGGGCACCTCTTTCCTGGTTGCCTCACCGTACAAGCACTTGAGAGAGCAATGGGGAGATGGAACGAAAAGAAACTCAGTTTCTTGCAGGAGAGCTTCTGTCTCTATGGACTGGGAATGTTGGGGTATTTGCATGTGCACGTAAGTGAGCGATGAGGCTTCTTGACCGAGAGGGCAGGGCTCTCTCTCTCTCTCTGGTCACTTTAAATGTTTGGAATTATGTCCTGGTCCTAATGGATATTTTGTATACTCTTCTTGGCTTCGTTGATCCCTGGGGTCACAGAGCTATATTTAAGTCTCCCAATGAAGTCATGCATGAAAAAGGTTTGAGAATCACAAAGAAGTTGGGTATTTATAATGTTGAGGATTGTTTGCAGGATCATACCCTAAGTTAATGTCTTTGAGTTTGATAGTGTCTCTCTAAAGTGGAGTGGAAGGCTTAGGAGGACATTCTCACTTTCAGTGGCCAGGCCTTTTTCCAATGTTTGTCCTGATTTTTCTTTCCACATTTTAATCCACCCCAAAGATGATATGCTGCCTGTGTTTTGTCTTGCTTTCCATTTTAAGCGATGTTTGAGTTTCGTAGACGTGTATGCCAAAAAGTAACCGTTTCAACTTAACGCTTCACGCTGAAAATGTAGCTAGTTCTGAGCAAGGAAACAATTGTTCTATCTTATTTGAAGATAATGGATTTGAAATACAATCACTGCAATTAAGGTGTTGAGACTATCATGTGCTAATAGCACCTAGTGTGTTCATTCTCTTACGGACATATTGCGGAATGCTGTTTGCCTTTATCTATGGCCTTGGAAAGTTGACTCAAACTTGTCTTGGTCAGTGAAGGGACCTACAGCAGGCTTTTCTCCAGACTTTCAAGTTTTAATTCAAAATAAAATGTAGGGCTTCTTTACAGACAGTTGTCGCACTGATTAAAGTATGTTGGCTTAGAAACGAATGTAACCCCCGGGATAGTGGTTTCCAAATGTTTGGATTAAGGGACCACTGTCAAAACCAGTGTTCCCTGTCATTTTTCTACACAATCCAGAGTAGTTCTTTCTTTTATATGTGGCTGGGCAGCTTGCTTTTATCTTGGATAAATATAAATTTTCTTTCCAACTGTATTTTTGTTGTTGCTACAGGAGGCAGTGGGTTGGAAAGGGGGCCTTTTAAGAAAACAAACCAAAACCCATTGTCACAAGGCTGCCTAAGAGGTTCCAGTCACTAGAGCTTGGGAGTAACGGTAGACCTGTTGACCCTTAGGCGCTACCTGGGCTTTAGTCCTGATTGGCCAGCACACCCCCATTCCTGGATTGCCTAAAGAGGTCCTGATATACATTCTGAGTGGAGCTAGGGGGTTTGGCAGCTGTGTCACTTCCTTGCCCTCCTGTGTAGGGCTGCCCCCAGTTTGAGAGAGACTGCAGTGCTGAATACTTCAAAGGAAATATGCCAGAAACAGGGCATTGGTGGAGCAACCTCTCCCCCGTTCACTCTTGGCTTCTGGAAGTCTGAAGTTTAGGGACACGCTGAGCACAGCGTTCTGTACTCCAGCAGGAAGGGCATTGCAGCAGGGTGAACTGGAGTGCTCCAGTGGTGCTTGGCCCTTAAGGTCTTAAGTGTCTGAATCCCAGCTGAGGTGAATGAGAGGAGGCTGACTGGACAGCTGTGTCTGGGAGGAGCTGAACCAAACCATCAAGAATAAAAAGCCCACCATTCATTGAGCAAGAGGACCAGCAAGGAAGCCCTGGAGGAAGGGCTTAAGAAAAGAGCTATCTCCAGGCGGGGTTGCCACTCTTCCAGACTTTTACTCGGAGGCTGAACTTGCTCGTAACTCAATGTCCATGGGCCCTGTAAGCTGTATAATCAGCCCTGGATGATCCCCTGTTGGCTGTTGCATGTGAGGGAGACACTTCAAGTTCCAACCCTGCTTTAAACTCCGATCTGACAAATACATCAGATGTAAACTCCGATAATCAGGGCCTAGGCCGTGAAGGTCGGCGCTGGCACCTTGAATCGGGCCCGGAAGACAATCAGCAGCCAGTGCAGCGCTTGGAGCACTGGTGTTCTGCGTTCCCTGCGGCCCATCTGAACTGCAGCTTCTGAACCGTCACCATGCGCAGCCCCGCGTAGAGTGCATTGTACTAGTCTAGCCTCGAAGTGATGAACGCATGGATGATAGTGGCAAGGTCTGTCTGAGACATGGGACCTGCCTCTTCACCAGATGTAATTAGTGAAAGGAGCCCCTGGGACATCATGATGTCTCAATGCTCCATAAGGGGCAAGGTTTGTCAGAGAGGGGGTGTGACAGTCCAGGTTTCTTCCCAGAGAGAGGTGGCAACCTGCTTAAGGTTTAAATGTTAGCCCATGTGGGGTGAATGAGTGGAGGGTGACTGTGGGTAGCTGTGGCTGGGAGGAGTTGGACTGAACAGTCAATGATAAAAAGGTTGTAACTGATGGAGCAAGAGGAAGGACTTGAGATAGGATCTATCAGGGCATGCGGAGTTGAGGAAATACGATGGTATTGAAGTTTGTGTACTGTATCGGAGACCTGTGTTTGAGAGTGTGCCTTGTAAACCGGATTGCGCTGCCAGGCAGGAGGCTGGCAAAATAGGGGGAGTTGAAGGACTTGGATAAAGCTTGAGTTTGGTGCCTGTCTTGGGGGTGGGGGGAAACTGAGGTGCAGGTGTGATAAGTTGGGAGCAAATCTTTGTGACTGGCATGGCATGATGATTGTGCAGAGAAATTTATATAATTTCACAAATAAGGCTTAAGGAGATCAAATATTGATATCCATGCCATTGTACAAGCAAGAGGAAAACGAAGTCCCATGAAAGGAACACTATCAGTCCAGTGGCTTTACACATGTTGGCGTGTCTGCTTTAATGTCTGTGAAACATGAAGCTATCATTGCACTCGGTGGTTGCCCAAGTGTGAAAGTCTAGTAATGAGAGTAGAAGAGCTGTGTTTGCTTTCTGGTTCCTCAGTACTGCAAGGCTTGAGTTACAGATATTGCCAGGGGCGTTTTTAGGTCCTAAAAAGGTCAGGGGCTTGTGCCCAAGTTACTTAAAGTACTCCTGCCGCTGGCGAAGCCGCCAGTGGGTTGGCAGACCTAGGGGCGCTGCCTGGGGAGCGCTGCCCGACTCGTATGCATGTGAATTAACTTTAACGGAGCTTTTGGCCTTCTTCAAAATGGAGGTTGTCTGTGTGCCCTGCACCCTCAATGATGATTGACAACTGGGTGTTTCCCACAACTCCAACTACAAGTAGAAAGCAAGTAATAAAGCAGATGCAGAGCACTAAATTCCAAATGGCCAAGCCACAATCAAACACACAAGACACCCTAAAAGGCAGCCTATTAATCACATTATGCCATGCAAAGAAATATTCTTCTAGATACATAACCAGTTCATTTGTGCCCCCAATAATCAATTTGTGCTGCCCCCACCCCATAGCCATTGTGCCCCCCTGCCTGCTCCAATCCCTCTCTTTGCATAATAGGTACCAGCAATGAAATAAAGGGGTTTTTCAACTCCTGTGTTAGTCCAGTTTGTTAATGTCACATACCGTGATCTTTAAAGCCAGATCGTTGACCCTGTAAGCCCCAGGAAAGAGTATAGGGGAACCCCCTTAGATTGTAAGCCCCAGCAAAGACTATAGGGAACCCTCCCCCCCCAAAAGACTGTAAGCCCCAGCAAAGAGTGCCTGAGGTAACAATGACCTAAAAGGGCAAAGTTGGAGAGCCCCTAACTTGCAGGTTTTTGTGAGAGATGTGCACTCAGAGTAGCAGAATACCCCCAGACAGTGGAGCAGGGTTAAACTGTTCTTGCCCCACTACACCCCTGAACCAGTCACCAGCCTCAGTTTTCTGGGCGCCAATGGCTCCCAGGTGCCTGCAACTTTCGTGACCTGTTTACATCAAATATCTCCTGAAATTAGCCAGCCACAATGATGAACAGCAGCATGCTTAGCAGCAGGATTAATTTAATGTTGCCATATATGCACATTTTCTCATAAGCACCCTCTAAAATACAGGTTGCAGGGCTGCAGCAACCTGTTCTCATAAGTGCCCTCTAAAAATGTTAATATATGGCAACCCGATTTAAGGAAAATGTTCTGTTATAAGTTGCTCAGTTCACTCTCTACTTGCTTGCCTGAAAACTAAGCTAAGGATTTTGAGAATCTCTGAATAGGAGCTCACCGCAATCATTTTTCTGTTTTGTTTTTTTTAAAAGGGTGGGGTGGGGGACAAAAAGCAAATGAAATACAAGAGTCTTTACATATAATACACTAAATAAGAAAAACAAAACATAAATAAAGTTCCCCTCTAGAAAATATTAGTAATATACATAGAGTAATAATTAGGGTTAACAATCTAATAAGAAAGTTAGCCTCACAGAGGTTACTCAGTGTAGTCCTGGCCTGGGGCAACGGTAAAAAGGGAAGCAGAGTTGAGGCTTCTGACTCTGCCCTTTCTTTCCCCCCATATTGGGCACAAGGCAGGCAGCGCCCAGCAGTGAGGAGGGCAGCAACAGCAAGGGTGGTCAGAACTGGGGAGGGCAGAGGGGATCTGGCTCTTCTGGGATCTCCCTCCTCCACTGCTGCTCCCCCCCCCCCCTGAATCACAAGGGGGGCATCCCAGGTCGCTGGCTAGGCTTGGGGAGGGAGAGGGAAGTGTCAGTCCCCCATGCCAATAGCCTGCCCCCCTCCCCCCAAGCACCTACCTGCCTGGCCCAGGATTCAGAGCATTTGGGTTCTATTCCTCTGGAGGATCCTTTCACAGGCTCCTCAGTCCTGGAAATGTGCAGGGCTGCAGGAGGGATCAATCTGTAGCTGCCTTTTCTCCCAGTAAAACGCAGGCTCAAGCAGCACCAGCTCACCAGTGGTGCTGCTGGAGCAGGGATCAGCTGGGCGAGTCACTTGGCCTGAGACATGGGCAGTAAGTAACCATTTAGAAACTGACTAGGCGCTAGTCGGTTTCAAATTGAAACCGACTAGAGCCTAGTCAGTTTCAATACTGCACCTCCTGCCTGGGATGGGAGCTCCAGGAAAAGATGGGGGCTCCAGGAAAAAGATCCGGGGCTCCAGCCCAGTCAGCTCACCCCTAGCAATGCCCCTGGATATTGCATGGGATACTTACAACAGGGGAGAGGGAGGACAGTTAAGGGGTGTGCCTAGGTTGATGGCAGGATGGGGGAGCATCTCATGGATCTATGCCATGGGTGAAGAACCTCTTGCTTGGGGACCAAATGCTACCTGCAGGTAATATTTATTTGACCCCTGGATGCAGTTCCTACCCCACAGCACTGAAAGACTGAGCTGGGGGTAAGGGAGGAGAGATGAGAACATGCACAGAAGATCGATCCATGGTACAGATCATGATCTGTGGCCCCAGGGAGGGAAAAAGATTCCCCATCCCTGGTCCTATGCCGTGACTTCTTCCTCTACCCTGGAGTACCTGCTCTCATTTCTGCTCCCTTCCCCTTGAGCATGCTCCTTCAGTGATTGAGGGTAGAGAACAGAGCTGGGCCTATATGATAAATCAGCTGCAGGCCAGATTTGGCCAATGGGCTGCGGATAAAAGGATGCATCATAAAATCTTTCTTTTTCCCTTTCCTTCACCAAAGGCTTGTCTTTACTAGGCAAAACTGGGTTTCAACATAACTGGGAGGAGTTGAGCTAGCTGGCATGATGCTGACTGACAGAGCAGTCATTGCAGATAAGGACGGCTCATGGTCAGCATTGTCTCACCCTGCTTCACTTTAACCATGTGTCTAGTGTGATATGGCCTAGCAGCATTTGTGCTGGAAAACCCTTAACCCACTACCCCTTAGTCATTCCTCCAAGCCTAATGTATTCTCGCTGTCTCAAAGATAATTTTGTTTTGTATAGTCTTTAAAATTTAAAAATCTACTACTCTGGCCTTGCTCACTACCACTACTTTGCTTTAACTCTCTTCCCCCCTCCCCATTTCAGTGAATAGTACCACATTTAAAGTGTATTGGGTAATTACCTCTGGGAGTATATACTCCTGATTAAGGAGAAGTATATACACCAGTGTACCAAGTCAAACGGCTTCTCCAGGAGATTGTTGAGCTTGCAAACAAGGTAAGGTATTAACTAGTCTCTTAACCCCCAACTACTAATGGTGTCCCCTCCCACTTCAGCCTCCCCCCAGGGTAATCCTGTCTGTGCCAACACTTGCAAAGTGGGTTGTTGCCTCTGGAGTAAGTATCCAGGAATAGCTAGTTTGTATAAACTGGGCGTCTGTTGCCAGAATCTCAAAGACACAGCCAGGTAAAATGCACTATTTGACAATGGTTTCCCTCCTGTTGTTGCAACTAACAATTATGGCAGTGGCTTGGCAAGTCTGTGGTGGGCCAGGGCTTATGCCCCATTAATGGATCCCTCTGAGGGGGAGGGGGGTCTTAAGTGATGACCTCCCAAGGCTTTTGACTGGCTTTGGCCTCCTCCCACAGAGATTGGTGTGCTGCTGCCTTGGCTCCCAGGATGGGTCCCCAGAGTGGCAGCAGCCCCATTGGAAAGTAGAGTAGGCGGGACAGTGTTCCACTTTCACCTACTCTGAAAACTTTCTAACACTTGGGCTTCTTGCAAAGTACCCTACCAAGAAGGATGTTTTCAGATGGGGAGGGGGGGGGGGGCGAGGCAGGGGGAGTGTTGAACTCCTTTACTAAGGGTGCCTAGAATGCTTGCAAAGCCCCCACTAAAGTCCAGGGCCTGAGTTTATTTGAGCTCCCTTGCTCGATTGGTAGTTATGCCCCTGAATTAAGACTTAACTGCAATTTACAGTGATTGGGTGGGGAGAATCTTTCAGTTGACTTTGTATTGGAAAGCATTTTGCATATAGTCCTTTTCACCCTCCTTTCTTGCACAGTTTCCCTTTGTGTCTGAGCTGTGGGGGGAGAGGGGGGACTTTTAGCCAGTAGGAAAGTGAGATTGCACTCCTACAAAAACTAGCAGCAGGACAATAAAGAATGATCTTTTATAGTAGGAAACTGATTGGCTTTGAAGATGCTGCTGTCCCTTTAAGAGATTGGGGGGGGGGGGGGGGGGGCCGGAAAGCCCCATGTTTTCTGTTGCTGAGCATTCACAAATCTCTTGCTTTTCCTGCCAGTTCAGCAGCAGCTAACCAGCAGTATTCCCAGTGCTGGCGATTGGCCTAGCCACATCAATTATATTGCGTAACCACAAGTGGATTGTGCCGGCTTCCAGAGCCTTAGTACACTGGTGGAAAGGAAAGCCCCGCTTTGCTCCTTGCCAAAGAGAAGATGTAATGGGGAGAGGAGAGCTACTGCTTTTTCTTTTTCCTCTGTGCCCTGACACCCAGGAGGGAATCCATCATAAAAGGCAGCCGTTTCTATTTTAATAAGAAAATCTTTCTAGCTCTGAGGGTGTTCCTTCATGTTAGGGTAGCCATTGGATTTGGAGCTGCATGTACCCAATGTAATGCGGCCCCCAGCTGTGGGTGGGGGAGATGGGCTGGACTGCTCTCTTCTGGGAGCCGGCTAGCTCCCCTCAGCCCAGCCTGTGTGCAGCGGTTGTGTGCAGGTGTGGGTATTGACCGTAGGTGGGATTCATCCGTAGCATCCCTAGGCTTTTCTGACCTGACAGGGGCTACTGGCAGACTGAGAGTGCTTGGCTGGCAGTCATTGCGTGAGTGTACCCATACACTGTGTCACCTGTGAGAACACCTTTTGCTGGAGATCACAGGTGAGGGCAATGTGTTGAAACCCCTGGAATCTATAGACAGCAGTGAAATGTAATGCATGATGAGAACTATACTTAATGTTTGACCTGGATTATTAACTTGGGCACTCACACATGCTCATGTACGTAAATGCATGCACTCTGCCTCCCCCTATGTTCCTCCATTTTTGCTTCTGCCACAGGGAGCTGAGATTGAGAAGATTGCCCCCTGTTCTCCCTCCCCCCACCCCCAATCTCACTGAGTCTAGGACTGACCCCTGTGATTCCTTCTCCCTCCTGTTCTTATGTTTAGTGCTTTGAGGATCAGAACTGAAGCCTGTAAACGCTGCTAGAGGCAGACCAGCAGCATCACAC
>QEPC01013926.1:1376964-1398729 GCA_003113815.1 Sphenodon punctatus | reverse complement strand
CTCCCCACTACCGCATCTTTGCCTCACGTCACTTTTAAAATGCCACCCCGTCACATGTGAATGTGGCCACAGACTGATGCCTTTTAGGAATACTGAGTTGATCAGGATGCAATTTTAACTTTAATTTTAAAACTGGCGTCTGGCACAAAGATACCACAGAAATAGACTCATCGCTGCTTGATCAGGATTAAAGGATCTGTTTACTCAGCTCTGATGACCTTAGACAAAAATGTTTAGTTTAAAAAAAAAAAAAGCAACCCAACTTCATTTGCCCTTGGAGGATGTGACTTGAGCTACAGGAAGTAGCATGGGCATCCCCACTGAGTAAGAGCGCACTGCTGGTGGGTCTCTTAGCTCTATGGAGAAACGTACTTTCAGAGAGAAGGGCCTTTTAGGAGAGGCCGTCTACAACATTCCTGGTTGTGTACGTCCACTCTTGTGGGTTGTGGCTTGATATTTGGCTTATTGAGGTGTTCCATCAGCTCCAGACAGCACTTAATTTTGTAGAAAGAGAGGTGCTGGGGCTCCAGCCGTCCTGCCCCTTAATCCTGGACGCATGGAAGGTACTTGGACGGATTAGCGGGACTGCCTTGTCAAGCTCCTTGACTCCGGCACCAACTCTTGTTCCCACCACAGCCGGATTAAGTGTGATGGGGCTTGGGTTGGGGCTAGGCTGCCAATCGGTGATTTTGTGGCAAAACCTTCTGTGTTGCCAGAAGGCCACAGCAGTCTTCCTCCCCCCTCCCCCAGGAGTCTCAGCCTCACCCTTGTCAGAGAGAATGAAGCGGAGGGGAATGCTTCTGCCACGAGTGCAGTTTTGCAGAGTAGCAGCAGGGGCAGGATTTGAAAGAGGTGCCATGGCTGCATCCTGGCTTGAAAAAGAGGTTCTGGGGCTCAGGCCTGGCAAATTTGGGGACAAGTAAAGTCCTGGCTCCAGCCCCCTTTCTATAAGCTTTTTTAGCAGCTGCATAAGAACAACGAATGCTTGTATGGAGTAGGCTGCGTCCAGGCTGGTTGTGTAAAAGGATGGAAAAGGTCTTGGAGGATAGGTCTGTAAGTAGCTGGCAGTCAAGGAGGTCAGGGAAGGAGACCTCTGGGAGCTGGAAATAGCTCACTGTGTTGTGACCTGTTGTGCGCTTGTGAAACATGCGATACTTTCCACTGTTGGAAATGGGATACTGGGCTAGAAAGACTGTGGGACTGACCTAGTATGGACACTACTTTTGTTCTTAGGTGGGTGTGAAGTCCCCACCTGTCCCCTCTTCGTGAGCGCCTTGTCTTTCCCTGGTGGCCACTCCTTTTGAGGCACTTGGGGTTGCCAGAGGCCCATTATTGGAGAACATTCCAGCTCCAGAGATCTCTGTAGAATCGAATCCATAGTGTCCCTGGTGATGGCTGTATAGTCTCATCCCACAGCGGACTCTAAACTCCCACCCCCTGCTGGGCCAGTTGGCTGTCCCTCCAGTAGGTGGCTGAGCTTCTGACCTATATTTGGACTGCAAGCTGTAGCCAATGTAACCATGGTGGGCTGCATGATGGGTGCAGGGATAGCCCTAGAATTCATGATGCTTGGTCTGGGGGTGTCACTGGAGGGTGTGAGGGTAGGGTTTAACCAACGGGGTCCCAGGAGTGCTGCTGGGGTCACTGCCTTTCCAGAGGGCCGGGTCCTAGGAGCTTCAAGGACACGGCTGCCGCTCTAGAAGGAGGATCCTTGGAGTGCTGCAGCTATGAGTCTTGGGAGCAGGGCCCAAGCCTCATTTTTGGGACCCAGTACAAACTTGTAACACGGGCCCCGTCCCACACACCATGATCCCATTCCATAGATAGAGATTTTTCTTTCATGACTCATGAGATTCTATTTTATTTCTGAAATTACAAATTAACACCATGGTGGCTGGCCCACAATGGGGCTTTCCTACCATACCTCAAAACACCCCTCTTTTTTTGCTGTTGCTATTGTTGTTTAATATCCAGTCTGACTGATTTGAAAGCTTGCTGACTATTTTGTAACTTTTTCATTGGTCCTAATAAAGGTATTATCCTGTGGTTTTGATTTTTTTAATGGACCAACGCAGCTGCAAACGTTTTAGAAATGGACCAATTCACTTTAAAGCTTTATTTTTCTGGCCTTTTTCATTGAAAAATCATGAATTCTCTCCCCAAAGTCAATTTCTCTTGCAAATTCACACACTATAGATAAAATAGCAAGGTGGCTTACCTGTTCTTGCCCCATAGTAGAACGCCTGCAGTTTTTGATGAGCGCTAGCTTGCTGAAACTTCTTTCAGCTTCTGCCACAGACGCTGGCAGTGTGCAAAAAATACAGAGGGCTATGTACGCATGTCATGGAAGATTAGTTGCAGTTGTTTTTTTGTAACTCTCATTTAATAGAATAAGTGGGGGTAGTTCATACTCGTTTCCCAAAAGTAGACTTGAAGATTCTTTTCAAATGTAACATTTCACATAGCCAGACATTGTGTGTGAGTGAACTAGAAATGTCCTTTCAGTTCCAGGCACTAACTATTCCCTGTTCCTAGGATCTAGTGTCAGTTCTGTGCAATCAAGACTAACTCATTTACTCACGTTATTTGGGGCCTGTAAATCCTACCAGCAGGCAGCACTGGAGTGGCTCCTAAACACTGTCCCTGGGATCAATTATGTCCCTGATGATGATGCTTTGTCCTTCCCACCAGAAGCCTGTCCCTCCCTCTGCCTATGCACAAAGAACTCTGGGACTTGTAGTTCTTGAGAGCATGTCACATAAGTAGGGTGACCACTGAGCCATTGCCAGAAAAGAGGACAAATGTTTGCATGAAATTTACATATGACATTTGATACCAATTTATGCAAATTTGTGGGGCAGAGGGTGGGGCTAGAAGCAGGCAGAGCCAGCACAATGGTTAAGCCAGTGGCTTAACCTAGCAGCAGCAAGGAGTTCCCAGAGTCAACATTGGAGGGAGATTACATTAGTTAATCCTGTGAACTCCTTGCTGCTATGTGAAGTCCTGCCACTGGAGGATAGAGCAAGATCCTAGCAAGGATTCCCCACCGCAGCCCAGTTGGGGACCTGCAGGTAGCCAAGCCTTGTGCGAAGTTGGCTCTAAGTTTATTGATCTGTGACAGCATCTCTCCTCCCTTCCCATGGCCTCTGAAACCCTGTAGGCAACCCCATCTTGTCCTTCTATCTCTCCTCTACTTGACCTTACTTTTTTTTTTTTTTAAACACCTTTGAAATTGAAATAGTCTCCCAACACTTGGTCTCTCACACCATTTCAGTATGAAATCCTCCCTTTTGTTGTCATGGACATACACTGACAGCCTTTGCTGTCACAGTAGACATCCAACCTGCATGAAAATTGGAGGGGAAGGGAATTGGGGGTGGATAGTCTGCAAAAAGACCCAGTGAGGAGTTAAACATTTAAACCAGGTGACTGTGTCTCTACAGACTGAGACTGCAACACAAGTCAATAATAGCGTTGGGCAGCAACTAAGACCTGTCCACAACGTGATCGACCTTGCACAGAGAATTCAAACATTTGGACTGAAATGCCATTAGATGATTACAGTTATAATTTTTCTACCTGTATTTTTGCATTTCCTGGCTAGCAGAATATTTTCAAGAGGTAGCCAGAAAGACAATACATTTTTTTTGTTGACTCATTAAAAGTCCATAGCGTGATGCCCTGCACAACCCAAATTTGTATTTATAGGATTAATTTTAAACCTCCATTTGAGCAATTACACTGAAATGAAAAAGACAACGAATAAAGGAAATCTAAAAGTACCTTGGAAACTTGCTTGGTGAACGTGCTCCCATATATCTTGACTTAATGTGCACGGTGCCACTGGGAGAGACTGGAGAACCCGAGCCTCCCCGAGTCCGGCTGTCCGTGCCTGTTCTTGCAGAGTTAACAGTTTACAATGTAGGGAACTAGGAACCCTTTCAATGACTAGCTCTCTGTGGTTATATTATAGTAAGGATATTGCACACAGCATGGTTCCTTAATACTCACACATGATGGTCAGGATCTGCACATCCCCTGTAGGCATCTCTCTACCTGTGGGGCTTGCGGGCTCTCTGCATGCGGTAAGGTTGGAGGAATCGCACCCATCATTGTCCTTGTTTATTCCACCTGGCCTTTACAGCTCACACACTCGTTTGAGGGACAGCAGGCACCTCCAAACCATTGTGCTGATCAGCCAGCAGTTCACAACCTACTGCCAGCTCAAAGACCCAGGCACCACTGTGCAGCAGTACTGCAATGAGCTTGGGGGGGGGACTGTGCATCTTGACAGAAGAGCTCTCTGACCCCCAGGCTATGGGGAAGGGTGGACAACCAGGGGGTGGGGCTGAGCAGGAACGAACATTGCAGCCTGGAAAAAAGTGGCATTGCCCCCCACCCCCCGAATCTCCAGGGCCTGGTAAAGTGTACCCACCCCCACCCAATGGTTGGGCCTTGCTTAGGAGTGCCAGACCCAAAGGAAGTGCTTGCCCCAAGATCATCTTCCCCCATGCTGGGTGCTTCAAGCTATCATGGCTCGGACTCCCTCTCCGGCATTTCCATGGGGCTCTGAGGGCCATGGCCCCATCCTGAGGCTAGCTCTGGGGTGTGTGCCCCTGATTTATGGCCTGTTGAAACATTCTGTGGGAGTTGCAGAGAGCACATGTACAAAGGAGAACAATGCTTTGGTGGTAGATCTTGGGAAGTCAGTGGAGTTCCAATGGGTAACAGGCACAAAAGGCTAATTACGGCTGGGTCAGCCAATTAAAATTGCATGTGAATAGATTAATGTTGAAACTGCTCAACTAGCTCCATGATCACTGAACTGAAAGGATCACTTGCATGTTTTAAAAAATCAATTGCAGTTCTCTAAATCAGGATTTCTTGTGTATTACACATAGGATGGCAGGGTGGGAACTAACACCCACTTTTAACCGAAGGCCGATAGGTGGGGTCTAAGTGACCCAAAAGGGGTACAAAAGAACTAATAAAACTTTTTTTTTAGCAAACTTCTACCACTCCATGACTTTGTCAACCATAATGGGCTCAATTGCCCTGTGGTGTGTGGTGCCTCCCCCCACTTGTAATTTTTTAAAAATTTAAGATTTTTATTCTGACGCTGCTGGGGGTCAGTTGACCTCCATTGAAGTGCATGGGAAACTGAAAGTACTATGTGCCTAGGGGTGCTGAGGATAATATAGACACCACCCCCCCCCAATGCTGTTAAAAATAAATGTTTGTTTCTTTAAATGTTTAAATCCAAACCCGTTCTTTCCTTTGTTTCTCACAACAAATGGCAATAGAAAGAAATATAGCATTGTCTGTTTTTGTTAATGACATTTTTGTGTGTAGAAAAATATAACTCCAAACACTTTTGGGGGTCTATTATACCTCAAGCTAAAGAACCACTTTACAAACATAAATTGAGTTGTATATTTTTTGGCAGTTATAACATTACTGGTGTGAACTTTCAACACTGTTTTTTTCATCATAGCTGTTTGCAGAGTTCATTTTGAAAAATACTTACCAATCAGCCATATGGGGTTATTTGGACCCCTCCATTTATTTGCAAAGTGATACTTTTGGTCAGTAAGGGTTAACATTAAAACCTGTTTGCAACAAGGTGGTTATCTAAAGGCAGGTCAGGAGATTTCATGGAGCCATCTCAGAGGAATATAAAGTGTGTCAATGACCCCTCCATTTAACTTGCTAAGTGACCCCTTTGTCAGTAAGAGTCAACATTAACATTGACCTTTTTGCAATAAGGTTGCTATCAAAAGGCAGATATCAGACTTCATGGCGCCATCTCGGAGGAATACAAAGATAATTAAATAAAATCACTAATTGCTTGGTAAACACTTGGCACCCCAGTGGAAATCTCAGCTGCTATTCCTGTGTAGTTGCTAGTGTTAACATTGGGTGAAAACAGACATGACGCTAACCACACTTTAACCACACTTGGTGGTCATTTATACATGTTACAGGGCTGTATTGGTGCCCTATACAGCCCTGCAACATGCATAAATGACCACCAAGTGTGGTTAAAGTGTGATTAGCGCCATGTCTGTTTTCACCCATTGTGGCCATCATGGGGTATTACTGAGGCTGCCTTTTGTTTTATTCCTATTCCTGTTCTCCCCACCCTCCACAAAGTCTAGATAGTGTGATTATTATTTTTTTCTAGACAGCTGTTGTCTTTTTCAAATTAACCCCCTGTTGTCTTTTTATTTATTTATGGCTTAATTGGGGTCTGTTGGACATGCCTGCCCACTGTACTAATCCAGTGTTGGCGGTCAAACTTGCTAGGGTTAAAACTGAATTTACCTTGTTGATGACCTGGGTGTTTATCCTTTACATTCCTCATCTCTGTTTGAGCAATTAATGTGGCACCTACGCCTTGACCAATCTGCAGCTGGCACCCAGATTTAAGAACTAGGGTTGCAAAAATGGAAGCAAGGTAAAGGTTCAAAATGAAGAAACTGAGGTGGTGATAAGCTGAAATAATGAGACAAACTATGGAAAAAATGGAAACAGATGGAAAAATGGAAAGTATGGTAATTATAACATAGTGAGTACAGCTAGTTAATTGGTGGTGGTCCATGCCTGAACCATCCTAGATGGTTGGGGTACAGCAAACTCAGTGGGTTTACCTGTTTTTGTGGGTGCCTCTTTCAGCTCGAATTCCTTGGGGGAGTAATTTGATACAGTTGAAATGCTGACTTGATGTTAAGAATGACAGCAGATTGATGAGACTTCAAAATGAGCAACCCATTGTGATGGGTGAGAGCTCATCACATTTCTTGGAAACAAATGTCGCCCTGCCTCTTACAAATTTCAGGTGAATGCAGTTTGCACAAAGCATCCAGGGGCAGGACCAGGAAGCCAGAGAGAGTCAAAGGGGAACAATGCCTAATGGTGGGGTGACCAAATGATGTCCCCTTCTCTAGTGAAGGCCTCCCTCTAATGTAAAATCCCCCAAACATTTAAAAAAAAAAACAAAAAACAGCCCTATCCACTGAATAATAATAATTAGCATGTTTCTTCTGATCAGATTTGGTTGCAAAGCCTGTATTTTGTAGCCAGCTCTAACTTTCTTAACCAGGCCTCCAAATTCAGGGTGCAATGGTCAGAGCGTGGTTTTCTCCTGCAGTTTCTCTCTCTTCTGTGTGCGCTTCTGCAGGAGAGAATCCCATCAGCGCTGCCTACAGCATAGCACTTCCTTGGTGTCTGAGCGAATACTATGGGGGCCGTCGGAGGCTCCAATGTGAGTCATGCCACTGGAGAAAGTAGGAGAGCGATGTTTGAGCTGCTTCACGGCCTGTTTTTGAAAAAGATCTGGGGATTATATTAGATGTGACTTAATGAGTCAACCACACAATGTAGCAGCTAAAAAGGCCAATGCTGTTTTGGGTGGCATTGTAGTACTGTCTGTAAGACAAGGGAAGGGATTGTTTCTCTCTACTCATCCCCTTGCAGGCCTCCTCTAGAATACTACATCTGGTTTTGGGTGTTTCACTTTAAGAAGGATACTTACAAGCTGAAGAGAGTTCAAGGTAGAGTAGCAAGGATAATAAGGGGATAGAATGAATGATCTGTGAGGAGAGATTGAAGGAACTTGGAATATTTAGCCTAGAGAATAGAAGATTAAGAACAGGGGGTGCATGATTACAGTTTTCAAATATGTAAAAGGCTGCTATAAGCAAAACTGCACAGTTGTCATCTCTAGCCACTGAGGTAATGGACTTAAATCAAAGGTGGAAAGATTTAGTTAAACAATAGGAAGGGTTTTATTTTAAAAACTACCAGGATAGTGAGGTAGTAGAATAATTTGCCAAGGGAGGTTGTGGTTGCCCCATCACTGGAGGCCTTTGAAAATAGGTTAAAGTGACCTCTCTCGGGGATGGTCTAGGTACAGTGTATTCAATAGCAAGTGGCTGGGCGAGAACCCTTGGGGTTCCTTCCGGCCCTATAATTTTCTGCAAAAATCAGGGTCCTCGAGGAATGCGGCTGCTTAGACTATTAATATCTTTTTTGCCTTTGGCAATTAAGCAGTAGCAATTGAATCTCCTGATTTATATTATAATGAGATTATAGGCTAGGTAGATACACACACACACACACACTGTCCAAATTGTGCGTGGGATCCCCTGTACTGCATAGTAAATGCAATGTTTCATCTGGCTCTGGTACTTCTAAAGCATCGCTGGATGAAGTGGTTTGAGTTACTGGGGTAGGAGAACTCAATAACTGGTGTGTGCATATATGGGATTGTACTCTAAGGATGACGATGCTTATCGTGAGTTCTCTAAGGCCACCAAGTGGGTCTTGAACCTAGGTCTCCCAGGACCCAACACACTAGCCTTTGGACTGCGCTCCCTAGTGCTCAATGCAGAAACCAACAACTCTTCCTGATTTCAGTTACTAGTAATATCGAATACTCTTGATATATCGTCATTGGGCACAGATAGGAAATACAGAATTTTCTCCCTGTTGCCTTTGCTTTATATATACGTAATTATTTTTTTACTGAGATCTTCCCATTTATGACACACAAAGAGCTGCTTCCTTCCATTTAATAGTTCATTTTACCTAATCCGATCTATGCTTTTCTGTCCCACCTGTCACCAGTGTATTTGAGCACCTTATGAAATAAAACCTGTGAGTGCTCTAGTTCTACTATGCAGAGATTAAAATTGTTTTAATGTTCCCCTCCTATCGGGAGGCAGCTGGGGTTGCTAAGGATTTCACTTATTTTTTTCTCTCTCCTCCTTTCCTGTTGTTTCAGAGCTCAGGCAGAGTAATGTTTGTGTGTGGGAAGGGCAGGCCAAAGAGGTGGGTCTTGTGCTACTGTCCAAAAGGTTCTCAAGTTCATGATCACATGTTTTTCCTCTGGCTTCCAAATGGTTCCCAAGTGGTGTTTCATGAAGCTGTGTTGAGGGATCTGTAGCTGGTCTCTTGAACGGGTTAAGCAAAGTCATTTTGATCCCCACCAGCAGGAAACTGGTAGGGAATGACCATAATATACATGTGCTGGTCACTTCCAGTCAGTACATGTGAAATAATAGTATCAGCCCACCTTTTCAGATGGCCACAGTGCCAGAAGGGACCCAATCACAATCAGCCCACAAGGAGCATGTTCTGGGCTGTGACCATCTCTAGTGTGGGTGCGTGGTGAGTCTACAACAAATGTTGGGGACTGACAGTACTTGATAGCAGCGAATGCTTTTAGGGCCACTGTACTGTCCTAAAAGGGCAGCCAGTTAAAGATCGTATGAATGTCACTAGACGGTTGTTCATTATTTTTTAAAAAACAATTCTCAGTATTGGCTCAACTCTGTTTTCATTTTATAGCCCCCTCATTGAAATCTGGCTGACTCTGATGAGAATGGAGTTAGGCCAGTGCTGAGTCACTTTGAGAATCTCACTCTTGTCCTCTCTTGCTAATATCATGGAGAATAAAAAATACTAATGGATGCGATTGTAATTTCAGTATCTGCTGTTGTAACTGCATTTATAGAGAGGTTGTTGCTGTGTTGGTCCCAAATGTAATAGGTGCAGATAGAGTTGTTCAGGTGATGTGGTTCTTTTGTTGCTGATGAGAGCATGCAAGCTTTTGGCCCACAAAGGGCCTTTTTTCAGCTGTGTGCCTTGCTTTGAGGGTTGCTCTTGTGTATGCAGGCAGGGAGACATTACAGAGAAGCTTTTCATATTACTCAGATATGTGCAGACATAGTCCATCATGGTCTGCTTAATTTTTCTGCTTCTCTGATATTCATGAAGGGAAAGGTGGTGAAGTCTTTCAAAGCTCAATAAAGCGTGCTTATTGCTTATATACATTCCTCTCTACTGAACTGGAAAGTTTTCAGTGTCCATATCCAGTCACACTCCATATCATCATCTATTCCATCTTGGGTTTGAAAGATGGGCCTGAAAATGTCATTCCTAGTAGAATAAGGGTTCATCCCCCAAAGTATAGTAGCCAAAATCAACACTCCAAGGCCATTTTTAAATGAGCACGGCTGGGGGGCGGGTCCGTGTCCACTGAGTGGGATGGCTGCGGAGTACCCATGCAAATAGACTGGGGAGGGGTTCAGACAGGCAACTCCCTGTTCGGGTACCCCAGCAGCCTTTACGCGCTCCCCCTGCCATGGAGCATGGGGGAGGGAGAAGCACACCTGGCTGGCCTCTGATACAGACCTGCCCTTGCCGAGTGCTGGGGAACCCGGGCTGCCCAGCACTCTTAGCTGGTTTTTGTGCCTTGCCCACAGTTCCTCTGAATGGTGGACCACTCAGCCAACATGGCTGGCTGCCGCTGTTCATACGGGCTAGGAGTGCGTAGGCCACTGTCCCCGTGCATCATTCTGCCTGCCACCATATAGAGCATTCGGCTTTTTCGCCAGTTCCCCAGGAGTGGTCCTGGGTGGGTGCTACTGTGTGGGTCGTGGGAGCGTGCACCCCCAGCACACCACCTTCAGACATGTGCTCGGATGGGTGGACCTGCGTGGTGGTGTCTCATCTAAAAACCGCCAAAGTGTTGTGAGAGATCCTGACCTTTTCCTACGCTGTCTGGTGATCCTATGTTCCCTGTCACTTAATGCAAAGAGTTTGCTCATGTGGGTCTGATTCTAGCCAGTAGCAATGGTACTATGGGATGTAGTTTAACCTGGATGATATCTCGGAGACCACCTCCTCCCCTACGCTCCATCGCGATCCTTGAGGTCAGCTGAGAGCGCCCTCTTGTAAGTACCATCTGTGCACCAAATTTGTATGGGAAGGACACACGGAGAGGCATTCTTGGTGGCTGCTCCACAGCTTTGGAACTCCCTTCCCTTGGAGGTTCACATAAGCCCAGGCTTGATCGGTTTTTTTTTGAAGAGATGCAAGAATTTGGCCAGGTGCTTTTATTTTTTTACATGGTATATTTGTGTGTGTGTGTGTGTTAATATTGTCAACCACCTTGAGCCTATGGGAATAGGACAAGCTATAAATCTAAATAAATAAACTAGCAATTTGTTTGTATTGATTGGTAAAACACAGTTAAAGGATACCCATCCAGTGCTCTGGGTAAACTTGAATCTTCATTTCTTGAGATGAACTTGAATCTTTGGCAGTGAATCCCACTTTTTCTTCATTGTGCCTGAAATACACCTGTCCCTGATCCAGCCTCTCTGGTGTTCCAACAAGACTGGGGTAAGATGGTGAACTTCATACTAATGTGCTGCCTTCTGCATTGGCTTTGGCTAATAAGTGTCTGTAAAAATCAGTTTCCCCCTTCCTTGCTGTTCTGCAATGGAGGTGTTCCACTTCCTCTCCTCCTGGATGTTGGGGGAAGGTGATGCATTATCGTGAGGGCTGCAGTGCTTCATGATATCACAATCATGGGGTATTTACCCAGTGGTATCTTTGATTGTGATATAATGTGTGGCTAGCGACCACGCATTTCCTATCTGCAGAAGTATTCCTCCTGTATGTGTTCACACATTCAAACTAGCATATCCACGAGGGGTAGTTGCCAGTGCCACCAAATTGTTTCTTACCGGGAGCAGTTATTTCATTTTGTGTCCGTCATACCACACATCTGACTGTAACAGGCTCTAGAATGGAATGGGAAGCACATTAACATACGCTCCTGTAAAACCAGCAGGGAAAGGGTTAACTCTGATACATTTTTTTCCCTGCCCACAAAGGCCTTAATGGTACCACTTGAAGAAGGCTGAGAAGTGCTCCCTGCAAAGCACTTTTGTTTTTCCTTATGATGATGGTGTTTTTGTTGGGTGTTTGCCGAAAGAGTAAAGACTGTAAAAGAGACTGCAAATTCAAGAGTGTGGAGGACTGTGGTGTTTGCCTTTAAAACACCCCACTGCCCGACCTCAACCAGTAAAGACCATTTGTGGGCAGAAGTCTTTGCACAGTCGGAAATGCTATATAATGTCTTCAGTGGTACGTGGCTCCTCCAACAGGCAACAGTGGAGCAGATGGAGACATGGTTTGCACTTCATCACAAACCTAGTTTGTATTCTGGGTGTGGTGAGGAGAACCCAATTTAATATATATATATGAGAGAGTTTCTTTTTGCCAGCCAGCCATCAGGCACTACCAAATTGTCCACAATTTGTCTGATCCCAGTGGAAGTGTTTTTGGGTGTTAACAAACAACCTTTTGTCCTATTCCCAGAGGCTAAAGGTGGTTGAGAATCTGGGTTTGGTCCATGGAGCTCCCGCTCACGTGTTTAGCATGTCCGATCTAATCATGTGCTTACAGGCAGCCCCCACTTAGCGGCACCAGTAAGAGCGAGAGGGGAGCAGGAAGCTGTGCTCTTCGGAACACTCTAGGCTCTTTGCCCATGACTCTATGGTGCTGATGGACCTGTACATGTGGAGGTACTTCATGCAACCTAATTGATGGGACACGGTCACATGGGTGCACGTTGGCCTGCGTTCACCTGCACGGTGCGCTCTGCATGCTCCGAGATCCTGCTGCTCGCCAAGTGGCTGGTGGGGGCAAAAACCTACTAAGCAAGCAGTTGGACACCCACCTGGTGTGGGTTACTTATTGTCTCTTGTGTTAACACCCTCTGTTGCATGTAGCCCCATATTGCCACCAGGTGGTGGTGTTGCTTATTATCCTGCATCCCACAATTCATACTGTGTGCTCTCCAGAGAGGAACTAAGTAGCACAGTATGGATAATTATTGATAAAATATCCTTGTTTCACTTTGTATCACTGTTGTTGGAAGATTTGCAGATTAGGAATAATCTCGCAGGACCCATGACAATTATACTTTCTCTATGGTCTTCATCAGTAATGTGTAAATGCACATAAAGGGTAACGTCTGCAGGTAGAGAGCGATGGGGTGTCTCTTGTGCTAGCTTGCCGCCACCCACTTTTCAACAGTAGTGTGTTCAAAGATGCAACAAGGTAAACACTGCTTTTCTTTCTTTCTTTCTTTTCTATACCAACACAGTCTTTTACTATGTTCCTATAAACAAATTACCACTGGTGCTTTTTCCCCACAAGAATTTGCAGTGGGCCAAATAGTTTCCTCTGGTATCTCCGTGTTCTCGCAAAGGTTTAAATGGAATGAAGGGTTTTATTTGCCCCAGAGCAAAGCGTTCGCACAGTGGTTTGCTTTCTCAGACTCTGTAACGGCACAGCTGCAGTCAGTTAATGTTGGGATGAACAAACGTTGAGTCATGGCCAGTGGAAATAGCAGGGACCGTTCGAGTCCGGCTTCAGGAAGGATGCATGATAAAAACTAAAGACTTGACAAAGACTAGTACATCATTATGGGCAGCTCAGTGGAAACTTTTTTTTTTCCAAAGTAAACAAGCTGTTGGGCTGTGCTATGGAAGTGTGGGAGAATAATACTGAAAACTCTACTTCTAGGCTTGATTCCATCGGCTTCTCTGCTGCAGTCTCAAAAACTGGTACATAACAGAGAGACTGCAGCTGGACTCGTCCTTTTTATAGGGCATCCAGCCATTGTCTATCTTTTCTGACACAGGCTGGACCTCAGGGTAGGTGAGAAATTGGCTGATCTTCCCCATTCCTCTGTTCGTTGCTGCACCAAACACTCTCAGATGCTGGGTTCCATTCACTGGTGCTCATTCACTACCTTCTGTACAGTGCCACTGTAGGGGGCCTGTGCTGCACCCCTCACTTCTACACATACCTGTCTCTCCTTTGCCCCCAAGCTTCTGACATGAAGTACTGTGAATAAAACACACAGGTGCAGAGATGTGGAGATTTCCAACGTGATCCTAGCAGTCAGTGGGAGTCACTCTGAGTACTGCTTGATAGAGCTGAAAGGAGTACTCAGTTTTGTACCCCTGGGTACTGCCAAGGTAAGCTGACAGACCTGTTGCATTCCCTTCCCAGGGCTACACAATAGCATCATCATTGCCCCTGGCACTGTTTACCTTTGGAGTGTGTTGAGGTGATGGCATCAGAACTAAGCGGTGGCAGAGCTGGGGCCCTGGGTAGTGGCTTGCCTATATGCCCAGGCCTGTGCATGCACAAAAGACCCCTGGTTCTGCTGTTGCTGCCTGATTACTCTCCAGCTCTGCTACCATCACTTTGCCACCTGCCACAAAGTAGGAGGCAAAAAAGTGGAGACAGTTCAAGTATGTATGGGTGGTGCAGGAGATATACTGGTTTTTGTGGGTACCCATTTCCGCTCTCCTGCTGGAAAGGAGGCAAGAGCCGGAGGTAGGATAATGGGGCAGCTGTGGCCAGCTACAGCCTTTTAGTTGCTGAGATGCTCCCATTCTTGGCATGCTCTTTCAAACAGCTAGGTCAGCCAGTGGGAGCTAGGGGCGTTTTGCCTGCAGCACAGAAGAGCAGGTTTCTATTATCCTGGAGGCATGTGGTTGTAAACTGTTCTGAAATCCCAGGGACTTGGGTTCTAGCCTGGCAGGAACAGGCACAGAGGTTCCCTCTTCCTGGATAATAAACAGAGCTGGTTTCATATGCAAATCAGGATTTCAAGTTTGAAATGTTCATATTTCTTGAAATATCAGTCCAAAGTAATTTCTACCCAGCTCTAATTATAGGAGTTTTCTTTTAGCTTGATGAGGAACGTATGTTGAAAGAGGACTGGCTAGCTATTCTGGAGTTAATTTATCTGGATTTAAAGCTATTTGTGTCCTCTCTGACATGTTAAATTACCTTCCAGTAACTGCAACACAGTGAGGACAGTCTCCCTTCACCCTGCAAGTGAAATACCACATACTGCCCTAAAATACTTCCAGGGAAGGAATGTTTTATATGAACAGGCCTAAGTGCATTCCCAAGGTCACACAAGAAATCTGTGGCAAAATTGAACCCAGTTTATCCCAAATTCTTGCCATGGACTTACCTCCATTCTCTGTTTCTCCTCCTCTTCCTATGTGACTGGGTTGTAATAATTTTTCTCCCCCTTTTAAAACTCAATCCTGCAAGAGCTATCTGTCACGTTATGCTGAGGTTTAAACCTACTTGTGCTGCAAAAATGAGAATTCCCACGACAGCCTTAACTCTGCTCTCTTAAGGGAGTGTATGCTACAAGAGACGCTTACGTTACATGATCAGATGACACTGAGCCGTGGGGATATAACATTTGGCAAATATTTACGTTACAAATCAAAGTTAAGTTCGTGGCAGCATAGTGACCTGTCATACACTAATTATGCTAAATGATTGCATTACACTGTTAACGTTTTGTTCCAACAATGCTAGTCTGTAAACTGCCCCACTTGGGGAGTATTGCTTTTGTGCTTGAGTCAAAAGGACTGGACACATCAAACGTTTTTCTCATGTGGTCTGTAAGATCCCCAGTCATGATGATTCTGACATGATTCACAGCAGTTTGCAAACCTAGCATCACACTCTGACGCTGGTGACACACATGCCATGTTTTTTTAGCATGCATTGCCTACCACTGTGCTGGGAATTGGAAATGCCCTTTATAATTGAAAGGTGTATTCTTCTCCAAACCATTTTTTTCCTTCTGGGAAGGTAGAATTAAGTGGATTTTCCCCTTGCCTTGCTTCCAAATGATACCTTTGTGACATACTTTTGAAAGCAAAAATGAATCAAACTTGTAAAAGTTAACCATGAAATAAGACACTCTAATACAGAACTGATGTTTAAACATAAAATTGCAAACAGTACTTGAGCATATTGGTAAAAAATGAAATGGAAACTGTTGTGGAGCTTGTCTAAAACAGCCACATAAAGGAACAACAAACATTGATTGCATAGTAAATAATAAATATGATGTTTACTCGGGATGGGGAACCGCTGGCCTGTGCCCCAAATCTGGCCCGTGACTGTTTTTTTCCATGGCTCAGAGGAAGGAAACCACCAGAAGAGATTGTTGGCTCATTTCAAAGACAGTTAAGTGAAGTTTAAATAAATGAATACCTTCCTAGAACAACAGTTGGGTTTATTTATTTTTTTAGGTAAAACCTTTTTGCATTATGACGAGGGAGAAAGTAAATTCCATTGTGAAACAATCTCTAGATTGGCTGTTAGCTCAGAGTCACTTCCATTGCAAACTACCAGTGTGAGACCAGATTCGAAGGCCTCAAGCCAAAACTGCAAATAATCCTGAACTTTTAAGTTACTGAGTAACACGATAGAGCTAAGATTTAACGTGCCATAAACTTTGACATTAGTGGATGCAGGCACCCTACAGGCAAAGGATAAATTAGTTACGGGGTGAGGATATTTTTTTTGGTGTGTTCCAGAGCTAGTCAGCCCTTCTCAGATTGCTGGAGCCTGGTCTCTCTCTCTCTCCTTCTCCAATATCTTATTTAAGAAGTTCTCTTTAGTGCTGCCACTGTCAAGAAACAAATACTGCTCTTACCGAGTCTAGAGAGTTATTAAGAGCAGAGTCCTTCCTCACCAGCTAGGATTAAGATTTTGTTTTTTAATTGGAAGAAGAAACTCTTTCTCTTCCTAATTTATGTAGTCGGGCTTAGCTGAGGAGGAAAATAAATCAGTTGCCTTTACATGATAGGTCTGCCCATCCCTCTTGCAGCTTTGGTAATTGTGTTCCTCTCTGTATTATCCAGCACAAGATAAATTAGTAGCCTCTTCTGGCCTTCCTTTTGACTTGTTGCTTCCTTGTTGTTGCTGTTTTTAATGTTTGTTCAATGGACACAGGGTCACCAGTTTTATTTACTTTCAGCAGTTCAGGAACCTAGTTCTTTCTGAAGGCAATAATCTCTTCCCAGTGTTCTTCGTCCCGGTTATAGAAAGGCGTTGAATGTGGCTACTAATGTTTCCCCCCACCACCCCCAATTTATTCATTAGGCGTAACCAAAGGTCATAGCCAAACACAATATAATACACAAATTAAGTAAAAGATAAAATTTCAAATAATCAATCAAATGAGATAACAAGGTAAATCAAATAAGAAACCACATTAAAACATAGTAAAACAGTAAAAAATGTAACTACATTTAAAGTACTAAATATGACTTCACCCAGAAACATGACATCTCCATTGCTAATTTGAACTCCAGCAATTGAGTGTGCCCACTATGAGCCTGAAGCAGATAAAGCGCAGTATCCATGGTTTTTGTAATGTAAGAATTCTCAAATTTTCGTACCCTTCCTTGACCAATGTCAGCCCTCAAAATTTGTCATGACAGCAATGTCCTATTTGTTGCTGGCTGACTGAGCAAAAAGAGTAGCTTTAGTTCTTACTGATGACCATCTCTGTGAGGAGAATGCTGGAGAGTGATAGTGCAGCAGGGCGCAGGCCTCTCTCAGGCATCCCAAGCACCCCGCTTTGGGGAATTAGCTAGCCCTGCCGCATAAACACTCACCCCGAGGTGTCTCTTCCTTTTGGGTTTGGTGAGTTGCACTTCGCTTAAATCTGGTTGAATCCGATTCAAACCTACACTCCTCGCTCCCCTAAGGGCAGTCCCAATCCTCCTGGGAAAAGCGGCTTCCCTCGGCCTCACTGAGTCCCCTGAGCAGCCCAGCCACACTAAAGTGCCTCTCAATGCCACAACCTGTCTCCCCGGGATATCTTGGTGGTGCTGGCTACTCCAATGTTTCGGTGGGCTTTCACTAAGCCCACAGCTGCAGACTTTACTTCAGCCTCCAATGGGACTGTGTCTCCTCGCAGCCTGCTGCACCAGTGGGAGCACTTGTGTGGTCTCCACCCCCACCCAGGCCTTTCCACCTTTTTTCTCTGCAGACTTCCTCTCCAGGTGGCTGTCAGGTGCCTCGTTAACTTTTCTGGTCAGGGTGCCTTAAAAGGGCCCAACACTGATACAGCCCCGCTAGAACCCTCTACCAGGGTGCTGGTCCTGCGAATCCCTGTGGCCCCGTCACAGATCATCCCACCAGTGCTCTGCTCTTGATAGAGATCTTGGTTGGCTGTAGCCCCAGCTGGTTTTGTGAACCACTTACCATGATCTGACAGTCCACAGTTTTGGCAACGTTGCCCTAGCATATTGGTTCTAGCTTCTGTGTTTGATCTACAGCCTCATTTTATCTACCGGTATCTGAGTTTCTGTCTTAACCTATGGGCCTTGAACTGGCAGATGTGGGTTTCCATGCGGCGGACTGCCCCACAGCATCCCTGCATTGTCACGATGCCTGGTTTGACACCTTAACTGGAGGGTTTCTCAATTGCCCGTGCCACGCCTATAGCTCGCCTGATTGTCTGTCTGTCCCTGGTATAAATGTCCCCTAGGAAGGGGGCGGGAGCAACAATTCAGAGACTTTTGTGTTTGGAGTGTTTGCTCCCTGCCTGCCTATTCCTGAACCTCCCCTCTAGCCTACCTGCCTCAGTCCTTGTCCAGTCTGTGCTCCTCTCAACCTCTGCTCTTGTACGAGCCCCCTCGGACTGACTCCCCAGCTGTGACCTATGATTCTACTCTCCACATTCTGGACTGTCGCTCTGCTTGGATTGGCCTTTTGGATCTGACTTTTAGGCCTGCATCCTGACACTAGCCTTTGGCTTGTCATCTGATCTTGCCTGGTCCTAATCCTGCCAAGACATGATGCCTTATAGTTCCAGACGCAATCGTTTCTGTGTTAACACCTTGCCTGGTTTACCTCCGTTCTGGTCTGGACTTATGAAAGGCAAGGTGCAGTTTCCTAGGAAGATAGTCTCCCATCAGATGCTCTAGGGCCTTTACTAGATGCCATCAGTGGAACCTTTATCTTTCCTTTTGTCAGCACCTTTTCACTAGGAACTATTTCTGCTAAGTTCTCTGAAGCCGTTATCTTTTGATGTGGTAGAAAAACGAATTCGGATGAGATTTCACATGGGCAGGCAAGGAATGCACGAGCTGCATGTTAGCATCCTGCTTGCTTGGTGTCCTCTCTTGTTTTTCCATCATCCGTTGCAGACCTCTCTGTCTCGGCAAGTAGCAGCAGCTAGAGGTGGAGCAGCTAATAGCATGTTACATTATCCGTTGCCAATGCTAAATTGTTTCCTATGGTATGTTAACTTTTTCTTTTCTTTTGTTGTTGTTGATAAAACACCTCACCCAATTTCATTTTTACAATTTTGAAGCCGCTGTCTTTACACCCACTTGACTACATCTTGCTGTCGCCACTCAGATATGCAACTGAAATCTTCCTAGTCTAAACTTCCTTCTCTCGCTCCAGGATTTAGCCCCATGCATTGCTCCAATAACTCCTTTCCCATCTTCTACATGTTTACACCCTTATAAATATTGGCAGGCCAGGGTTGTCAAACTCTTTGAACCAATTAATCGCTGTCAACCCTCAAAATTTCCCACAGACCAGAGATGGCATACTGGGTTCGACCATTGGTCCATCTAACCCAGTATCCTGTCTCCGACAGGGGCCAAATTAATTTGCTTCAGAGAAGTGCATAGTGGGTCATGAAGTGATCTGTTTCCTGCTATTCATGCCAACCCTCTGGTAGTCTGTGGTCTCACCACCCTGACCAATTTGGCGTAAGAGCTATTCATGCATGCTCATGGTGGACTGGCTGTTGCTACATGAGATGGATAACTTCATTAGTTCTAGTGGGGATCAAAGCCTCTTTGCTGTAGTTGCTTGTGAGTCTGTGGAAAAGCTGTGGACCACTGATCGTGGCTGCATGGACCGCAAGTGGTCATAGACCACAGCCTGCGAGCCATGTTTGTTAGGCCATTTTCCGCTCACCTGTTCCTTTGTTACTGCTTGGCCAATCTTTTTTCTTCCACTCTTTTAATGTTTCCTCATTTGTCAGTTCTTTTCCCCCCTTGTTACGCATCCCTGTATCACCACAGTGTGGGTGGTAAGGGGATTAGGTGACCTAATACCGCGGAACTTTTCCATCTTCCATTTCTGTGGTTAATTATTTTTAAACCTAGCACAGGCCACTTTAAGAGACATTCATGTAACTTAACTCTGAGTAACTGTGATCGTTCAGAATATCTTTATTCTATATGACAACAGAGGAACCTTTTCAAAAGGATAATGGGTAGGAATTAGGAAATTTAATGGCCGGTTAGCGAGATATTTTGTGTGAAATATCTGTGGATATAAAAGATAAAGCCTGTCCATTAGCGGAACGCTGTTGAGTGCAGTGCGGCCATACAAAACCAAAGATACTAAAGTTGGAAAGATTATTATGGTCCTTCTAATCCAGCCCTGCTGCCAGAGGTCACTTCAAGGGCATGCCTAACGGTAATTGAATGGGAAGCTCCCATTTGTTATCAATGGCTTGTGCCAAGTAAATCTAAAATCCTTCCCTGATGCAATTGCTGATTGAGTTGATAGAGGTTAGGGGTGAATACAGGGTATTTGAATTTAAATCAGACATTGGTTATGGTGCCAAATAATAAATTGAAACTGGAGAACCATCCAACAGATGAAATGTCATGTAGACCAGAAAATACATGAACCAGAAGAGCAAACTGGATGAGCGATAGCCAAATGGTGTGAGATAGGGAGAAGGAATTGTGGGATCCAATGTTGTAATTTGTATCTGTCATGGGGAAGATGTCAAACCAACATTGATTAAACCAATGGTGACAATATTGGAATGAGGGTTGCAAAAGACTAGGATAGCATCAAACTTCAGCGTAAAATGGAGAGGGTGCATAACCAAAGGAAGTTTGCCTGGATCAGTGAAGTGCGTAATTCAGTGTTGATGAAGTTAGCTTGGAAATTAAAAGCATGGATTGCAGAGAAACTGGTTGGAAGTTTACATTATGTCCTCTTCATGGGTAATCTTGACTACATAGAGGGTTGTGTAAAGACTTAAGTATGGCAACTCATGGATAGCCACAAGATGTTGTGTGTGGGAGGGGGAATGGAGGCAGCAGGAGAAGTGGCAGCTTCTGGGTTTCCCATTGCTGCTCCTGTTGATCCTCACTTCTCCAGGGGCCATGCAGAAGGCCCAAAGGAAAGTTGAAACCCCAAATTTCATAACCCAAGTTACACTTGGAGGCGAGATATGACCATTTTTGTGACTGAAAAAAATCCCAGTGTCTTACGCTGAGCATTATCCCCTTTTAGGAAAGCAGAATTCAGTAGCCCAAATGCTGGTTCCGCAGAAACTACTCCTTTCTTTTTAATAACAACAACACAGAACCGCATGTTAATTTAAGGAGTTCAGGTCTTAGTGACACCATAGGTGGTTAACCAGTATCCTAGCTTGCAACATTTTGGATTGCATTTTTCAGAATTCCATTTAATTTCTTTGGGAACAGAAGTTATTATAACTTGCAAATTATTCCTTGCAGGAAAAAGCAGTGATGATAAAAGGTTAGAAGCAGACATGAAAACTCACCTTTATGCAAATGTTCAGGTCGGTACAAGCTGAAATGAAAGAGAGCTAGAGCGCTGCAGAAAAGGTTGCTCCTAATCAGTTCGACCATTTTATCCCTAAACCATTTATTTTCTGGTGCTGTAAATAAGGGATTCTTCACCGAAACCCGCAGAACGTTAGGTACATAGAAGTATATCCTCCCGCTGATTTGGTGAAATCAGTCTATGGGATCAAGAGTTATTGAGGAGCGGGAGGAGGATAATGTGCAATGCGACTCAACGAAATTTAGGGGAGTGATAGAAAAGAGGCCATATTGCCCTTTTAGGTGCTGATATTATTTGGGGCTCCACTTATCACTGACTTCTCTGTTCCCCTGACAAATGTGACTGAAATCAGCTTTTGGGAATCCATAGTTAGAGTCCGAGGAGGGGCCATGCTCAGTATAATACAATGGGAGCTAATTGAATTACTTCTACAGGTGCACTTACTGTTGTGGATTTTGGGGTCCTACTTTATTATTATTATTATTA